>JALJCO010008049.1:0-321132 GCA_023101725.1 Atherinomorus stipes | reverse complement strand
CTGCATGCTTTAAAAATGAAAAGATAACAACTTAAGGTTCCAGCCGAGCTTTAAGTCCTCAGTGATCAACAGTGCGGACTTGGACTTTTATTCTGTTTACATTCAGACAAACTCTTTTACCTCAGAGCTGTGGCGGACTTGTCCGCGAGGAAGCAACGCGTTTATAAAGACATCTCTGATCAAATAGCGGATGGACTTTACGGCATATTCTGCCATGAAAGTGTGAAGGCGACTACAGACAGCTTTCATTTATTTATCTTGTTCTTAAGGTGTTTGTTGTTTGCTTAACAAGCACTGTGGTCACGTCAAACATGCCGGTTGCTGTTTATGTTGAAATTTAAGTCACGTTTCTGCTAAAATATGATTCATGTTTCTGCTTGTTGAACAACCGGTACTTATTGCCTCCTTCAAGGAGATTTTGATGGTTGAGTTTCAACCCGTGAAGGTTGTATTGCACTAACTGATGTCCCTTCACTTGTTATATTCTCCACCTGGACCCCTCCTCTCCCCTGTATGCTGCCTGCACACCCCCCTCCACCTCTCCCTCGCTTTCTCTGTGTGAAAAGCAGCCCAGCCCCTCAGTGATCAGAGAGCAGCACAGGGAAGAAGCACTTCATGGCGCTAAGGAAAAAACTGCAGTCATCGGCCACTATCGGAGCCAAGTTCAGCCGATACCGATAGTTTGTAAAACGTCCTATCGGCGCCGGTTAATCGGCCAAACCGATTAATCGGTCGACCTCTAATCGGAATACTCAAAAAAGTATCAATTAAGATATTTTGTCTGGCTGGTATCGAAGTAGCGACTCCAGAGCATTGATATGCCCATCCTGAAGCTTCACAACCTCAAGACATTTCAGTTTGAAATGTTCAGTTTCATGAAGTTCAGTGAAGCTTCCCCCTAAAAATGTTTTTTCTGCTGACAACATTAAAGATAAACAGTTTTCTAAACCTCATTATTGTTCATAATAACTTCAATAACCATCACTGTCTATGTAAAATGATCAAAAGAAAATCCTTAAACTGGATTAAAATGAGCTGCATACAGTGATGCTGGAAACAATGAGGTGCAGCTAAACTTTGCAGGTGCACCCAAATTACAAAGTTAGGCGCACCGGTGCAGCCAGTGCTGAAAGTTAGTCTGGAGCCCTGATTTAGAGAGGTCTCTGGAGGAAATACATGACTGTTTGAGAAGCCCCGTTTACAAACAGACCTACAATCCACATTCTCTCTTCTCAGTGCAGGTACATTGTCAGCAGCCCTGTGACAGTGACAGGGTGCATCTCTTTGATTCGAACTGACGCAGCCCGTTTGCTTATGCTTCGGGTTTGTTCAGCAGAGTAGACTAATTGCAAATAAATATTGTTTTAATGTGAAACTACTGAAATGTTCACACAAGGGCTTTCATAAAGAGATTTCATGAACACATCATCCAGCAAAGCTGATTTTAAAGTCGTTAGTGCAGTCTAGCCTGGATGGAGGTTAAAATATTAAAGTATTATACAATTACATACATTGTATTATACATATTAGTCATACAATACATTTAGTAAGTATGGATCAGCGCGAGCCTACGTCACAACCCGGAATTCACGTGACCACGAAGCTGGTAGCGGTGAAAACATGCTTCGTATTTGAACGGCGTCTGATGGACTATGAGCCTCAAAAACTGTTTTTGCACCCTTTTTAAATTTTTTTTCTCCGCCGGTCTGTCTTTGAAATAATGTTGAAATGACGTCCAGTTATACTGAAAGTCTTACTGCCGACGCTAGAAGAAGATACGAAGCTAAACTAGTATCTGTTGGACTAAGTGATGCCCATCTTCTGCTGCTACAGCCTGGTTAGACGAACCTACCTGTACATAACAGCCTGATGATCAGTTTCCTGATCTCATGATGTATTTGGTTTCATCAGGTAAGCCCCGTGTTCAAGCCATTTATTTTTTATAGAATATTAATTTTCCCCTGATTTTTAAGAAATGGTGGTATTTCTTTGATGTACTTCTCAGGAGTTTACTCTCATTGATAAAGCTATACATTACCGGCAGTCTCATCTGTTTTTAACTGGTTATGACTGTGCATGTTTATAATGCTGCAAATGCTTTTCTGCCACTTCTTATGCTTTTATTGTGATGTGGGAACATTGATGGCAGTAATCTGGATGAACGTGATCTTTAACCGTCCCGTCCTGAGGAGACGGGAACAGCGGGCGGCGCTGTGATTCTGTACATCCACTGATTTAATGGTGTTTTCTATCATCTGTACAAAAACAACTACAGGGTTTAAATAGTGAGACCACAATATGCTTTTTTTTATCAGTCACAAAGTGATCCGAACATATTGTTAGATGTTTCCATGGTTTCCAGCGTGAACTGTCAGCATTTATGGGCTTGATAGCAGCTAGCCACTTAGCATGTTGTTCAGGACTTTTGCTGTTGTTTTGGGAACTGGAACAAACATATTTTCTTGTCCGTGTGATAGATATGTTTATGGCAGCCAAACACAGCGGGACTTCTCGGTATTTCCAAAGTAGAATAAACGAAGATTGACGAGTAATGAAGCAGGTAATTCAGTGGCTCTCCTATGTAACGAAGCGATGTTTTCACCTCCTACCTAACCGGATGTGACGAATTTGGCGAAAATTCCCGGATGCTCGTGGTGATCCATAATAGTACTTATTACAAAGCCACGTCACAGGGGTTACAGCTCACACATGCAATCAAATTCGGATTATTTACGCAGTCATGCTGACTGGTAGCGATCAACATAAGACCCTGCCCCCTTGCCAATTTAATTGTGTATTGGCAATCTAGAGCAATGACAATCTACAACTTGAAATTTAGAGGCAATCACACAGCTCAACCTGACATACATGAATGTCTATCATAACCCTGTTTTCAACCACCATCAACAAAGTTGAGTACTGAAAAAATAGAAGAAAATAATAAATGGATGTAAATACTAGGGCTGGACGATAATTCAATATCAATATATATCGATCGATAGAGGTTTTTTCAATAAAAAAAGAGGGTCAATAAAAGTTCAATATAGAAGCACAGTTTTCTGCTGTAGCCTATCAGGTAGCATTAAACTACAGTCACTCCTTCAGCCAAACCAATCAAAAATGCAGACCAGGCAAAGGCTGAATGTTGCGGCACGTCGTTTTGGCTGAAAGCATAAGAAAATGCTCTGGACAGAGTTTAAGGGAGAGCGGGGCTGTGCTGACTTTTCTGCAATATTTTGTGATGTATGAAAGCGCCAGGACACGATAAGACCACAAGGAAGCAGCATGTTTAAAAGACGAGTCTGTTTAAAGAGCGGATGGACTTTACTGCTCATATTCCGCAATGCAAGTCTGAAAACGGCTTTAATTAGATCTTTATTATAAGTAGGTAATGCAGCAAAAGCTTAAATGGCCAGGGCTGCACCTAAAATAGCTTTTAATATGACTATAGCTTTTTTTTTTTTATAAATATCGATAGATATAAAAAAAAATTTAGCGATAATCTTTTTTTCTATATCGTCCAGCCCTAGTAAATACTTCTTTTTTTACAATCAGGGACCCATTAAATTTCCCTTTTACAGCCTGAAAGCAACCGCAAAATCCATACGCGCCTTTTTTTTTTTTTTTTTTTTTAAATCTTACAATCGGGGCTTGAAATTCACTTCTCAAAATGGGGGGGGGGGATTCCCCCTTCGTAAGGAATTCCCCCTTACATGCTTCACCAAGGGGGGGATTTGTATACTTGTATATTTACAGGGCGCTTCACCACAGGTCTTACAGCATCCTACCTGTACCTCAGATTAATAAGGAGCATTAATTTGTCTTTTTCGTCCCTCTTAGTTTCCATCTGAGACAGCTCTCTCTTGTCCCGTCTCCGTTCTCTTTATCAGCCATCATCAGTTTTTACCAACTTGGTATAAAAAGTACATAGCATACATTGCATCTTTCAGCTGCATAATTATAATAAGTGGTTCTGGTGGTTCTTTCTTCCAGCTCTGTTCTGTTCCCTCTCCTCTACGTAATCTCTTGCATTTAATAAAAGTTCTGTAAAAATAAAACTGGTCTTGGGGAGGACAGAGCATCTTCTACATGCAAGGCTAGAAAACTGTTATACACTTAATGAATATAATCATAACACATTTAATAAGACCTTTCAAAACCCAAAGATACTTAATAGGAAAGAAAAACACAGAAAATACAATAAAGAAACTGAGATAAACAAGAACAAGTGAAGAGCAGTGAGAATGTGAGAAAATGATGAGGAAACATTCCCAAAATCACCTTCTTTCTCCAAAATAATACCAAATTTAGATTTTTAATGGGGCATATTTAATGCTGTTTAGCCTATGCGTCAAAATATAAAATGTATTCCTAATATCAAACTATTATTTATCGATATCATCTTTATCTATGAATCGATCTCACATTCAGCTGCCATGTGAGAAACGGTGACGCAGCGCTGATGTTGGTCTCATCACACCAACATTAAACTGAGCAGCTCGTGTCTCCATCATTATGATCAAACACGGATATTCTGAGCAAGTTAGGCTCAGGCTTTTCTTTAGGCTGTTTGGTACCGTAACCAGCACCGGCGCTACCTGAGGATCTTGAGGTTTGGGCCGTAAACGAGACCAACACCAGCGCTGCCACAGCGCAGATCTTTACTGGTGTTGGTCCAGACCAGCTTCCCTTCAGGGGACCCGAGGTTAGATTTACGTTATAAGACTCTGTGAAAGCATCGTCCGGTGGGAAATCTGCCAACAATGGTTGGTTTATCAACATGAGGGAAGCTGCGACATCTAACAGGTCAGAGAGAGAGAGAGAGGGAAAGGGAGTGCGCTTTACTAAAGGGCCGACACGGGAGGCGACGTCACTCCTTCTGAATGAATGGAGAAGAAGCGGCGTCGCCTCAAGTGTGTCGAGCCCTTTATTCTACGTTGTTTTATGGCTCCGATGTATAAACGTTCACCGCACATTATGTCGCTGCAACTGCAAGCGGGAATTTCCCGCATTATAAGAGCGAAGTTTGTGGGAATTGATGGTATTATGAGCGATTCCCGCAATCCCGCAGTGGATTTCAGGCCCTGTACAATGACGCTGTTGTTGGATTTTCAACTTACTGGCATCACTGTAAATCCAATTCCAAGATTGTTTTTTAATAAATTCTTTGATTTGAGCTGAACTACTAAATAATTTAGAAAGTTTTGTGGTAATAATTGTTTTCATGTGTTAAATTATGTTTTATTGTTTGACCCCTGTAAGACCACTGAATGATTGTAACATCATCATCACGCATCAAATTCTATAATTTATTTAAATCATACGGTGATGGCGATAGGGACGCAGGACACATACCTGACGCATTAAAATCTGAAAGGATGCAGAAAACTCATCATCCGTGCATTCCTGGGATGCACATCATTTTCCCCCCCCAAAAAACAACACATTGTGAACAACTTCTGTTTAAAATCACAGTAACTACCGACAGCAATATTATTTTAACCCATGGACGTTGTTGTTTAAGAGGGGCCCTGCTAAAACACCATAGTTTCTTTGTAACTAGAGCTGGGACGATGCATTGACGTAACCGATTACGTCGACGCAAAAAATACGTCAACGCAAAATATGCGTACCGATGCGTCATCAGAGAAAAACAAAGATGGCGGCGCCATGCGACTTCAAACTAAAACAAAGATGGCGGCGCGATCTCCGCGAGTGGCTCTTCCAAGTTTCCAAAGTGTAAGGCAGTGAAGGCCCACACTCGTTTATCGAAGGTATAGGGATATTAGGGATGGCGAATCCGAAGCCTCATGAGACGTGAGACAACTTCAGTGAGATCGATGCCATGTCTTCAGGCACGTATTAAGCATTGACGGAATGAAGATGCACTTTTTCAGGAGGCTAGAAGCATGGTAAATATAGATGTTCAACTCTGAATGTTTACTTATCTTCATTATCTTTTGTTGGAAAATAATATCTGTCTTAGCTTAAATCATGACCATATTATTTCAATGATGACTTTTTTTTTATTATTATTTTCATGTAAATGACAAAATTAAAAGCCTGTTTTTCAGTCAGCTGTGTTTTCAACATAAATGGGCTATATGCACGGCTCCACTACTTCCTGAACTTCAGACAGCACCTTTGCTTCCTGTCTGTTGTGACTGGACAAACTGATTACTCCAGGTGTGTTTGGCCAGTTACTGAAGTCAGACACACCTGAGTTAATCAGTTTGTCCAGTCACAACAGACAGGAAGTAAAGGTGCTGTCTGAAGTTCAGGAAGTAGTGGAGCCGTGCATATAGCCCATTACATTCTGTTGGTTCATGAAAAACTCCATGACAGGCTGCTGCTCCCACTGCCTTTTTATTCATGCTCTTTTTTATATTTTAGATATCTATATCAGCATATATAAATTGCTGTCTGTCAATTTATGAGGAGATAATCGAATTGAGTCGAATCGAAATAAAAAAGGGAATCGTTAGATTAATTGATGCATCGAAAAAATAATCAATAGATTAATCGTTTAAAAAATAATCGTTTAACCCAGCCCTAGTTTTAACGAAGCCAACGTGGACTCAGTAGTTATCCTTGTATTATACTGATGCTGAATAGTTATTTTCAAGATGTCCCTGAATGCAGCAAGTGTGTGCGTCTCACCCCAAGTTTCATTTTAACGTCCTCAGTTATGAGGATGTTTTAAATCGCCTTCTTCCGCCGGTATAGTGTTCACGGACGTCGTTAAGCCTGTTACAGTTGAATGTTTTCTTGAAGTGCGATGCACTACTGCAAATCCCAGCAGCTGAACAAGTTTTTCATCTGATGTGATCTACTCTACAGCTGCACATGCGCATAACACTGCGAGTCTGCTCATGGTTGAAATGGATGTAAGGAGTTTTTTCCTCTCAAAAGAAAGTAAGTCATCTTTCGGCAGCCACGACTTCACACAACACAGTTAAACTATCTCCATGCATGCAAGGGCAAAAATACAAAACTCTTTTCTTCTACTTTATCACCGATAGATGAAAACAGTAGCTCAGGAATGAGGCAAAAGTTGAGGACATAATTTTATTTTATTCATTTATTCTACTTTAATTTTTGCTCTCTGACCGTATCAGATGTTTACAGCAGGGGGTCGATGCAGTCGCATTCAGTATAACAGTCTGTGCTCACGGCTGACGTGTTAAAATGACTCGCCGCTTTATGACTCTTCGGTTTTTCCGTCCCTATTAATGTCCGTCATCGATGAATGTTGAAAACTCCTGGAAATGGATGTTGGACTGCTTCAGAGCAAAAGAAAAACAGCCTGGTGCGCTGCAGTGACTTGACTTTCTAGCTTGAGACATTGTTGTCGGAAGCAAAGATCCTCAACTGATGCGTATTTCTGGTCAAAAAAACAAGGAAGTGTGAAAAAGGTCTATGGACAAAAGAATGGGTGTGAAGTAAGAACCCTCAGAACTTTAAAACTGCTGTACCAGCTTTGTTTAATGGAAGTTAGATCACTGTTTGGGATAAGTAATCCCTTATAAGACATAATTAGGTACTCATAGTACAGTCATAGCTACACCTGAGATCACTGGATCCACTCACAGATAAAAACATATTTATGTCAGAGAATTTTGACCACTAACAGCCACCATACATTTACTACAGTGTTTAGAATATGGAGTCATTTGAAAGAAAATATCTTTTCTTGCAATACTCATCTTTACCACTAGATATCAGTACTTCTTACATATTGTGCCTTTAAAGGGACACTGTGTAATCGGGAGCAGCTCCCTCGTACTTTTCATGCTGCATTCGCGTGAAACCGGGCAGACCGACGACAGTCGATGCATGTAAAGTTATCACCAGCCTCTATGTGAAGATGTGGTCCGTCAGTTACAGTGACATCAGTCCACATCTGATTTGTTGTCATGGCGATGTCGCATCGTTTTCCCTGACCCATGTTTTACCGTCTTTCGCTCGGCTTCATTGATTAAAATGACATCTGGTTTGTTACCAACGGCCGTCTGCCCGACTGCACGTGAACCCAGCATCAGTGAGATGCTAGTCTCTCCCCACTGCAGCGCGGTGACTTTTCAAAGACATTACCTCAAACTGAGCTGAAAACTCCGGTGTGTCCGGTGAGTTTCTGTATTTTCCTACTGTCACGCTTCTCCTGAACGCAAAAACATGGCGATACGACATGGCAGCCTTCACCGAGCCGCCCCGCTCGATGTGTAAATGAATGATACGAACGGCAAATTTAGAACTTAGAGGAGCACTTCAGTTTGTTGATGGGAGTGATTACTGATTAATGACAAAACACTTTTGAACCAAATAATCAGTTTTTGTGAATAAAACACAGGAGAACTTACACAATATCCCTTTAAGGTCTCCATTAGGCTGAGTGAGGGTGTAGTAACTACTAGTAGAATATTAACTCTGACCTTTATAGGTATTTTATTTTATTTTATTTTATTTTGGGGTCAGTATGACTTTCTTCAACAAAATCAAATAAAGTTTTTATGAAGTTAACTTGGGGATTGTAAATTGAGCCAGTTACTGTGGAGATAATATTTTCTAGCGGGATATTTCCGCATCTTATCTGATGGAAAAATATATGGCCTCCTGCATTCCTGATAAAAGTTTAGTATTTACATTATTGCATACAGATAATTTCAGCAAGAGCACAATGGTCATGGTAGTCCAGTATGGTGATGGTAGTCCAGTATGGTGATGGTAGTCCGTGCCACACAGGCTTGATGTGTTTAAAAGAATTTCAAAATAATGTTTTCTCAATAGAAAAGAATTGGAGAAGAAAGTCTTGATTTTAACTAGCTTTATGACTTACCCACGACCTGATGGACAATATATTTTGTTATTTCATGAGAGCTAAGCCCTCCTGTAATTTCATCCTAGAGGCATTTGAATTTTGTCATGCCACTGACAGCTGTTTTGTAATAAACTTTTCATCTTTCAAACTTTACTTTCATAGACATACATGAATATGTCTGTTAATTATAACCATGTCATACCATACCACAATCAACAGAGTCAGACACTACAATGAAAAAAAAATAGAAGAAATGGATGGAAAAACTTAAAAAAAAAAAAAAATCGAGGACCCAATGAATTTCCCAGGGACCCACTCAAATCATAACCTGTGGGTCCCTGGGACTCACAACATTAAAAACCTATCACCATCACTGATCATAAATGTAATAGATCCGAAAGGAATTTAGAACTACAGGAGCACTTCAGTGACAAAACACTCACTTAAACACGGGACACCAACCCGCCCCCACCATATCTAGCCGCCCCCCCACACCGCCCACTACGGGCCAACCCCCCCACCCCCCCTCTCTACATTAACTTATACACCACACACCACACCACCCTTCCCCACCACACAACAACCTTCCAACCACAACCGCCCCCCCCAAACCACCTAAACCACGCGAACGACACCCCGCCCCACCCTACCAACGAACCGCCCCCCCCCCCCCCCCCCCCCCCCCCCCCCCCCCCCCCCCCCCCCAAAGGGGAACAAAATAACCCAATAATTTCCCAGACCCACTCAAATCATAACCTTGGCCCTGACTCACAACATTAAAAACCTACACCATCACTATCATAAATTTAATAGACTTCTTAAAGAATATAACACAGGTGTCAGATCAGTATTAAGGATCAGCAGATACCTAAACCCCAGGTATTGGAATCGGAGAGGAAAATATGGTACCAGAACATTCCTGGTGTAGACACAAAAATTAAAAATCCCAGCTTATGATCAGATTTCCGTCATGTCAGTACGTGGTCCTATGTCAGACTTCAGTTTATACCAGACTTTGTGACGTTCTCTGTCGTTGGATTGTGGTTTTGAATTAGGTGGATTAAAGAGGCAGCCCACATCGGACAAGAACCACAAAGAGAAGTGAGCTGTAAGATGTCAAGCTACAAGCTCCATGTGGTACCGATTGTGTCAGCAGCTAAACTGGTCAACCATGAAACCAACAAGCTAGACTGGTTTATATCACCAGTGAGACTGGTGGACTTAATCCTTCAATGAGATTGATGCTGTGCTGTAAATGTGAGACCAGAGACAAATCCCATTAAACAATCCATTTCAGCTGTGATTGTAGCTAATCAACATCAGACAATAGTTGTTGATCTAAACTCTCCAGTCAGATGTCATATCACTGAAGATGACACTGGTGCAACAACGTGTTGAAAAGGAATAGAAAACCTTAAACTCCGGCATACAACATGGAAATCCATTTCTCTGGTTTAAAACAGCTGTTCATACAAACACAGCAACCAACCCCAGTTTTAGAGACTATATAAATGATATTCAGACTAGATTGTTAAATTAGGCCGGAGAGAAATTCGAACAATAAATTTGTCAACTGGAAAATCCTCTGGTTCCAGTTCATTTTAAATCATAAAGTACAGAATCATGTCAGTCCTGCGGCCGCTCTGTAAGTCAAGAACATGTCTCTGGGTCTATATTTAACATCTGTTTTGAAGCCGAGTGTCAGCCTGACCAGAACCTCATTGAGTAAATAACAACTGAAATATTTGCTGCTTGAATCTAATCCCTTTCATAGAAGTTTCTTTGTGCTGCTACCAGAGCATATTTGAATAAATGTGAATGTATTTACCTGAGAACTCCACCTCACTTGTGGGAGCTGGACAAACCAAACATGCACATTTTAATAAAGACAAAAGACACCATCACACGCTACCTGTTCATAACAACGCTATTATCACCTCTTAAACCTGATGTTTTGATTTTGCTGCCTGTAAGCTGGCTGAGTGAAGCCATAAGGATAAAACGGGACGACCTCCAGATTATTTATGGATAAAACCACCGAACCTCTCAGACACAGGCCCTCCAAACTGAAGCTGAACCTGACACTAACAGAACCGTAATGTAGCTCACCGGGCGCAAAGGATACTGACCCAAAACCATCTGTTATCACCTCTCAAAATGGTAACACACCACACAGAGACGACAAACTGAATCCCCACATCATAAACCAAACAGCGCCGTTATTTCTGCTGTTTATGTCAAACACTGGCCAGCTGTGCTGCAGCTAACCCTGCTAGCCGACATGCTAACGCCAGCTGAAGGCTGGTGTAGTCTGTGGCTAAAATTAAATGTGACAAATGGTGTGTATGTGTGTTACCTTAGAAATTCGTTTTAAAGCCATTGTGTCTGACAGGAGGGACCGGCTGTCGAGGAGGTGGTAGTGGTGGTGGTGGTGGAGGAGGAGGAGGAAGAGGAGGAGGAGGAGGAGGAGGAGGGCAGGCCAGCTAGGTAACGCTAACTAACTAGCATCTAGGAATTTGCTAGCTTTTGTGGTTGGCTAAGCTAGCTGACTGGCTACATATACACCAGTTAAACTACACCAGTTTCCCGTTAAATCTCGCCTGTTTTTCCAACAACAGTAAACTCTGAGGACAGACTCTCCAACGAGTCAGCCACGAATTCAGGCTGACACTTTACTATCGAACCGGACCGACTGCAGTAGCTCAAAATGTCCTCCGTTTACTCACAGCAGCGACCGGAGCAGGAGGTCTCACTCTGACTCTGTTTTCAAATCACCAAAAACCTTCAGCAAAGCGATGTTTACAGAGGCGGATTAACGTGCTGAGAGACCCTGGGCCAAAACTGTTCCAGACCACCCCAGAATATTCATTAATTCTCAGTACCGCTTGGTTCAATTCAGGGTCGCTGGAAACTGACGTAATCAAAAATAAATACAGATTTTTTTTAAAGGTTCAATAAATATGCCAATAGGGGGGCCTCCGTTTCGGTTTTCCCCCGCCCCGCCCGCGTCCCCCCTCTCCCCTTTTCGTTCCCCCCTTTCCCCCCCCCTTTACACAAAGAATATTCAAAAAATGTTTTATCCATTAAGAAAACTTTAAAATATGCCAGAATTCCTGCTGAGGACGGGCCTGTTACGATCAGGATGAGCCAAATATTAACTTCCATCTCTGCTGGATGACCTCACGAAACCATAGGGCCTATAATGCCCCCACCTCCGCCATAAACACAAACACGTTCGTGCACACATGCATGGCGCGCGCATACACAAACACATGCACAGCTGTCTTATGACCACAATTATATCAAGGCCGCCTGGATTGTTTTTAATTTTATGGTTGTAGAATTGTCAAAAAATGTGCAATAAGTGAATACTTGTGTCCCTTTTTTCACAAATAAGATGAACTTTAAGTATTTAGCAGTTTTTCAAAATTTTTATTATGTTTATGACCTATAATAACACTTAATAGTGAAAAAAAACAAAAAACGGATTTGGATTTTTCAGGTTTATGACATCATAAGAACTCAGAAATTACATGAACCAAAAATTTAACATGAACAATTTGAACTTTGAACTATTTTACATATTTAAAAAAAAAATTGGCAGTCCTGCTCTTGCAGTTCTCAAGTTATCTGCCTTCTTTGTGGTAAAGTGTGAAGCATCTCCTCCACCCAGACGACTGCGCACAGAAATGCGGCCTTGTCTCACACCATTCTGAGTCTAAAAGTGCCAGTCTAACCAGTCTAAAAGTGAAAGAAATATAGGATTCAAAAAAATCATACATATAAATGGATTTTTTATATGTAGTAAAAAAAAGAATGAAGGAAAAATAAAAAGAAACCAAAAAAACCAACAAAAAACAACAGAATCCTCATCAGTCATGAGATAGTTGAACAGAATGAAATGTGAAAAATATTGCATTACAATTGCTGATGAATAATGAAAAATATTGCAATGAAGCTGATCCTTATTTTTATTTATAAAGGTAAACATCCACTGAACATAAAAAGTCATGTTGCAATGAGGATGAATCTGTTGAGTAATATTACTGTAAATTGATAACTGATAAAGAGTTAGCTTGTGAGCAACAGGTTTTTTTCTCCTTACCGTGGTCGGCATGATGTCTCCTCATCATCCTGGTCACTCCCATCATCTATGAACCTCCTGGGGACGTCTGCTCACCCTCTCAGACCTTCGTTCCATCTTTTTTTTTTATCAAAACTGTCGCTCAAATATGTTTTATTACCGATTTTCTTCGCTCACAAAAACTCCACCAACTGATCTCTTTTTCTCCGCCGCTCCCTCTCACTCAACTCCAAGCTGCAGTCCGATTTTCCCTCGCTCTTCGTATATTTACCGTAATGTGTAGCATATCATACTATACATCGTTGGAAAGCTCCTTTTCTGTGCTTTCTAAAACCGTTTGAATTTTTTCAATTGCGCAAACGGTTCAAGAGTTACGGCCCTGAGAAACTCATGTTACGTTCGTCTGACGCCCTGCAGAATCTGGTCTGTGATTGGACAGTCGTAATGCGGAAGTCCTGGAGACTACCGTAATGACACCTATATGGTCGCAAAGGTCTATTTCTCCGCTGTCTGGTAGTTTTTGAATTTTCCAGATAACTTAAACGGTTCAGGAGTTATGATCATGTGAAGCACACATGTGAAATCCTGTCGTCGGCGACAGGTTGGTCAAAAGAGGGTTAAGAGAACTGCTGTTGTCACCATGATGGATTCCTTTTACCAAAGATGCTGCAGTGCGCAGGTTGCGTTCCGTATTAGGATAAAAAAAATATTATTAAATTAAACTTAACAGGTGTTTCACGGGCAGGTCACGGGCAACAGAAATTTTATTTAATTCTTTGTGGACATGATTTTTTTACTTGTTGCTGGTGTGACTTTTTGCGTTGCATCACCAGCGTCCAGCAGTGAAGGAGAGGTTTCTGCTGCTGGAGTGATGCAGAAGCAGAACAGCTGAAACCAGGATGGTGGAGAACATCCTACCTTCTTTATGCAGCAATCTCTGAATCTTAACCACCAGGTTTTCTCCTCTGACCAGTTTTATAATCTGTTGCGCCGCTGGTTTGAAGATTACATCCATATTCAAACCCTCTCATGTCGGCAGGTGCCCCATCCCCACCTGCTGAATAAAGTTATGTAAAACGGTTCTTTACTCTGGCCCAGCAAAGAACTGGTGCCTGTTTAAAGCCAGTTTGGAGAGCGAGGAGTGCGTTCTTTGGCGGTGGAAAGCCAAAGAAGCCGTTCTGGCTCTGAACCAGAACTAGCTCATATAGAAAATGGACGCATGGCTTACTCTTATTTTACCGACCCACCCTCATTACTTATGAGGGTGGGACTCGGCCATTCAGAGTGCGTAGGCTATAGCTTTCCATACAGTGGGCATTCTCTGCGTGGGTGCCCATTAAAACGCATCAAACACAGCCAGCTTTGTTCGGTTTTCAGAGGGTTTTTTGTGTGTGTTTTTTTAAGATAAAGAAAATGTTAAGTCGAACTTAAAGGAGTGACATCTAACAATTTCTACCACCGCTTCATAACCACGCGAACCCCTATTGTTAAACCGTGATGAGAATTTTACCATTGAATTACTTTATTGTTAGACCAATCTACATTGAAGTGATGCTATTCAAATTCTGATTATCAATATTCCCCCCCCCCCCCCCCCCCCCCCCCCCCCCCCCCCCCCCCCCCCCCCCCCCCCCCCCCCCCCCCCCCCCCCCCCCCCCCCCCCCCCCCCCCCCCCCCCCCCCCCCCCCCCCCCCCCCCCCCCCCCCCCCCCCCCCCCCCCCCCCCCCCCCCCCCCCCCCCCCCCCCCCCCCCCCCCCCCCCCCCCCCCCCCCTGGATGTGTGATATTATAAAATTATGTGGGGCACAGTGGCAGCGGCATGTGGTGTGGGGTTGGTGTGGAGGGGGTGGAGCAGCGTGCAGACAGGTGTGACTGCGTCTCCCCTGCCTCTGGCAATTACTGAGCTGCGCATCACATCCGATAGTTGTGGACCACCCTCCTGCTCATATGGGTCAATTCTTCCTAATTCAGTCTAGATAACGTTTCCTTGTCTGATTGTTCAGTTTTTCTCAGAATGAAACAACTCCCGCGCGTTTCTTCCATCTATTTATTCATTTATTTAGATCTGAAGTGGTGAAAGTGAAGCGCTTTTACTGCCATGTCTGCAAGTATGACAGCTACAATCGCATAATGTTGTTTCCCAAGCTTGAATGTGAGTGTGAATGGTTGTCTGTCTCTCCGTGTTGGCCCTGCGACACACTGGCGACCTGTCCAGGGTGTACCCCGCCTCTCGCCTGATAACAGCTGGGATAGGCTCCAGCAACCCCCGCGACCCTGAACTGGATAAGTGGTACAGAAAATGACTGATGATGATGATGACTCCTTTTTACATTTCTGTATGCTTTTCTGCCTTGTTATGTAAAAAACACTGAGCAGGTGTTTTTTAAAATATTTTTCACAATAGATAAAACTGGAATTAACTTTTTTAACTTTTCTTTGGCTTGTAACCATATCTCTTCCCATGCAATCTTAAAATTGCTGTGTTTAAGGAACAAATAAAATCTATCTATCTATCTATCTATCTATCTATCTATCTATCTATCTATCTATCTATCTGTTCTGTTCTGTTCTGTTCCAAGTGGTGACAAATTTCCTTCTGTTACAGGCTCGGGGTGGTTTCACAAAAAATTAAAAAAAACGTTTAAAATAACAGTATGATAGTGTATCTAATTTAATATAGCTCAGTTATGACAGGGAATCAAAGATATTTCTTTTTTTTGTATTTTTTTTGGGGGGGGTGGGGGTGGGGGGTGGCAGTAAGACTTTGTAATGTCTGCCTGCACGTAGCAGCTGAAAGGAGGTGTAGGGGGGAGAGGTCCTCGGTGTTTGTGGTGGCTTTCCTGGTCACATCAAAATGTCCATGTCAGCGTCTCAGTATCCTGTCGTGTTAGGTGTGGTCTTACTCTAATGATGTAAACAGGATGATGAGGAGGACTGTTTTCATACATTTCTTTTGTATTTTTGTAAATAATTATTTTGTTAGATAACAGCATGGTCTGCAATAAGTATTTAAACATTAAACAGTTATACATGTGCATTCAGAGGTTTAGAGAAAGTCAAATTAAGTTCACCTGGAAGGTTATAGTGCTTTTATGTTTAGTTAGTTAGTTAGTGGCCTTTATTTAAAATAAGGTACGTCAAACCAGTTCTCCTTCACAATGACGACCTGGCTAAGAGGCAGTAAAGTAAATAACACCAGACAATAAATAATAAAAACAAATCCAAAATTGCAATTCAAAAGTACAAGAAGAAAAAAAATATAAATCATCAGTCATCATTTTCTGTATCGTTTAAACAGTTCAGGGTCACGGGGGTTGCTGGAGCCTATCCCAGCTATTATCAGGCGAGAGGCGGGGTACACCCTGGACAGGTCGCCAGTGTGTCGCAGGACCAACACAGAGAGACAGACAACCATTCACGCTCACATTCATACCTAGGGACAATTTAGAGTGATCAATTAACCTAACATGCATGTCTTTGGACAGAGGGAGGAAGCCGGAGAACCCTGAGAGAACTCTTGCATACACAGGGAGAACATGCAAACTCCACACAGGAAGGCCACTGTTGGAAATGTTCAAACCCCCTCCCCAGCCGGGAATCGAATTAGCGACCTTCTTACTGTGAGGCTGCGGTGCTAACCACCACGCCACCGTGCAGCCAAAAAAACACCTTATAAATACTCAACAAAATATCATTCAAAGCTGACAGCTAAAAAAAACAGGATAAAAGTGGCCGCATGCTTCTGATTCTAGAAAGTCTCCTCAGCACCGTGAGTGGGAAGGTGTGTTCAGTCTAATAATACCAGGTCCTGCAGAAAAATAATTATGATAAAACATGCAAGTCATAGCTTCAATTTTACTTTAGTGAGAACAGATGTTCTACCACATGGGCAGTAACGCATGCAAGTAACTTAAATAATTATAAAAGTCACTGTAATCTGATAACAGGAACAAAAATTGTAATTAGTAAAATTAATCAAATTACTGTAATTAGATTACTAAATAATAGTTAAAGTTACTGGCATCACTGTTTGCGTTGCACTGTCTCTCAACTGAGATAGAAATTACTACTCCACTGTTTACCTGCTGACTTTTCTCTTTCAAGTTTTTATTTGCTATATCGCAGTGTTTTATTTACTAATTTGATAAGAATAACAATATCTAAAGGTTGATATGGGACATTTTTATTAAAAGCTATTTATTAAGAAATAATACCTCCATGAGGCATTTGGAGGGGTACAGAATGAAAGTACAACATTTCCTTGAAAATTAAATTTAGCCTGAAAATACATATAAAATTAATTTTAACAGGTTTTACAATGGCGTTATGTTTACATCTACAAGTCAATGCAGGTTGCCAGATACGATCTCTGCATGGAAATATTATGTTCGGCACAGCTAGACTGGCACTGGGGAAAATGGTGGAGTCAGCAAGTCAAGCAGCTGCGTCAGAGCCCCGGAGATACTGTTATCCGTCTCAGAAGAGGAGTGACCTGAGAAGAGCAAAAACTGGAGTAAATTTAGATGAAGCTACACCCATAAAGATTTTACATCAAAACACAGAAATGGCAACTTTTCTCCTGGCTCACTAAGCTAACTCGCTTGCTAACGTGGCTATCATTTGCTGCCAGTGATAAAACTCCTCTGCATTACTCGTTGGACATGCAGACTGTTGGTTACTTCTATCAGCAGTGAGCCTGGCAACCAAACGGCTGGAGTTGTTTTTCTGCTGTTGCAACTACAACCTAGACACACATGATGTCACTGTTCTGTCTGTATTCCATATCCAACCTTTAACTAAGGTAATGAATTATGTAATTGTACAGTAACTAATGTGCAATTTAAGTGCAGCAGAGCTGGAGAACGGTTTTATCAAAAAGGGAAAGTTGTCTTTAAACTTTATCATGTTTAAGTATATCCTCAGTGTGACTGCTGCATCAGCCTCACAGTCTTAAAACCTACATTAATCAAACATAAAATTTAGCAGTTCAGTCATTTAACACAAGGTACAGTGCGCACACACACACACACTCGCACACACATATGTATAAAACTTTATTTAAAAAACATCAACACCAGTTACAGGTCATGGGGACATAAATATCTGCTGGAAACAGAAACCTTGGCTTCACACTGATGGAGGGCAACAACTCCTCACAGTTCTTGACTACATTTCCCATGATGCCTAGCTTTTTTTTTTTTATAAGTTTCTCTATGCTCAAACATGTTGGCGGCAGATAGTTCAGAGTTCATTACACAAGAGGCTATGTGCACAACCCTACTACTTCCTGAACCTAAAGTGCTCCTCTGTTTTCTGTTTTTCATTATCGGACAAACTGATTACTTCAGGTGTGCCAGATCTCAGTTACCACAATGACAATGGCCAGACACACCTGGATTAATCAGTTTGTCCAATAATGAAAGACAGGAAACAAAGGAGCACTACTAAGTTCAGGAAGTAGTGGAGTTGTGCATGTAGCCCATTAAAAACAGAAAAACATGAAAAGTCAGATAACACATAGTTGGATTTCCAGATGTTTTCAGGTTTGTCTTGTGTGAAAGAGGAGATGGTGTGTGATCGTTCCCTCAAACTTGATTTCGATTGGTCGGTCTTCTAACCTGAAGTTGGACCTGTTTCAGATCTGTAAGAAAACACACTGGTTGCTATTGTGTGAAGTTGTGAACAAGACACATTACAGGAGGTCGGAGCAGTTCTGGTGGTTTCTGAAGTCCTGAAGTCAGATCTACAGGTGTGGAATGGACCACGATGGGCCAGACCCGCAGGCGAAAGTCCCGTTCTCAGTGGGGCAGGACCTTTCAGTCATATCTGATGGTTTACTTCCTGCAGCTTGTCCCGCAGCTCCTGAGCTGATCCTGGGTCACAGTTCTGAACTGAACATGAAAACGGTGGCGGTCATGCACCAGCTGATCCGAACTCTGAACTCAGACAGACCCGAAAACATCTGAAGGTTCCTCTTTACAATCATTCTTTAGTTTTTGTAGCACCTTTCCCTGCAGAGTCGCTGCTGAGCTTCATCAGGACAAAGTCCACAGGAATCCCTCAAGTCCACGTCCTCATCTCAAGGCTCGTCCACAGGAGCCGAAACAATGGCAACAGAGCAGTTGGCCAGCGTCACAGGTCAAAGCAGTGGAGGTCTTCCCTGACAGTCCGAACTCAGGGCTTAATCACAGCTGCTCACATTCAGCTTTTGAGCATTTGTGTCTCATTGGGACACAATTCATGAAAACCTGGAGGAGGAGACGCGCTGCATCCTCTGAGGAGCAGGCTGGATGATGGATGGATGATGGATAGATGACCTGGGCTTCACACTGATGAAAGCAGCTGCAGACGGACCAATCAGACAGTTACGCTGCGGAAAGCTCCACCCCGCTGTCACAGACCCCGCTGTCGATCTGAACATCCACCTTCAGATCTCGAACCTGAGCGCACAAAGACTCGGCTGCAAACGCAAAGCACAGCTAGGTTAGCGTTGTCATGGCAACAGCGCCTATGCTCGTGGTCATGAGAGATCGTGTGCTCACCGGTGGTGTCGTCAGCTGCCTGCGTTTCCTGGTTGTGATGCAGCGCCTCCTCCAGGATGCTCAGAGCTCGACACTCTCCCACCGACCGCAGACCAGCCAGCAGCTCTTGGACCGTCCCACCTGAAACCTGAGCAGACACGAACTTTCACCAGAGGATCTGCTGGAGCTGCTTCGGTTCTTCTTACAGAAACAAACGTAGAAAAACCAAAACAAGTGATTCTTTGACTTTGGTAGAGAAAAACAGCAGTGGTCTGATTCATGCTCAGTGATGAACTGAAAGGTCACAGAAATAATAAACCTCTGAAGCCTTAAGGCTCTTTGGGGGGTTTCTAGCTAAAAAGGATTGATTATTTCTCTTAACTTACAAACTCTATTAAAACCATCTCAGTATTAAAATAAAGCGAACACTTGTGAGATGTCATCAGAGGTGGAAGCATCACTGCAGATGCCACTGTGGTAAAGTAACTGAGGATGGAACATAGAAAAATTTAGGATTTTCTCTTTGCCTGTTTTTTTTTTTTTTTCTTTTGCATAGTATAACCCTTTAAAAATTTGCAGCAGTGGAGTTAAAAAAAAAAACAAAAAAAAAACAAGAATCAGCATGTGGACATTATCTGTGCAAAGATTCATGGTGCTGAAGTGATACCGAGCAAAGTTACAGAGGTTTTAGTAAAGAGAGGGCTCGGCGCTGTCCACTTTTGGCTTAATTTAGCACAGTTTGGCATTGAGTGATGTCCTTGTCATCCGATAATCTGGTACACACAACTCTGTCCCGCTGTCTTTAAAATAATCTCCAGCACTTCTTCTGCAGGATGTTTTCTTTTGAAATCCCAGTTTATCAAAAAGTAGCTAAAAAGATGGAGGAAAACCCTGCAAACAGTTGAATCTGTGCATAATGCATGTTCATGTATAAATGCAGTTTATGCTTTCTGTAAATCGGGTATGCCTCATAACTTCTATCAGTCAATTTGCATCACTGACTCTCATTTTAGTTGCTTGATCCAGTAGAATTACTTTGAAGTCACTATCATCAACATAAGGAGGGAACTATTTGTGACACAATGTCTGACACTGTCCAACCAAATCCATGTAAACAGGAAGTGATTTTGGATGGGAAATGGTTCTTAGAGCATGAATAGAGTTTTAAGGAAACATGACACACTAAATCAAAAGAGAAGTTTTTGGTATTTTTGTTTATTAAAGCAAATTGGACGACTGAGATTTCTTATTTTCAGTCAGGACTAGAGGAATATCAGAGAGGTGAAAACTGCTGCCATCGTTCTACAGTTCCCACACACAGATCCTTTAAGAAGACACTTTGGCTACGTTTACACTGCAGCTAAATGTGACCTGAATCCGATCTTTTCGCTCAAATGTGACCCATATCCGATCTGCTTCTGACTGAGGGAACAGCACAAGTCGCATGGAATCTGACATTTTTGGATCGGATTCAGGCCACTTTCAAATGTGCTATTGAATCGGATACATATCCGATCTGTGTCGAAGCAACAGCAGTCTGTACGAGCATGTCGCATTCTATCCGACCTCTTTTGTAGACCGAGACGGACGTGCTTATTTCTGCATCACAGGAGACGAAATTGTCCATTGTTTACACAGAATGTAAACAATGGACTGAACAGTTAAATCAGATTTTTCTGGCTCTGATTGAACATCAACCGGGAAACTAATGAGAGTGTTGTGGGAAACTTTTACGTGGTCAAGTGTATGAAGGTGAGTGCCGCTCATACATTTGCCGACTGCCACCACAAATTGCTTTCAACATCAGCCCGCAAATGCCGGTAACTTCCATGTTTGTTTGCATTGGTTTCCATGAACACCGTTACGTGCATGATGCCATTCATGTTAAACTGAGCATGTGTGTCACTTCAGAAGCGTGAGCTGTTCATATTGCAGTCGGTGGACAGGCCACATTTAGAAATGTAATGTGAACATCCGCACAAAAAGATCGGATCTGACAAAAAATTGGAATTGAGCATTAAGCCCTGCGGTGTGAACGCAGCCTTTGAGGTAGGAAATACTAATAATTGTCTTCAGGTCCTGAGAACAAACAGGCGAAACAGGTCTAAGAACTTCCTCCATCAGTTTTAGAAACACAGCAGAGTCCCTGCACTCCGACAGCAGGTCAGAAATTACATCAGCTGTGGTCGCACAGGTTTGTATCCATGGTAACTGCACCTGGTGGGGTCATGTGACTGTGTGAGTGTGTTACCTCATAGCTGTCCAGTAAGGTTTTGGCAGGGGAGGGGCTCAGTTTGAAGGCTGTGTTGAGGATACCGAGGCCGAGACTATGAGCCAGATTCTCCCAGAATCCTTCACTCTCCAGAGCATCACACACCGCCTGCTTTACTGCAATGTCCAGGCTCGCCAGGTCACCTGCACAAACATACACACCCACACACATCATGGAAAAATAAATTATGAAAATATTTTTCATTCAGAATTGTATTTTAACAAAAACAACAACAACAACAAAAAAAACTAAAGCAAAAAACCCCCGAAAAACAAAACAATAATCATTTTCTTCATTGTTTTTTCTGGGGGGGCGTTTTAAAAAATACATACAGAACACGTGAAAAAAACTTTAAACTTCTGTTAATGTTAACCTCTCACATAAAGTTAGGGATATTTAACTTTATAATACAATTTAAGGAAAATGTACAAAGTTTTCACCTCACTGATATTATATCATGAATGTTGGACATTTAAAGGTAGAGTCCGGAGTGTTCCCCCGTTCCTGTTTGTAAACACTATTCAAGCTGAGAGCCCCTCCCCGCGGGCTAATGGTCACATTGCTTTTCAGCCCCAAGCCTCTCCTTCAAAGCTAGAAAGTGGGTGAAAGGCAAACTAATATTAACCCTGGTTTTTGAGCGAGCACTATCTAAAGCTCTTTTCACCGCAAAAACTTCCTTTTCTTTGCTGCATCCGCCGTTTTTATCGAGAATTCGAGTGAATCTGGTGACAGCTCTTGTCGAAGTTTAAAAAAAGGAAAAGAGTTCACTCCAGTTGACGAGTTTATCCCAACAGAGCGCGATGCCCTTACGGTGTTTTCCAGTTGTCTCGGGCATCCGAGCAGACGCGAGTTGGTGATGTCATTACCAGGTATTTTGCCTTCCAGTTGCACCAACTCGGGAAAAAAATAGACATCTCCAAAACAGCCCATTTGTGGGCTAGAACAGCTGGAAATTAACAAATTTCTAGCTATAAAAATAACACACATTATAACAATGTTACCATGACAACAGCAGCCAATTTCAGTATGTGTGTTTAATAAACAACATACATTCACACAATGTTTTAAAGAAATTTAAGACAGCCGTGAGACCGTAAAATTCAATAACAACTCAGTGCTGTTTATACTTGAAACTTGTGAAGAAAAAATAACTTATATAGAAGTTTAATAAACACAACAACGATTCTGGACGCAGCCATCTTTAAATCTACAATCTCAGGGTCCTCTGCAAACTACGAGCTCGTATCTCGGAAAAACGAGGTCATGACATCACTTCCTCGGAACTGGAACGCACTATTAGCTCTGTCATTGGCTGGAGACAACTCGCAAATCTCTCCCCAGAAACGTCCAAAACACACCAAAACAAATACAGTCGAAAGTACAGTCAGGGGAGGGCGAGTTGCAAACAAAACTCACCGCCACACGAAAGCAGAGGAGCAGATTACTGTAAGCTGGATTTCACTCACACAAGTCTAGCGTTTATTTTCGGGGGGAACTCCGGACTCTACCTTTAACTGGAATCTTGCTAAATATACATATATATATATATATATATATATAACACACATATAGCAAGATTCCAGTTAAAGGAAGAATATATATATATATATATATATATATATATATATATATATATATATATATATATATATATATATATATATATATATATATATATATATATATATATGTTCAGTCGTCCTCACATTTGTTTACTTACAATTTAAAGTGCCAGCGGCATGAAATTCACAGCGACTTTTGGTCCCTTTTCAGTCACACTCTAAGTACCTAAATACTGTATGAAAGGATCGTTCACCGTAAATCAGCCTTGTCATAGAATAGCAGGCACTACTAGTTAGCACTACTGATAGCACTGCCGTACAATGACCGAGGTTCGGTGGGCGGGACCAGAAGGCACGCTTGTCACCATGTGCTTCTGTTGTCATGGTGCTCTGGTGGAGAGGAGGCGGAGTGATACGGAGATACCTGGAGACATTCGCCCGTACACTCAGCAGTAACCTGCAAACATGCGCCTCTCCACACACTAATGTTGGAGTAAAAAAAAAAAAGAGTTGCTGTGTTCTGTTGAACGCGGCTGCACGTCAGGCTTAAAGAAGTTCGTATTGAGTCTCTGATGCATGAGTGTGAATAGAGTTTAAGAAGAAAACAGCATCATATTCCAGCAACAAGTTTCCCTGAATTAATTTACTTCACCCATGACCCGAATTCATACTAACGATATATTACACTAGTTCTGCTCGTTAGATCTGTCTTCGTCTGACCAGAGCAGTACAGAAACAGTGATGATGATGATGAAGGCTTGATTGCAAACCCGAGTCTGCAGCCGAACACGCACACAAGAGAAAACATTATAAACTGGAATCATCACAAACATCAGTTTCTCTCAGAGATAAAAGACACGAACATGATGAGAAACGTTTATTAGAAACTTCGTGTTTCTTGGTGGTGGCTGGAAGCCGTTATAACCTCCTGAGGAGGAGACGGAGCTGCAAGGAGATTTTCTGTTTGTTCGGTCGGCACATTCCTGCATAAATGAAATCATCCACAAGCTTTCCAGTGGGGACGACAAAAAGATTGCTGTTGTCCTTCGTACGCCAGGTACAGAGTAGTTCTGATGCCAACTGGACGCCATGATGTCGGTTTGTTGTCGTAAATCTCGTAGGGAGGGACGTGGACAGTGTAGTTCAGGGAAGGGGGGTAATTGGCTGGAAGTCATGGCGTCACAAGCTGCACAAGGAGTAAAATACACCGAACTGCCAATCAGCCCATTTGTGAATACTAACTTCGCCATGTAGGCAGACACACCCAGGGAAAACGGAAACGCAAATCTATAATTTAACCCCTTGGGGGACATAGGCAGGCTGGGGAAACTAAAATATATGATCAATAACCTCAAAAAATGCAAATTTCATGCCAGGGGCACTTTAAAGAAAAGGCTACATTTACAATCGTTATTCAAATAACAAGAAACTAAAGAAACTAATAATACATTTTTAAAAATGACAAAACTATAATTTAGTGAAATAAATTATTGTTTTTGAATTGTGGTTGGAAATAATAATTAAAACAAACAAACAAACAACACTGTCCCTTACACAATTGTCAATTTCAACTTATTTCACTGACAGCTTTTTTTCCCCCCTTTGTTAATTGGTGGGTATGAATAATTTTGAGGATGACTGTAAATATACATATATATAAATATGTATATATATTTATACGTCATACCTGTTGACAGGTATTTTAGCCCACTGTTCATGAGCAGGGTGCTCTAATTTGTCGAGTTTAAAGTTATAAATTTAGTTAAATTTCTCTTATTACTTTTTTCCCAGTTTGTTATTATTTGAAAAGCTTTTCTGAATTTAGCCTTTCTTTAATGTGAGCGTATGTCTGCCATCTCTGGTAGAAGCAGACTTTAAACTATTTTATCATTGTGTCATCACCTGCTCTGAGTCTGAGGTCACATAAATGAACCAGCTCCCAGTAAATGATAACAGACTTTTTGTGAACGAGCTCTTTTTGTTAGCTGCCATGTTTGGTTTTGTTTTGTGTGAGTGTGTGTGTGGTATGTGGTATGTTTCTCAGTCGAAGACGGGCAGGCAGAGGGTCAAGTCTGCTGTTGTCTACAGAAGCCCAAGGAGAAGGTTAGTGGATATTAAAGTGAAAGAAATTCTGAATTAATCAAAAAAATCAATTGACTGTCCAGCCCTACTACTTGCTGTTTGCGTGTGTGTGTTGATGATGAACCCTCACTGAAGTGATTGTGTCGGAGGAGCTCACCTTGAGGAGGGACGAAGGCTCTATGAGGAGTTTTTGGTTCATATTCTTTACCATTCAGAAGATCCAACACCTGCACACACACACACACGCACACACACACACCGTTATCATCTGATCCACCATCAGAACCAGGTTCAGACTCTGAACACAAGCTCCAACATACCTGAGAGGTGGCAGCCATGTTGAGTGGAGTCGTTCCTGGAATGTAGCCTTCATCATCTTCATCCTCTCTCTCTTCCTCAGAGCACTCCTCCTCCTCCTCCTCCTTCTCCTCCTCCTCCCTGAAGAAAAGCGGTTCAAAGTTCTCCCTCTGTGGGTCAGCGCCTGAAAAGCAAACATGAGGACGATCAAACTTAACGTCTCATCACACGACGCTGAAACACGTCTGTTAACTGAAACACGGGTTGCATGAGGAACCAGGAACCGGCTCCGGCAGGTCCACATGAGGATGTGGGAGGACTCAGAAACTGATCTGCTGGGCCATGAAAACCCTCTGGCCTGCATCTCTTTGGTCTTAAAAACAAAAAGCTTTTTTCCTCAGAGTCTGCACCTGATCTGGTTCAGAGCCAGTTCCTGGTCTTAAACTAGCTCTTAGCGCTGTGAATCTCAGCAGAGGAACTGCTCCCAGTTGAGAACCAGCTCTGTGCTTACATCAGGACTGAGGCAGAGTCATGGAGAACAAACTCTTATCTGTTTTTAATGATCACTTCTTCCCTCTCAAAGTGTTTCATTTTTTAACCTTCTGATGAAAAATTTGAGTAACAAAAATCTCTGTTTTTCATCTGGACAGAAAACTTCATCCTGAAAATTGTCCATGACGTAGCTAGCTGGGTACGATCCACCGGATGATCTCACATCTCTACCTCAACTCCTCTCCTACTCGTCAATCACAAAGCAGGGATCTATGAATATGCTAATATGCTCCATCCACACCGTCACTATGCCACTCCCACGAAAAACAAAAAGTGATAACACAACTAATGCAGTTTGATGTTATTTCTGTATCTTTAGCATACAGGAAATTTCCTCCTGAATATTATTATAATAACAATAATAATTAATTTATACTTAATTTATCCCAATTGGGACATTCAGCTGCGCAGTGTCAGGGAATTGAACATGGGTTTTCTGGAACAAAGCCTGCGGCATTAAAGGTTGAATATGGAACATTTTTATTAAAAGCTATATTTAAAAAAAAAAAAAACCTTCCCGGTCAATTGGGGGGATGCAAAATGAAAATAAAACACTTTCCCCCAAAAATTATATTTAGCCTGAAATGAATTACAAAATAAATTTTAACCTGTTTGACAATGGCATTATGTTTACATCTACAAGCCAATACACGCCGCCATTGCGGGTTGCCAAATACGATCTCTGTGTGGCAACAATATGTCTGGCACCGTTAGGCTGCTACAGGGGAAACAGTGGAGTCGGCGAGTCAAGCAGCTGCTTCAGAGCCCTGGAGATATTATCTGTTTCTGAAGAGGAGTGACCTGAGAAGAGCAAAACCTGGAGTAAATTTAGGTGAAGACTACACTAGATGGACCCACATAAACGTTTTCCACGGAAATGGCGACTTTTCTCCTGGATCTGTAAGCTAGCTTGTTTGCTAACGTGGCTAAAGTTAGCTTTTAGTTACAAACTTCTCTGCAGTACTTGTTGGACATGCTGCAGGCTGTTGGGCACTTGCGTATTGGCAGTGAGCCTGGCAACCAAACGGCTGGAGTTGTTTTTCTGCCATTGCAACTACAACCTAGACACACGTGATGTTGGTGTTCTGTTCATATTCCATAATCAACCTTTAACCACTAGACTACCCACTCAGCTGCTCACGATCCCAAAACATGAAAAAGCTGAATAATTTGAGAGCTGTTATGATCATGCTATTCAGACATGCAACCTCTCACTGAGAATCAGGATCATTTCACATGAAATGCAGCTGCTACTCGGGTCTTTTCAACTTGCTGTCGGCCTCAGAGGTAAAACCAACTGCCCTACAGTCTTCATGAGAGTTGTTTGCTCCAGAGGAAAACACTGCTCCATGTCACTGCTCCAGGTTCAGCATCTGGTAGTTCCTGCTATGTAGAAAACTTTCCTTTATTTTATATTTGCAAAAAACCAACTGAATACGGTGGACAGATTCTCTTGTAATTTAGCCATACAGGAGCCGTGGAGTCCCAGCAAAGGGGTGGTAGGACCTAACGCCTTGAGAGAAAAAGCCATGAAAAGAAGAACTTATCAGACATGGCTGCTCATCCTTGCAGTGTCTCCTCAGATAAATGGTTGGAACAGAAGTTTAGTGGTAAAATCATCTAAACACCAGGAAAGCCACTGACTTTCTTCTAAACTAAAATATTTAGCTTATTTTTGTCATTTAAAGCCACATGAGCAGAAGAAATAGTACAAACTGCTGGATGTTAGCCATCTTCATCCTTCATTTCCAAGCCACGTTTGTCTTCATTATAATTTAAGGCCAGCATCACATCGCTTTGACATCACACAATTATGTCGCTGATGCAGCAATCCCAATCCGGCTGATATGCCGCCTACTGGGTAAAGGTAGGGTTGGCTGTGGAAATGTCTCAGAGATCAGGATTTTCCAAACCAGACCCCACATAACTGTCCCGTCTGGACCCGCTGGTGGAACATGGCTTTCACTTCCTGTTGCAAACCACAAGTATACCCAACTGCAGCCACAGACCCAGACACAGAGGCGTGTCATGAAACTGGGCGTGGTTTGTACTGAAAATGGGCGTAGTTTGTACTGATGTGGGCAGGTGGTCGTTAGCGTTAGGGGAGGGGTTAGGGTTAGGTTGCACTCACTCCAACGGTGGGCGTGCTTTGTAGGGGCTCCGGCTGCAGCTAGGTGCTACTCACGGTTTACTGCCCCATGTGAAACGTAGCCTACAGCGCCACCTGCTGACCAGCTGGTCAGAGTGTGTATTCACTCCAACCATCCAAAGGGACGAATGATGAATGTTTCTTCTACAAAAGCATGATGAAAAATCTGGTGAGTTTGTTTTAGACAAACAGGAAGAAGTTCAGATTCACCTGCAGCCATCAGGAGAGCTGTCAGCTTAATGGAGCCCCGCCCTGCAGCGATGTGGAGGGGGGTGGAGCCGTTAAAGGTGCAGCAGTCCACCTTAGCATTTCCCTGGCCACAGAAATAAGAAACAGAAATTACACAACATGAAAAGCTGTTTTTGTCTCTAAAGATAAAAACTTTTGGTGTTTCCTGTCACCCATCCACATGGACAACAAGCTAACTTCCCAACGTTTACCTCCAGCAGCAGGCAGCCGGCCAGCGACACATTGTTGGTCTCCGTGGCGAGGTGGAGGGCCGTCCGTCCACAGCTACGCTCCTGAGCCTCCACGTTAGCCCCGCCATCCAGCAGCTCCCTAAGACAAGATAGCTGATTGGCCAGAACAGCCAGGTGGATTGCACACAGTCCTGTAACCATAGAAACCGAGACATTAAGCAGTCAGCATTTGTCTGCGTGTGTTTACTCCTGTATGGGTGTGTGTGTGTGTGTGTGTGTGTGCACCTGCTGTGTTGCTGTATTCCAGCAGTCCTCGGATTTCTCGGTGCTGTAGTAAAAACTGCACCATCCCGCCTCCTTCCTGCTGCGCTGCCAGGTGTAGCACTGTGTTGCCATGACGATCTGTCAATGATGGGTCAGCGCCGGCCAACAGCAGCGCTTCCACCGCCGCCCTCTGTTGAGTGATCACTGCCAGGTGCAAAGGAGTCTGGGAAATGTAGAAAATGTTTAAATCCCCCACTCACAACTCAAAGAACTGAGATCTGCTCAGTATTTCGTAATTTAATAAATAATATTCTAATGTTCTTTGATGAATCAAAGAAACACTTGGATGAGGTTTGTCACTGAGTTGCCCGAGTCAGTTACAGCGCTCCAAAGTATGCTTGTTTTTTCTTATTTCAGCAGATTCCCTTTATTTTGAAATGGGACAAATTTCACTTCATTTTTATTTTCAGAAACACTATGTGGTGTATCACCACCAAAAGCCATAGCACACCTCTGACTGAGCTGGAAAATTTGTGATTAAATAGATAAGAAATGAAATAATAAGTAGATTTAGGGTGAGAGATTGTAATATGTGCCTTGATGCCTCCTGGAATAGCATCCATAATAATGAAAATCGATGTTTTATCAGGTCCTGAATTTAGAAATTCTTTTTGTGTAATGACTGATGGTGATTGAAGAGTAAAAAATATGGGGACAAGACTAAAGCTACTACAAGGTCTGATAAAATCACTCTGAAATTAACTTGAACCAAAAACAGGAAATGAATTAAATAGTAGCTTCAAGACTAAAACATGAATGTCATCACACTGACGTGTACAAAAACAGATCTGCTCAAGATGAGACATTAATCTACAAACCAAAACCCAACAAACTTCCAACCAGCTGAAACACATCACATCCATACATGAACCTGCTGACCACAAATTATACATTTGTTTAGATTAACACGTCTTTTAATAAATACTCATACACAGATTCAAGTTTTTACTGTTTTAAAACCCTGTTTTAGAAACGTTAGTTTGATGGAGGTCTTTATGTCCCCATCAAATACTGCTCTTGTGACATTTAAAAGTTTTTTCAGACTCCTGCAGAAATCAGATTTACTTTTTGCCTTGTTTGGGAATTAAAGATAGATTCTGTGTGAAGATAAAGTTTTCACACAGAAACATTAAAATGAGTTTCACTTCCAAACCAGAAGGAGTTTCATTACCTGGTACAGGTGGTTCCTCGTGTTGAGCACTTCTTCTCCAGGCAGAGCTGACATCACCTGTGTCAGACTCTTCAGCGCCTCCTGCTGGCTATGCAGAACGGCCAAATGCAGCCCGCTAAAGCAGTGAGAGGCGTTAGCAAGGAGGAGTGTGTGTTTTGTTAATGATGTGTGTGTTTGTACTGACGTATCTCCGTCCTCGTCCTGCGCTGCCATCAGGGGGCGCTGTGGCGCCAACAGGTACGCTGAATCACCTGTGACCGAGTAATGGAAGAGAGCCTCCAGCTGCCGGTGGGTCACCTGAGCCAGCTCTGCATCACACACACACACACAGATGATGATGTTACAGTAGATGAATTTATTCACCTCACAGATCTTCATCACAGATATGACTAATGAATCGTACCTCCCTCTGCTTCTGGCTCTACACTGACCCCTCCCTTCTCCATCCTGTCTCCCTCCTCCAGGCCTCCTGAAGCTTCCAGCACAGCGCCAGAAGTGGAATCATCGTCTGTATCACTGTCATCGTCATCGTCGTCTGTAGCGTTGCCGTGCGAGGCTTTAACACAAACACAAGCTTTCATTCAGACATCTTTGATTCTCATCGAATGGTTCTGAACTTTAGTCTGACGTCTTTTTAAGGTGCATTCGGACAGAGAGGTTCTAAGTACGCAGTTCTTATTACTACGCCTCGCGAGTTTAGTTATAAGAACTACCCTTCGCCTTCAGTGTGCGTTCGCACATGAGGGAGGACCTCCTTACAGACCATGTGTGACACAATCTTTGCAACAGTGACAAATTTATGCCCCAGCAGATCTGATACAAAACTGAGGTTTCTCATCTCTTTTATTCAAAGCGATTATAAAAGCTAACTTACCAGATTTCCCTCATCACGGTCATTTGTATCATGTAACGGAACAGCCCCCCCCCCACCCCCCACCACCACCCCATGTAAAGCTGCCTTACTAACGTCTGTTTCATTTTTATTTTCGTTGTTACGTTTCGTTTAAGTCCCCCCGGACACTTTAGTGGACAGACCGGGGTTCGCTCACTTAAGTGGCGCAGATTGTACTGCTATACTTTGCAGCTGTATTTTGTCATTAAATTAATATGAAAATAATTGCTTTTGGACATTTGAAAATTGTTATAGATTCGGGACGTGTACCATTGTGATCGATTTAATCATGAATTGGTACATTCCTATTGCAATAGTTCTTGTTTTTATTACGATCTCGGTAAACAGGTAAACAGCTGTGAGATTTTTTTAAAGGAGTGATGACATAGCGGTAAAAACTAGTTTATGTTGTTGGCATTACTGCATATGTAAATACTCCAAAGAAAAAAACAGCATTTTTTACAGCGGAGTATTGTTTTGAAACGCCAGACCTCACTTCCTCAGTAAAAGACTTGGATGCAGTGATGATATGGAGCTTTACCCGGAGACCACGTTGACTTCATTTTGATTGGCTACACCTTATTTGGCTATAACCTTATATAGAGAAAGTAGGTCAAGCTGCGGTCGGACTTTGCTAAAGGCTAACTGCTAGCAACATGGGCACTTCAGACAGTGAGCTACGTTTATCAGACAAAACAGCATTTAGAAAATAAATAAACTTACAGGTAATGACAAGGTTGTGGTTGCCTCCCTCAGTGTTACTGCAGAAGTTTTCTTTTAAATCAATTTGTTTGAAAACCCAGACCTGACTGCACAGAAGTTACTACTCAGGTACACACATGCAGCTGAATCAGATAAGGAGGGGGAGAGAAGCGGAGGGTGCATAGACCATTAGGAGAGAGGGGGGGGGGGGCTGTTTGCTTGATAGAGTGCTCTTATTGGGGCAATTGAATTATGTAGAATGATAGCCTGCTGTCTGATTCAACCATTTCTGAACAGAGAGACAAAGCTGACAGACCATAAACAGGAACTTTGATTCTCACGCTGACATTCACATGGCCTCATCAGTGCACAACAGATCATATTATACCCCCAAAACCCCAGAAAAGTGAAATTTGATGTCATGGCACCTTTAAATATGGTGGGGCTGGAAGAAGCGGACCTCACGTAAGGGGTGTGGCTTGCCAGTTCTACCAATCACCAAACATCTGCGTATTTCAGTTCCTATGGAACCCCGAAAAGACCCCGCCTCAGAGTGGGAGCTAAAAAGGTTATAGAAACTGAGGTCCGAGGTCTCTAGTTCCTATATGTCTGAATGCGCAAAAAAATGGCCTGGTTCCCGCCGGAAAGGTTCCTACAGTCCGAAAGCGCCTTTAGTTTTTAGTCCTTATTATCCGAACAGTGGATGGCAAATTGTACGTTACTGTTTACACCAGAATCAGGGTCTTCATAAAAACACGGCGGATCATTGTTTATATTTACATGTACAGAAACATTCCTACAGTATGACAGAATTGAACAATGACTTGTAAAGAGTCAGGTATTCCTGAAGTTTCAGGAATACCTGAATTTTCTTACAAACCAAGAATGAATCAGTCACAAAATCTTTAATCTGATCAACTCCACACTGATCAGAAGGTGAGAAGTGGATGTGAATCAGCTTTAAGAAGTTTACTGTTAAATCAGTTTTGGTGTCTTGAATTGATGTTAGATATCAAAAATAGAATCGCAACTCAGTTTATTCAAGTATTAACTTTTTTCTCTCCTGTTTAATCAAAGTCCATTTAAAAACATCTCCATAATTTGGAGTCTGGACCTCGTTTTCTGCATCCTGCTATGAATGAAACATTAGTCAGTGAAATTTCTCGATAATTAAATTCTGTTTTTATTTACATTTAAATTTGACATAGCATCCCAACTTTTTTTGGAGCTGGGGTTAGAAATAGTGAACATAAAACTGTGTGTCATATATTTTTCAGTTTGGTGTGGGGTAGTTTGAGGGTGTGCTCACACTCTGGCTGTTTAGTCCGCTTTAAATGGACCGTGGTCCGATTCCACGGATAATCAACTTCGTTTGGCGCAGTCTGAACACCAACCGTACAATGGTGTGCACCAAAGAAGGGACTCTGGTCCGCCTGAAAGCCGGGGGTCTTGGTTCACATGCAAACGAACTGTTAGAATAATTCTATATTATCAATGATAAGTGTGTGACATGCATGATCTGCTTCAGTGTGACATGCTCTCAGTGGAAAATTACTGCTATGGAGAAGTACTACTATCTTCTGCTACTGTATCTGTCAACCCGTTTCCATGCAAGGAGTTGTTTTGTCTAACATGACCTGTGTGAATAAAAAGCTGCAAGGCTCAGAAAAACCTTGGAGATGGTATGAGACTGTCTCCCCTTGCAAGTTAAAACTCTAACTTAGTGTTGACTCTTTCTTGTGTGTCTCGTTCCTTTAAGGTTTATAAAGAATTAACCTAACATTTTGGTCCTTCGACCTGGATGTCAATACAGTGGAGCTGACTCGGGAGCGGCAGAACAACTCCGTAGTCTGTGCACAGCCAGCAGGTTGGACCTGCTGATAAGAGTCCAGTCTAGTGAATTCTGTACTGGCCGGGATTGGGTCTGCCGCCCCGAGTTTGGTCCTGCTTGACGGCATCCAAAGAACCAAAGGGGTGAGACCACCAAGTGCAGAGTGGAGGGACATTGGTTCCTAAAGGTGTTTTTAAAGAAGTTCTTTTTTTAAAAAGAAGACAAGACACGTATGTTCCTGTTTTGTAGATAACAGAAGGTCTGGACAATCCGCAGGGTGTGAGACAGGACTGGGTCCTGGTGGGACTGGGTCCCATTGTAGAGTAAGTTCCTCACAGGCCTGGCTGGGACCAATTGAAACGGTTCAGAACCTTCACAGGGTGTGAGACAGGACTGGGTCCAGGTGGGACTGGGTCCCATAGTCATGAAGCTTCATTCGGAAAAACTCTAAATTGTAACAGTTCCTGTAGTACTTTATTCTGAAAAGGAACGATTTCAACTGATTATAATTCAGTAATGACTAGTCTGGTTTCAAAGGTGTGAATGTGAAGAGTGTGTGTGGAAAGAGTGAAAGGATTTTGGAGGATTGCTGACACCGTCCAGACACAAAACCTACCGGTGCCAACATAAAGTCTGGACTGTGTGTGAATCCTTTACTGAAATCATTAAGGCTTTAGGTGACTTCTGATCAGGATCTAAAACCTTCCTCACATTCTTGGGATAGAACCCCGAGTTCAGGTCCGGACCAAACAATAAGTTTGGCCTAGAAGATTGACTTGAAGGGAAGAACTATCGGACTGTCCAGCGCACCTAATGGAAGCGACATTTGTCGACCGCAAACTAGCAGAAGAAGAAGACGAGAAGGAAGTGGGATAGATTATTGTTTGGGTTGGAGAGAAAACAGAGCAAACAGCGCGTTTGAAGAAACTGAGGTCAAAACAACAATGAAAAGCAGGAAAATGTTTAGATAGAGATAGAGAAGCCTTATAATAAGAAGCAGAAATATTTCCACTTTAATCACAGAGTCCGATTTTCGTCTTCCTGCTTCTTCATCATCATGAGTGGTAGTATTGGAGAGTGTCGCCCCCAGGTTAGCAGTTGTTTTAACTACAGTGGTTTAACCAGGTGGTTTGGTCCGCTTCAGGTACTGCAGTTTGAACGCAAACCAAAAAAAAGAAAGGTGCAAAATTTTTCAGAAATCCTCGCCCAATCAGACCAAGTCCCCGGACTATCCTGGTGTGAATGCACCCTGAGCTCTTAGGGACTGTAGACTCTCTGTAGACCAGATTTACTGATGTTCACCCTCAAAATCCTAAAATCAGCTGCTTCTACTTAGGGCACAATAATCAAGTTTCAGGACAAGCTACACTTTTCTCACCATGTTTGATACCACTTCCTCCTCCTCCTCCTCCTCCTCCCAGACCAGCTGAGTATCCTGTGGAGAAACCTCCTCCTCCACCTCCTCCATAGTTGTATGTGGGATACTGGAAGTATCCTGAGGGATGGATCAAAAACCATCAGAGATTAGGAGGGTTTCCCTCTGCAAAACTCCACCAACTCACCATGATTTAGGTTTTACCTCCTGTTGATCCAGGTCCTCCTCCTGCAGCCGGACCTCCTCCCCCTCCTCGGTACAGACCTCCTCCTCCTCCTCCATGACTACTGAAGTCCTGAAAGTTTGGGAGGGTTTTCTGCCTCTTCCTCTGAACTTCCTCTTTATCTGAACACACAAAGATTTATGTCAGGGTAATGCTTCTGTTCAAGGCACCAGGAGGAGACCCTGAAACCTGAAATGAGGGTAGAGTCAGATGACCTACCTATGGTCTGAGGCAGAGTCAGATGTCCTATGAATGGTGAATGGACTGTACTTATATGTGTTGTACTTATATGTGTGCTTTTCCAGTTGCACAGACCACTCAAAGCGCTTTACACTGCATATCACATTCACCCAGTCACACACACACTCATACCCCAGGCACATTGGGAGGCAACTTGGGGTTCAGTGTCTTGCCAAAGGACATTTCGGCATGTAGTCTGTGGAAGCCTGGAATCAATCCCACGACCACCCGGTTGAAGGACGACTGCTCTTCCACCTGAGCTACAGCCGCCCCTATGACTTGAGGGCAGAGTCAGATCACCTACCTATGGTCTGAGGGCGGAGTCAGATGACCTTCCTATGGTCTGAGGCTGGAGTCAGATGATCTACCTATGGTCTGAGGGCGGAGTCAGATGACCTACCTATGGTCTGAGGGCGGAGTCAGATGACCTTCCTATGATCTGAGGGTGGAGTCAGATGACCTACCTATGGTCTGAGGCAGAGTCAGATGACCTACCTATGGTCTGAGGGTGGAGTCAGATGACTTACCTTAAAGGTGTACGAGCTATCTTGATCTATTAAATATATTAGTTCCATCTCAATATAGCTTCAATAATAAAAATACTACTGAAATGTCGGTACTTGATCTCACTGAAAAAAATGAAGATGCACTTGAGAAAGGTTATTTTGGTATTGGTATATTTCTAGACCTATCTAAAGCCTTTGATACCATTAATTTGGGCATTTTACTTGATAAACTAAAACATTATGGAATTAGAGGCCTGGCTTTGGATTGGTTGAAAGTTATTTGTCTGACAGATAGCAATGTGGTTTTATTAACAATCATACTTCATCATGTAAACTCATCACCAGAGGAGTCCCTCAGGGTTCTATGTTAGGACCACTTATTTTCATTTTGTATATTAATGATTTTGTGAATCTCTCGTCCTTGCTTCATAAAATATTATTTGCAGATTACACTAACCTGTTTTATGCCACAAAAATCCAAACACACTTGAACAAATAATAAATTGTGAACTTGATAAAATAGATATTTGGCTTCACTGAAACAAACTTTCTCTAAATATTAATAAAACAAATTATATCGTCTTTCATTCCGATAATAGACTTGATTTTAAACTAATCTCACAATAAAAATCTCAATAAACTGACAGGAAATCATAACAATCAGTGTTAGTTTCTTAAATATAAATGTCATATTGATTTTCTGACAAAACAAACTATCTAAATATGCAGCTCTATTTTTTTTAAGCTGAGACATTTCCTTCCACTTTCTGCAACCTTGTATAAAACATTGTTTGAGCCCCATTTGTGTTACTGTAATTTTATTTGGTGTAATACCTTTTCAACTCATTTAAACAAGCTGATAATTCTTCAAAAAAAGGTCAACCGTGCTTTGGCATGGGTAAAGTTTGACTCCCCCACTAGATATCTTTTTCATACTTTTAATCTTCTAAGACTCACTGAATATACCAATTTTCTTAATGGTTGTGTAATGTATCAGGTTGTACATAATATTAGTTATAGACTCTGTAATCTCATTCCAGTCTTTCTTCAAACACACACTTATGCCACAAAGAATAGAAATCGAATTCCTGGGAAAAAAAAATGTGCTGGTGTAGGCATTGTGTGCAGAGGACCAAAAATTGGAATGAGCTTGATGAGAATCTGCAAATTTCTAAGTCCCTCTCCATCTTCAAAAAAGTTTTAAAAATGCAGCTTCTCTCACCATATAACTAATTCTTTTCACCTTGGAGCTTGTTATCAAAATTTGTCCAAGAACATATTGATTTATAATGCTCTTGTCATATGTCTTGATGATTTCTCCTCTATTTCATTATTTTGTGCTGTACTATTTTACCATAGTCTGATATTATGTACGTAAAATGCTAAGATTATTTTTATTGTTACACGCCTGTTGTATGCAAATTTGCTATAAGTTGTGGATAGAGCATAGCTAGCCTATATACAGTATTTTTTTTCTCCTTATTTTATATTTGTATATTTTTCATATACTCTCTTCTCGCCTGATCATTAATTAGTTTTCCGAAAATTGGGCCCCCTAATATAAGCTTTAAGAAGCTTCACCGGGGAGACCCATTTCACACCTCACTCTCTGAAAAAGAATTGTATGTTTGTATTTCTTTATATGTTGTGTATGTGTGTGAATAAACCTGAAGAAAACCTGAAACCTATGATATGAGGCCAGAGTCAGATGACCTACCTATGATCTGAGGGTGGTAGGTAAAGGGTTTAGGCTCGCTGGTCTCGTTGTCAGATTTCCTCTTTAGCTGGACAAACACAGATGTCGGTTTCTGCAGGTTCTGGTCTCGATACTTCGGAGTCTTAAAGACGATGGCAAACTGTTGTCATGGGAACATGTGAACAGAAAAGATCCAGACAGAGTGTTTCTAACCATGGAGACAAACAAGATTTAAATTGGTAATAAAAAGTTTCATTTTGGTGCCAAAAGTATTTAAAAACACAAACTGCAAACTAGTGCAGGAATAGCAAGTTTTAAGACATCACCATGGTAACTTGATAAATACAGGCATTATGAGCTTGCGCTTTTATCCTGTTAAAAAACTACAACTGACCTTCCTGATGAGATTAAATCAGATTTAAAGATAGAGTCCGGAGTTTCTCCCCTGAACATAAACGCTAGACTTGTGTGAGTGAAATCTGGCTCAATCCACACCTTGGGGCCTCTGCTTTCATTTGGCGGCGAGTTTTGTTAGTAACTCCCACTCCGCTGGGTATTTCGCCTTTTCCCTTTGTTTTGGTGTATTCTGGACGTTTCTGGGTGGAGATTTGCGTGTCGTCTCCAGCCAATGACAGAGCTAAGGGCATAGCGTTCTGTTGTGATAAACTCGCCGACTGGAGCAAGCTTTTTTTTTTTTTTTTTAAACATCGACTGGAGCCAACACCAGATTCACTTGAATTCTAAATAAAAATGGTGGATGCAGCGAAGAAAAGGAAGTATTTTGTGGCGAAAAAAGCTTTAGATAGTGCACGCTTAAAAACCAGGGTTAATATTCGTTTTGCTTTCACCCACTTTCTAGCTTTAAAAGAGAGGCTTGGGGCTGAAGAGCAATGCGGCCATTATCCTGAGGGGAGGGGCTCTCAGTTTGAATAGTGTATACAAACAGAAACGGGGGAATACTCTGGACTCTACCTTTAATGACTTAATTGAAAACACATTATCCTACAGATCCTCTCCTTCACACTGACATGTCCAGGATGACACTAATGTTATAGAAAACTGAAAGACCGCCTCCTTCAAACTTTATTGTCCCCATTCTGCCAGTCCTGTCTTAAAAGCAGTGTAGATACACATGAGGGTCCAGGATATTTTTTTTGGGGCCATGTCTCAAAAAAAACCCATTAAATACTACTACTAAATATAATAAATACTTAGATTTATATTGCGCTTTAATGCTGTTGACTCAAGGTTACTTTATTCATCCATTCCTCACTCATAATCCACTCATAATAAGCAACACGTGTAGCTTGCCCTCGGCCAGACTGATGGAAAAGTGGCAGCCAATGTGTGTCGACGGCCTCTCTAACCACCACCGAAACATTCAATCAACACATTAATACATTAGTGATGCGAGGAGGGTAAAATGCCTTGCCCAAGGAAACAAGGACAGATGACAAATGCGGTTTGAACCACCAACCTTCCAGTCATTGGACAACCTGCTCTACCACCTGAGCCAATACTGGAGGAGCTGCAACAGCAAGGACACATTGATGCACTTGTCATTAGACATCGGCCGATACAGCTTTTTTGGGGCCGATACCGATACTGATATTTTCTCATCAGCCTCAGCCGATAGCCGATACAACCTGCTGATAATTGGGGCTGATATTATGGGCCGATATTGCATTACCAGTATCGGCCCCGTATAGTGTACCAGCAGCAGGATTTTCTAACAATTTTTCAAATCAAAGTATTTTGACTTTCTGAGCAGCAGATTATTAAAATGAAAGTCCAAAATGTTCCTGACTTTACCTGCAGTTCAAATCTGTAGTGATGATATTATGTCTGGGCTAAATATTTGTTGTCTGTCTGTCTGTCTGTCTATCTATCTATCTCTACAACTGGAAAATACAGTAAACAAGTTACTGTACCACTTTTCATATTTGTGAAAAAAAAAATATTTATAATTGATCATGTATTCATGTGTATATTGAAGTGTGATCAAGCTGGAAGATAAATCTAAACGAATATCAGTTTGTTTTTTATTTGATTTCATTTTGATCCCATTCTCAGTTTTACTTGAGGTGAAAAAACTTCTCCTACATCAACATCAGGGCTGATTACTCTACAATGCTGAGGGGTAAGTCCTGCTTTCTGGCCTCTAACACAGTAACAGAGTTTTGGGGGTGAAAACGCAAATATCTGACAACCTTTTTTCCAGTGTGACATTTTCTGATGGTGCAGGTGAGTCTGGAGTCTGGACATCTCTCATGTCATCCTACACGTACGTTAAAACTAAATATATATTTGTTAGAAAGTCATGCTTATCACAACCACATTAAAAACAAAACAAACTACAACATACAAAAAACAAAGTAAACAAACCTGCGTCACTGTTTAAAATAAAGGTTTATTTAGTTAAATCTCTAGCACCTCTCCTTCTGCATCAGCTAGGATGTGAGGACAGGAGGCGAGATGAGGCCATCCTTCACACCAACAGGGAAGTGGAGGACCTGAACTAACAACAGATGATTTCTTGTGTTTCTGGTAAGAAAAGCTAAACTGGTACTGGGTAGTAGATTTCTGCTATGATGTGAATTTGTCTGCTACCTGCTGGTACTGACCTGTCTGTGGACATCTGTGGGGGAGAAGTCTCCTAGAGCCTCCCACGTCAACCCCGTTTCGTCTTCCTCGTAGAACCGAACCTGGATGTCGTCTGCAGACACAAATACACAAATCAAGGAGGTATTCCATGAGACAGGATCATGGGACAGTCTTGAGTGTTTTGACAAGTCTGGCTCATCAAAGTAAGACCTCTGTTTCATTATCGTGGCTCAAATTAACACAAGCAGTTACCATGGTGACATCTTTTCAAGGTAATCTTTATTTGGTGTAATTTAAGTTTGTAAAAAGGCATTTCGAAATAGAAAAAATGGGAAATTTAAAGGGTGCAGGCAGAAGTTTTAGCTTCTGCCTGCACCCAATGTCCTCACTTTGCTGATTAAACACACAAATGGTCCTCACACTCTGCCTCAGAACAGTGAAGCATGCACACACTCCCCAAAGTCTGTAAATTCAGTGTATATATTCCCTTCCATCCGCTAGGGACTGGCTCAAGAGCGAGCAAATCCCCATAGACTCCCAATGTTAAAACACACCAAAACTTCATCATCAGAAATAAAGCAGGTTTACAGCCTGGTTCAAAAAATCATTTTAGGTTTATTAAAAGGTACACGTTTACCTTCACCTGTCAACTGTGAGGGGCCGTCAATTTTTTTATAACTCATTCGTTTAGATGTTATTTATTCTTCAAATTACACATAATTACACAGAGTATCCTTATGATTGACATGCGGGCAGACCGAGCAAGCTCCGCCTGCCGACCGGAGGCTCCTGGAGTTTGGTAGACATATCGTCATTCAATCCATAGCGCATGGGAGGTAAGACAATTGGATTGGGGTTTTTTGGTCCTGTCCGTTCCACAGGTGACTAAATTTTTTTAATTTTCATTTCAGAGCATTTAATTAATTGTCTGCAATTGGAATGTAATGAGATTTTAAGCAATTTATAAAAAATTCTCTCTGATAAAACATCATCCACCCTGACTTTAATGACCAAAGCTTTTCAAAGGGAGGTTTTACAATTTTTCCGTCTTTAATTTGCTCCTTTAAGGAAATTTCAATGTTTTCAACCTTAATTTAAAGGGTTGCTTTGGTGGAGTTTTTTCTCCCTTCTTCTTTTCTAATGGATGATCGATTCCAAATGCTTGTCATGTAGATAGATCAATATTTACATGGTCCCAGAGACTGTAGGAAAACTGACATTAAATGTGAAAGCTATACATTTATATCCAGCTTATCTGCTCTGTAGACATCTTGTAGTTCTACCAGTCTAGACAAAAGAAGGACAGATAAAGTTTTACAGTTGATGAAAAGACTGATGGAGTTTTTTTCTGAAGCCTGAGACTGAAGCAATAAATATTTTATCAGTAATTATCACATCAGTCACACTCTCCTGTTTGCATACACAGTCAGAGAACAGCTGTCAGCAGAGTCAAAACAAATGAAGACAAATCTTTGATATAGGAAAACAACATCACCATGGCATGACTTTTCCTCTTCCTCCTCAGGGATTTGCATATTGGAGGGGAAATCCCTGAAGCTGGACTTTCTCCAGTACAAACACTACCAACCAGGAAAAACATAACCACACACTCTTGGCTTCATGATCCAGTTGAAAGATCAGACCTGTTTGTTTACTAGAAAAGTGACATAATGGACACTTTCTAAATTTTGCATCACCTTTCTGGACTTTGTCACAGAGCAGGTAGACCTCTTCTCCTCCGGTTACACAGCCGGCGGTCCGATCCATCCTTACGATCTTCAGGTTGGAAGCATTGGGAGCCTCTGAGGAAACAAAGAGGAGGTTAAACTTAGACCAGATCATCAGCTGGTAGATATGACATAATTCAGATTAAATAAATCCATCTTGTGTCCAAATTTGGTTTAATCCAGGTCCCAGAAGCAGAAAACCAACTGTGAAACTCCCAAACCATTAAACGTAGAGCCTAAAACATTTCTGCTGTCCAGCCTTTGAGCAGACAAGATCAGATCCATACATCTGGTATCAATACAGACCTGAAAATCTCTGATTCTGTCCACCAGGGTGATTTCACTAAGTGTACGCTCGGTGGGTTCAGTGTAACCATTAACGTTTACTTGATTCAATCAATAGAACAATAATCAACAAACACTGCACTTTTAGAAAAAAGAAAAAAAAAAGTCCAGCATCTAATTTCAGAAAACTCATCAGAAAAAAAAAAACGGGTGAAACTCAACAGTTTTCTGGTCAAAGAAAATTTTTTTCCCTTTTTGAGTCTACACCCGTTTTTAAAATATTTTCTGAAAAAATAAAAGTAAACAATCCATGAGTAAAGATTATTTAGAGCAGCAATTTTATATAAAAAAAATCATATTAACTGATCAGATAACAAAAATTCTGGATGAAGGAAATGCCAGTTTCTCCCAGACTAAAGAGACAATCTTTTTATCAGGTATGTTAGAAAACTGGAAGAGGCTGTTTAAATGTTCAGAATACCTACCAGGTAACCAAGCAGGCTGAAAGCAAAAACCCCACAGAATGATCCTTTAACCCTTTGATGCTTAAAGTAGTACTTCCATGGTCATTTCATTAATATTTCTGTGTTCTCCATTATTATTGAATGCATTCTGCATCGTTTCTGTTTAAAAAAAACCTTCTGGTATCTTTGTATCCAGCTGTATTTGTATACTAGAAGAGAGGCTTGTGGTCCAACGGCAGGCTTTTCCGGGTCCTTCTCATGAATTTCCGTCTGATTGGCTGCCTCCCATCAGTGTATGAAGGAAGCTCCGCCCTCCGCTCTTATTTTGTTACAGACAGGAAATAGAGCCGACAAACAAGTTTGTTCCGCCATGCTAACAAACAGTTAGCTAATTAGCTTCTCAACTCCGAAGCTACAGTCGTGCTGTCTCCACTTCTAGTGTGTAGTGGAGGGTTACCTGCCTTCCAATGGACAGATAGAAACCCCACGTGGGATACGCTATTTGCAATGTGACGTAGAAGTGCGAGGCTGTTCCCGATTCGCTCTTTTTCTTCGTATTGTTTCTGTGATGAGGAAAGCAAAGCCGACTGGGGGGAACGCAACGCTAGCAAGTCAGCATGTGTAAGTAAACAAGGGGAAACCCTCCGTATTTCAGAAGGAGCAAGTTAAACGGGTTTTCAGTGGAAGGAGGCCTTTAATGTATTATCCAGGTTTTCAGACTTGAAGAGTTCATTTGCAAAAACAGACAAACACCATTGTGGAAAAATGGAGTTAAAGGTTGAATATGGAACATTTTTATTAAAAGCTATATTTTTGAAAAATAAAACCACCACAGGTCGTTTGGGGGGGGGGGGGGGGGGGGGTGCAGAATGAAAGTTAAACATTTCCTAGAAAAATTATATTTAGCCTAAAAATAATTATAAAATAAATTTTTACGGGTTCGATAATGGCATTATATTTACGTCTATAAGCCAATACACGCCGCCATTGCAGGTTGCCAAAAATGATCTCTGTGTGGCGTTAGTATTTTGGGCACAGTTAGGCTGGTACAGGGGAAACCGTGGATACGGCGAGTGAAGCAGCTGCTTCAGAGCCCTGGAGATATGTTGTCTGTTTCTGAGGAGGAGTGACCTGAGAAGAGCAAAACCTGGAGTAAATTTAGGTGAAGACTTCACTAAATGGATCCACATAAATGTTTCCACGGCGTCAAAACACAGAAATGGCGACTTTTCTCCCGGATCGGTAAGCTAGCTTGTTTGCTAACATGGCTAACTTTAGCTGTCAGTTATAAACTCCTCTGCGTTACTTGTTGGACATGCTGCAGACTGTTGGTCACTTGCATATCGGCAGCAAGCCTGGCATCCCAGCGGCTGGAGTTATTTTTCTGCCGTTGCAACTACAACCTAGACACACGTGATGTCGCTGTTCTGTCCGTATTCCATATTCAACCTTTAACTGCTTTTCGTCGCTGTGGGGTACGAACCTCCTATCTCCATTTCACATCATTAACCCATTACTTCATGTGAGCTTGATTCGGTGAAAATATTCAAAAAGTAAATGAAGAGTTTATTTGCAAAAGCAGTTAACTCCATTTTTTGTAAATGGTGTTTGTCTGTTTTTGAAAATGAACTTTTCACTTATTTCATCATCCTATGATAAAAAAAAATTAAATAAATAAAAAAAAAACTGCTCAAAACACTGTTGTATACCACCTGATGCTTGTCTTTTGAACTTGGTGGAAATGTCTTGCATTACAATAATTCTGACATGTTTTGGTATTTTACACTGCCTGGCCCAGAAAAGGTCACCACCTGGATTTAACTAAGCAAATGGGTACAAGCTTCCTACTGAATAATTACTGCATATGCAATTATCTTTCAGCTGGCAGAAAGTTATTCAACCACAAATTATACAATGAGTAGCTTCTCATTTCTGAAAAAACCACGTTGAAAGACACTGTCAGTGGCAGCTGGTCAATAGAGGGTGCTAGGGTGCCGCCCCACCACTCACCAGTGGCCACAAAGAAGAGAAAAGAAATAAATTCAAAATTAACATTAAAATAAAATGTTTCTAAATATATGGGTATATTCTTTTAGTTCAGCAAGATAAATATTGTGAAGTTTTAAGTAAAGTTGTCATGGTTATCTATTTTCTAAAGTAACGGACTGGTCACGTGTTTTCTCTCTAGGGCGCAGAAATCTTTACACGTAGACTTTTGTTATCAGTTGTACATGCGGAGTAGCTTCTCTTTAATACAAGAGACGCTGCAGACCAGCGCCCAGAGCTGACTCATAGACCATTAATAGAGAGCTGAATGCAGCTTGATTTATAGACCACCCCCCCCCCCACACACACACACACACACCACCACCACCACCACCACCACCCTTACGCCGCAGGGTGACATCACTGCTATCTGTTAGAAGGGAAATGGAGTTTCAGCGGGAGTTGAAGATGGATAACGGAGAGAGAAGCAAAGTGGAGAAAGAGAAACCAAATGAATCCATGAAGTCCCTCAAAACAACACCATTTACAGGAGACCGTTTCAGGAGAAGCTCGGACCTGATCAGCCGGACCTTGCAATCAATTAGCAGTCCAAAGAGAGGGCGACAGCCACTGACAGAAACTATAAAGTGTGAGGTTCTGGTTGCTCATGGGTATGGTTATAAATCGAAAGTGCTGCAGAACTCGGAGCCGGTTTCGTTCCTCAAGAGGAAGTTCAAGTGTTCAGAAACCACACGGACAGGAAGAGAGAAATGAAACCATGCAGCAAAAAAAGGAGACGTCCACAGAATTGAGTAAAAACAAGTTTAAGTTCTTCACTTTAAAGAGGACAGAAGTTTCTGGTGTTAGAAGCTCTATCGCGGAGCTACTCAAGTCACTCCTACGAGGGCCGCAATCCTGCGGGTTTTCAATGTTTCTCTGCTCCAACGCACCTGACTCAATGAGTCATTGTGCAGAGCTTGAATGGCGGCTGGCAGTGTGTGCAAGGTGTGCTGGAGCAGAGAGATATGGGCTGTTTTTTACACCCTACTCCCTAACCCAGCAGTGGGGAACCCTGGTCCTCAAGGGCCGGTGTTCCTTCAGGCTTTCCATTTCTCCCAACTCCAGCACACCTAATTCAAATCAAATGGATCTAACAGCCAATCAAGTTCTGCACAGAGACTCATTGATTTGAATCAGGTGTGTAGCAGGGGCGGAGCTAGACATTGTCATCATCAGGGGCTTAGCCCACAAAAAGATTCATCGTTAGAAGGATGATCCAGTACACCAAAAAAGTAATAAATAACTTAACCTACCAGTGCGGTACCAAAAATTATTCATTATAGCCTTTATCTATCTAACGTTTAACATGTCCTGCCCATGTTCTTTAGTAATCATAACACTACATTAAGTTTTTATTGTAATGTATTAATGGATAAACATTAAAGTTAAAACTCAGTCTTGGTGTCACACATTTCACTCAAAGTTCAATACCAATACATAGCATAGAATTATAAAAAAGTGTTGAAGCACACAGCCAAAAGTATTCGCTCACCTGCTTTGACTGACATATGAGCTTAAGTGACATCCCATTCCTAATCCATAGGGTTCAATATGACGTTGGTCCACCTTTGCAGTTAGAACAGCTTCAACTCTTCCGGGAAGGCTGTCCACAAGGTTTAGGAGTGTGTTTGTGGGAATTTTTGACCATTCTTACAGAAGCACATTTGTGAGGTCACACACTGATGTTGTAGGGGAAGGCCTGGCTCTCAGTCTCCGCTCTAATTCATCCCAAAGGTGTTATATCGGGTTGAGGTCAACGGTGCAGGCCAGTCAAGTTCCTCCATACCAGACTGCATCCATGTCTTTATGGATCTGCTTTCTGCACAGTTACTGTATGTTGGAGGAGGAAGGGGCCAGCTCCAACCTGTTCCCACAAAGTTGGGAGCATGGAATTGTCCAAAATATCTTGGTATGCTGAAGCATTCAGAGTTCATTTCACTGGAACTAAGGGGCCAAGCCCAGCTCCTGAAAAACAACCCCACCCCATAATCCCCCCTCCACCAAACTTTACACTTGGCACAATGCAGTCAGACAAGTACCGTTGTTCTGGCAACCGCCAAAACTGGACTTGTCCATCAGATTACCAGATGGAGAAGCGCAATTCGTCACTCCAGAGAACACCTCCACTGCTCGAGAGTTCCGTGTAGCTGCTTTACATCACTGCATCCCACACTTTCCATTGCACTTGGTGATGTATGGATGGATGCAGTTGATCACCATGGAAACCCATTTCATGAAGCTCTCTGCGCACTGTTCTTGAGCTGATCTGAAGGCCACATGAAGTTTGGAGGTCTGTAGTGATTGACTGCAGAAAGTTGACGCCCTCTTCGCACTAGGAAGAGCAGGATGGAAGAGCAGTTGTCTTTCAACCGGAGGGGTGGGGGATCAATTCAAGGCTTTCCCAGACTATATGCCATGGTGTCCTTGAGCAAGACACTGAACCCTACGTTGCCTCCCAATGTCCCTATTGGGGTATGAATGTGTGTATGATTGTGTGTGTGACTGGGTAAATGTGACATGTAGTGTAAAGCGTTTTAAGTGGTCAATATGACTGGAAAAGAGCGATATAAGTACAGTCCATTTACCATTTACGTGGCCTACCACTTCGTGGCTGAGTTGCTGTTGTTCCCAAACATTGCCATTTTCTTATACTACAGCTGACAGTTGATCGTGGAATATTTAGGAGCGAGGAAATTTCACAACTGGATGGATTAAAAATTCATTTGAAGATAATTTAAGAAGGATTGTGTATGTAAAACACTAGGTTATGACACCTTTAAGAACATTAGAACATTTCTAAGTAAAGGTACAAGATGGTAAATTCAACACCTAAATTCCAAAGCAATGTTAAGGAATATGACGGTTTTGATTATTTGGAAATACACTTTTTTTGTTGTTTGTTTTTTTGAAACACAGGGGTTTGAAACACATTTTAAATCCTATTGTTTGGATGGATTTTAGACCAATTTCTATGAATAGCTGATAAATGAGAGAAACTAGAGTTGTGAGGTTTTATTTACTCCAGCTCTTATCAAGCATACTGCTGTCAGGGCGGACTCAGCCACTGACAGACACCATGGATCCACTTCAGACGGAGAAGTGTGTTTTTGTGTGTGCGTAGACTCACTGCTGTCATAGATCGGCTCCGACACAACGGGCTCCAGTCGTCTGGAGAAACCTCCGTCGCTGTCGGGGAGGAATGCTGTGAACATGAGCCGAACCACACTGAGGTCCATTTCCTTGGCCTGACTGGCTGCTGCGCTGCTGATCAGGCTGCGCTGGTGCTCTGAGGAGAGGAAACCAAAACCCATTTAAAACGCTGGAAAACAGGTTTTTGGACAGGCATTTCGATTGTTTTCTGTAAATACTGACATTGACATTAATTATGTCCTGATACATTCAACTTCAAAATTAAAGGGACTAAAGGCAGGAATAAAAAAACAAACAAACATGCATGTCCATTTTTTTTTCATACTAATGGGTGATGAAGCGCTAAATACCAAAAATAACGTTTCCACCCATGTTTCTCTCCGTTGCCTTGAACAGGCTGTGTGCTGTAAAATGCGCTGCAATTCGGTGTCCGAATTTCCCGCGCTGCCCTGCGGACGTGACGTCAAATGACGCTACATCCGCAGTTTTGATGCAGGAAGAAGACGGTCGTGGTAAATTCAAACACTGTAAGCGATTAGTTATGGATTCTTCTGCCGTCACCAAATGATCCAGATCAACTGAAAGACACTAAAAAGTGTAACTACGAAGAAAAAGGTGAGTAAACAACATTATAGCTTCAGTTTCTGCACGCTCCCGTGAGGGCTTGGCTCGTGGCTGCAGTTACCTGAAGCACCAGACACGGCAGTCGCGAGTTTTGTTTCTTAATATTGCCTCAAGTCCCTTTAAAAGGGTGAAAACAAAACAAAAACACAAATAAAATGGGGCTCGATTGGGTGTACTATCACTTTCAGTTGCAATTCATCACATAGCAAATGCACAAAAATGGAAAAAATAATCTGTGAAATTTGTCCTATTGATAACTAAAGGCATTTTGACAAAATGAGGAAAAAAAAGCTAATTTTGGACATACTATAACTAGGGCTGCACAATTAATCGTTAAAAGATCGTGATCTCAATTCACACATACATGCAATCTCAATTCTACCCACAACAATTCTGAAACATTTTTAATCATGAGCTAATCACAAATAAGTTTCCATTTTTCCCAGATTTTTTCAAGCGCCCTCAAATGCAACACTGCCGTTGCCTCCCCACCCCTAACCAATGTTAAAGAACACAACTATGCATCTCCAAAAAATGCTCCAACAAAGCTCTTGTGCAAACACAAGCTTATTTTAATTACCTTTGAATAGTTGTTTTGTTTGTTTTGTTAAAGTTTATTTGTGAATAAATACTTTTGTGAAAAAAATCGTTCAGAGAATCGTGATCTTAATTTTAAGCAAAAAATCACGATTCACATTTTTACCAGAATCGTGCAGCCCTAACTATAACTCAGGCTTATTTTTAAGGAGAAACTTAATTTAAAGTTTTAACAGGTTGTGGAAACATCTTGTGCATCTTTGGGGGAAATTTTGACATCTTTTACACTTTTGATACAATCACACTTTAAAAGTAGAATCCGGAGTGTTCCCCTTTTCTGTTTGGGAACACTATTTAAACTGAGAGCCCAATTACCAGTTTTCAATTGTGATATAAGCTTTGCGAAATTCTAGGTGTAATGGAAACACAGGTATTGTACAGAACTTTGGAGGCTGCTGGATCCATATCATTTGAGTCAGGTGTGTTGGACCACAGATACATTAAAAACCTGCAAGATTGTGGCTGTTGTAGGAGCGACTTGAGTAACTCCGCTCCAGGCTGATATCACACTGATTTTATAATTGAAAATTATCCAGAAATCTATAGTTTCTCCTTATATTCAAATTATACATCAAAACACGGGCTTTTTTTCCCCTCTCACCCAATGTGACCACCATGGTTACAGGCCTTACGGTTTTCTTCAAATTTGCGTCACCCATCACAGCCTCCACTGACTTCCATTCAATTTCAGTTCTGGAGCCGAGTGCACCAGCTGGGTGTACACCTGGGGGTAATGTTAAGTCCGACTTAGAATGGAAACTTACGACCAGTTTAAGGTTAAGACAAGTGCACCAGTTAGACTTAAGCCCTGTCTGTGTTCCACCTGGGTGTAACTTTTACGCCTCCTGTGGAGCAGGTGTAAGATGGAAACTCGGACTTGTAGCCATGATAATTTTACCAGAATCACACGACTAGAAAAGAGAAGAAAGCAGGGGGTTTTGTTTACCGGATGTTTATTGAGAGGGCACAAGAAAGACTCATCTTCGACAGAACAAACTTGTTCGATACAAGTGAGCTGATAAGAAGGTTTCATTTTAAAAGACGGCGCAGCACTTGACGAGCTCTCCCTTTAAAGGCAGGGTGGATGGTGTTTTCCAGGAGCATTTTTACTACATTGCTTAAAATCTCTTTCACACCCCGATTGCAGCCAATTAAATAAACAATCTGGCATAAAAAAATGTAGCCACCTGTGGAACGGAGAGGACTGAAAAAACCCCATCTAATAGTCTTGAACGGTCCATTCTTCATGATTGAATGACAATATGTCTATTAGGGCTGCACAATTAATCGTTAAAAGATCGTGATCTCAATTCACACATACATGCAATCTCAATTCTACCCACAACAATTCTGAAACATTTTTAATCATGAGCTTATCACAAATAAGTTTCCATTCTTCCCAGATTTTTTCAAGCGCCCTCAAATGCAACACTGCCGTTGCCTCCCCACCCCCTAACCAATGTTAAAGAACTACAACTATTCATCTGCCAAAGAAATGCTCCAACAAAGCTCTTGTGCAAACACATGCTTTATTTTAATTACCTTTGAATAGGTTGTTTTGTTTGTTTTTAAAGTTTATTTGTGCAATAAATATTTTTAGGGAAAAAAACGTTTTAGAGAATTGTGATCTTAATTTTAAGCAAAAATCACATTCACGTTTTTACCAGAATCGTGCAGCCCTAATGTCTATCAAACTAAAAAGCCGTTTGTCTCTGCTTTTTCAACAGCAACGGGGCCTTTCAAAATACAACAGGAGACATAATAGCCCATAAATTAATAGCAAAAATAAATCTGCTATGATTGATTTCTTCCTGTTTGTGTTTTTTAGTCTTGCCGTGAGGATTTCCTCATGTTCTGCATGTAATTCTGTTAGTTTTCTTATTTCTCCGTCTGTAACTTTTCTTACTTTTCTTTTGAGTATTTTAAGGCTTATCCATATTTCCAATTCCAGCTTGTGTGTTCGGACAAGTCGGAACACGTTGAATAGAACTGTGTTGCTTGGCAACAATTACTGATTCTCGTGTATTCACATGGACACGCATCGTAAGACCAGGCACAGCTACGACCGTTGTCAGTCGGGTTTATCTGAGTTTCAGACATCACTCACTGACCGTTGAGCTCACGGGGGACTCGAACCTCCCCTTGTAGGGAATCGATCTCCGGGTGGATGGAGACTCCACAGCTGTATCCCATCCTGACGGCCTCAATCATCCTCTCCTCCAGAGTCTTCGCTACGTTCTTCTTTGTCACATGGAGGATCCCCAGGTTTGGAAAACTACCAGAACCAGAATAGAACAGTGGTGAGCGGCACGCCTGGAGACTTTCATGCTTGGACTGAGTGTGTGTGATACATACGTGATGCTGGCATCTTTGGACTGCAGGTCGGCGATGCAGATGCCTTTATCACACTGTTTTCCCACCAGACTGTGAGCGTGCAGCTGAGGGCCGGATGTCAGTGCCGTCACCAGCTGGACCACCACCCGAGCCTGACCCTGATAGTTACAGATCTGAAAGACACACACAAACACACACATTTTACACAAAGTCAAGTACAACTAACTTCAAAGGAAGAAGGATGAGTTGAGGCACTCTGGATTTGCAAGTAGATTTATTTGCTCACCAACACGTTTCGGCTATTCAGCCTTCATCAGAATTCAGACTTCACTTCAGAATTAACAGGACAAATTAGATGCTGAATTTCTGGATAAAGAGGTGAAGATCTGACAGGTTTTGGTTTCTAAAGTCATTCTGAGCTCCGCAGATGAGTCATGGCAGCTTCAGCAGTGTGTGTGTGTGTGTGTATTCCTCAGTATTTCTCTGCTGTGGCTCAGAGAAACTTTCTACTGGTGTGAATGAGTCATTGCTACACCACCACAGACAGAAGACACCAGCTTTCTAAGCTGCCACCATCATCACTTCAACTTCTGATTACAGACAAAATTTTTAACAATTTCAGCTTCAAGTCAGATTTTTCTTATGTGCAATCCTAAACAAAGAAAACACATCCAACAAGATCTGAGCTCAAATTCTGGTCAGTATGCCAGTTCAAAGTGATTCATACTGAAAACCAGTTTTAATTTTATCCCGATCTGAATTTGTGGGTTTAATCAGCCTAAACATGCAACATAGTGCAACAGGAAACCATCTGAGGAGGGACCTTTGTCACTGCTGCACAACTGAACATGCAGCAGAGCAGCTGCGTTACTGGAGATGTTGAGAGGTGAAAATGGATGGAGAAAGTTCAGAAAATGAAGCTGTAGCAGACAATGAATATGATGATATAGGGGAAAAAACGAGCTGCATCTGTTGTCTGGAGTAAGTTTGGTTGTAAAAGGTTGGATGTGGACCACACTAGTGGTTACCAGAAATGATGTCCAGATAAAGATGTCACCACCAGCAACCTGCTGTACCACCTTAGTTGCAAACATGCTTTGGAGAATCAAGAATGTCTAAAACAAAGATCAGTATCCTCCCCATCCTCAGATTAAACTGAAAAAGATAGAGGACACTTAAGTTACAGTTGTCCTCAAAATTATCCATACCCTCCCATTAAATAAGTAAAAAAAAATCAGCTGTCAGTTAAATAAGTTGAAGTTGACAAAAGTAACAATAAATAAAAAATCTATAAAAAATATGACATTGATTTTGAATTGTGGTTCAACAGAAATATAAAAAACAAACACACAAAAAAAAAACAAGTGAACAAGCATGAAGGAGCGACAAAACTTAAATTTTACTGAGCAACCCTTCAAGGCAATCACTGCAATCAGGTGTTTTCTGTAATGTTTAAAAAGACTTCTACACCTGTTGACAGGTAGTTTCGTCCACTGTTCATGGGAAAGGTGCTTTAATGTGTCTGCGACAGTTTTTTAAAAATTTTTTAATTTTATTGTTCTTATTTCCAACCACAATTCAAAAGCAGTTTTTTTTATTTTACTAAATTACAATTTTGTAAATTTTTAGTTATTATTAGTTTTCCTTAGTTTCTTGTTATTTGAATTACTGTTGTGAATTTAGCCTTTTCTTTAATTAAAAGGGTATGAATAATTTTGAGAATGACTGTACAGTAGATGTTGCTGGTAGACGTGTTTGTTAGAGAAACTGACTACAACAAAAACAAACAAGAGGTGGATGAAGATAACCAACACCATCACAATCCAGGCAGCCAAAAACCTGATTCTGATCAGTTCTGCGGTGAAAGGGGGATTCAGGGTTAAGATCAAGACTCTGTGGACAACAATAGTTTGGGTTTTTTTTTTTATGACTGTCATAAAAACAGATTATTCTTTTCTTAGCCAATCTGTTGCAGTAATTATTTATTGATCAGTGGAAATTATGGTTAACACCCAGTCATGAATAGAAATACAACACCATCAAATACCACAAAACTGCAAAAATATGCAGTGCTAGTTTTGGTCATACTGCTCAGCAGCACTGAGCTCACTCATAACTTCATTCTCTCAGTTCTGCAGTTAAAAACAAGCCTGCAGCTTGAAGAAGTTATCAGGAGCAGGAAAACACCTTCAGGATGATTAATAACACTACAGCAGACACACCTGCACCAACATCACCTTCATAAAGAGGAAACACTTCCTGCGTCTTCACCACAGAATTCAGCATCAGATGAATTTCCTGATGCTGAAACTCAAACAGAACTTTCTGACAACAATTAAAGTTCAAAAGTCATTCTTCATTTTTCTTCAAAAACGCGTTCTTAGTGTTAGCTTCTGTAGTTCAGCTGAGAAGAGCAGCTCGCTGCCCAGACAACAACAAAAACACAATTTGCGAAACTCTGAACTCACGGGACAATAGTACTCATTCGTTTGTTCATTCTACTTAAAGTATTGATGAAATGAAGTTGTTTTGCTGCAGATTATGTCTTATACAGTCGCTGCCCCATCTTCGCCATTACTGTATTACTAGATACACTGAAGGGTGAATCAAGTTATATCTTCCGAAGGACTCAAAGTGATGCAGAAACTTTACTGGTGAGTAAATGTATGTATAAACTCGTAGAAATAAGGTCCAGGTTGAAAAAAAAAGAAACTTATCCTTTAAAGTGACTATTTTGTTGTGCAACCTGAAAAATACTGGTGCTTTAAGTAATCTTCAGGAATAGGAACTAACATCAGATATGTTCTTATATTGTGGTTTATTATGGGTTTTAATGTGTCAGAGTTTCCAAAATCAGTGAGCTTAGCTTAAAAACAGGCACACATCTAATAAAGTCCTGATCATTATATGAGCTGTAGAAACAAGAAGGGGATTTAAAGAAGAAAACACAAACATTTCACAGGCGATCAAGGAGTCTGAAACAAACTAATTTTCAAGATTAACAAGATTGATTTCTGTTACATTTTATGGAAGCATCGGGGGTGGACCTGGATTGTAGTCAGACCAATCAATCAGTGTTCCAGGATTTTGTTAGAAGAAAAGAGCATCCAGACTGTTGTTGGCAACAGGTCCAACAGCCTGGTTCTGATGTTATGGGGTTGGATCAGGGTTCTGTGATAGTCAAGGGTTTGGATCTGGGTTATGTGATGTTATGGGGTCGGATCAGGGTTGGATCAGAGTTCTGCGTTGTAACGGGATTAGAAGAAAAGAAGAAAAGACTGTTGTTGGCAACAGGTCCAACAGCCTGGTTCTGATGTAACAGGGTTGGATCAGAGTTCTGTGATGTTATGTGGTTGGATCAGGGGTTCTGGGGATGTCATGGAGTTTGATCAGGGTTCTCCGGTGTAACGGGGTTGGACCAGGGTTCTGTGATCGTGTGGGGTTGGATCAGGGTTCTGTGATCGTATGGGGCATCCAGAGCATCCAGACTGTTGTTGGCAACAGGTCCAACAGCCTGGTTCTGATGTTACAGGGTTGGATCAGGGTTCTGCAATGTAACGAGGTTTAATCGGGGTTCTGTGATGTTATGGGGTTGGATCAGGGTTCTGTGATAGTCTAGGGTTGGATCTGGGTTATGTGATGTTATGGGGTTGGATTAGGGTTGGATCAGAGTTCTGCGTTGTAACGGGATTGGATCAGAGTTCTGTGATGTAACAGGGTTGGATCAGAGTTCTGTGATGTTATGTGGTTGGATCAGGGGTTCTGGGGATGTCATGGAGTTTGATCAGGGTTCTCCGGTGTAACGGGATTGGATCAGGGTTCTGTGATCGTACGGGGTTGGATCAGGGTTCTGTGATCGTATGGGGCATCCAGAGCATCCAGACTGTTGTTGGCCAACAGGTCCAACAGCCTGGTTCTGATGTTATAGGGTTGGATCAGGGTTCTGCATTGTAATGGGATTGGATCAGAGTTCTGTGATGTAACAGATTGGATCGGGGTTCAGTGATGTTATGGGGTTGGATCAGGGTTCTGTGATGTTATGGGGTTGGATCGGGTTCTGTGATCTTATGGGGTTGGATCCGGGTTCTGTGATCGTTATGGGGTTGGATCAGGGTTCTTGATGTTATGGGGTTGGATCAGGGTTCTGTGATCGTATGGGGTTGGATCGGGTTCTGTGATGTTATGGGGGTTGGATCCGGGTTCTGTAATCTTATGGGGTTGAATCAGGGTTCTGTGATGTTATGGGGTTGTATCAAGGTTCTGTGATCTTATGGGGTTGGATCAGGGTTCTGTGATGTTATGGGGTTGGATCCGGGTTCTGTGATCTTATGGGGTTGGATCGGGTTCTGTGATCTTATGGGGTTGGATCCGGGTTCTGTGATTGTATGGGGTTGGATCAGGGGTTCTGTGATGTTATGGGGGTTGGATCCGGGTTCTGTGATCGTATGGGGTTTGATCAGGGTTCTGTGATGTTATGGGGTTGGATCAGGGTTCTTGATGTTATGGGGTTAGATCAGGGTTCTGTGATGTTATGGGGTTGGATCAGGGTTCTGTGATCGTATGGGGTTAGATCAGGGTTCTGTGATAGTCGGGGATTGGATCAGCGTTCTGTAATGTTATGGGGTTGAATCAGGGTTCTGTGATGTTATGGGGTTGGACCAGGGTTCTATGATAGTAGGGGATTGGATCAGGGTTCTGTGATGTCATGGGGCTGGATCTGGGTTCTGTGATGGTATGGATCTTTATTCTGCACTCATAACGATGTATTAAAATGAAAAACCCTCTGAGTTCAAAAGGTTTAAAGTCATTACTTTTCTACCTGAATGACTTCAACCCGTCACTCTTCTTCTACTTTTCATTTTCATGGTTTCATATTGATTAATTTGTCATCTCAGAAAAGTTTCCTGACTTTGATGTTATCTCATCATGTCACCGAGGAGCTTTACATGAAGGAAATCATCAGATGAAAAATACTCCTGTTCCTGTTTCTATTGTGTGTGAGTGTGTGTGTCTGGGTGTGTGTGTGTGGAATCATGCCACTGCAAATATTTGCCTGCAGCTGAGATGCAACTGCAGCAATAAATAAACACAAGCCCACTTCCTCTTCCTGGTTCTGTCAGGCACTTGAAGTGCTCATACAAACAACAAAGTTCCTAGAAACACAGTGCAGCTACAGTTTGAGGGTTTCCTGGCTCAGAGGGACTTGGGCTGGGTATCTGACACTACCTGCAAGGTAAAGCAGTCGTGAATATGTGTGTGACACAGACTGTCAGGGAACACTGTTTCCGTGAAGGTGAGAGGTTGTCAAGGAAAAATATATATAAGCTTTCCAATCAGAACTTTGGCCCAAAACAAAACACTGATCCCATCTTCTTTCCAGAGTGCATCCTGGTACTGCATCTTCCCTAGTAAATGATCCGACTGCTCCATCCACATGGTGAAAAATGTGGATCATGAGAGAACAACTTCCAGTGCTCCATGGTCCAGCCATGATGCTCGTGTGAGCGTTGTAGGCACTTTTGTCACCCTGCTGACTTGTTTCCATTAGAACCAGAATAAACTTCAACAACTTGAGCTACAGCAATGGATTGAGCATCAATGAGTCTTCTCCACCAGTAAACCAATCAGATTACAGACTGGTTCTGACCTCTGCAGACCAGGTTCATCCTTCACCTGTGAAGATGCTCCAGTTGTGCATCTGTCACAATTTGAACCTTCTCAAAGTAGCTCAAATCATTACTCTCATCCTTTTTTTGCTCATACTTCCCATCAAAGGAAAAAAAGTAAGTTATTAATCTTCACTTGACTTACTGGTATCCAGTAACTGGTATCACTGACCACAGTTCTGACACCGATTCATTCTGATATGGAAATCTAACCCTGATCATGTAAAACAAAACAAACAATAAAATAAAATAATTTTGAATTAACTTGAAATTGAAAAAAAGTAAGCCACGAAAGGGAAAGACTTTTATTTTTTAAATCCTACTTAGAATTTAATTGATTTGTTTTAGAATCAATTAAAATGGTAAATAAATAAAAGCACAAGTTAAATAAAACAATCTCCCTATCCGGACTGAATTGTGTCATATCTGCATTGTTTTTGTTCTGCACACTTTTTCCGATGTCACGTCAGCTCCTCAGCAGTCTGAACAAACGAAAGGCTAAACAAGTCAGTATTTGTAGGTCAGAGTGGGTGCCGGTGCTGACATTAAACCTCTGGATGGTGAGCTTTTATCTCTGAGCTGAAACTCATCACTATTCCTCTTTGTGACGCAACTCTACTTCCTAGTAATTTCATGTGGGTGACATGACAGGAAATTCCCAACAGACATGAGACACTGCAGAGGTGTGTGTGAGTGTGTGTTGGTGGTTTTTTATGAGCATCTTAGACAGGTCCAGGCCAGCAGAAGATTTTTCTGAAGCTTCTTATACCCAAAAAATGCACAGATGTTGTGCAGCATCTTTAACATTTTGATAATCCACATGTGACATCGTTGGAAATCCCACGATGCTGTTTTTGTCTCTGAAGAAAGACATGACATCGTCATGACAAGTTCAATCAATAGCAGCAACAACCAGAAGAACAAAAACATAACTTAAGTAACTGATCAATAAAACCTCCAACTCCTCACCCGATCACCCTCATCCCACCAGACCTGATCACATCAATAGACAGACCCAAGCCATTGTCCTGACAGACCCGATGGCCATCGGACCAACAAACCTGATCACCCTCATCAGCTCAGCACCACAGTATCCAGACTTGGACCTATAGACAGTATATAACTAGAAAAGCACTTGGAAAGTGCAGAGCTCCGCCAGGCAACCATTTTCCCCTTTACAAAATTCCTGGATCCAGAAGCAGATCCGAAGCACCACCTGATGCCAAACCTAGCCGATAACGTAATTAACAACTGATGGAAGTGGTAACAAAGTATGGAAATATAACTACACGTGTAGCATTTATTAACACTGGCACCGTTGTCGGTGTATTTGATAAATAACCACATCAATTTATCATCACGTACTAGGACCAAGGGACAAACTCCGCTGGAGTAAAGTGAAGGCCCGGAAGAAACCTTAAAGGTGCTGTACCTGATTTTGCACATTTGCAAACCATGAGCGAGGTGAACAGTGTAGTTTGAACTGTAAGCCCCGCCCCTAACTTTCTCCCAGTGAGAAACGCTCCTTCTCTTCCTTTTCTCTCCTCCCACTCGACATGCATGAAATAACATGCACAATATCATACTCGTCCACAAAGAAACTCTCCAGAGAAAACTTGCATCTTCCAGTGAATTTACTGTTTTGGTTGCAGTAAATGGCTGCGGATCAGCTAAATGACATTTTCTGTCATAAACCAGTAGCTTACTGTAACTACAGATATGTACACAGATGCACAATTATGATGCGTTATGATGTTATAGGCGACATTACAACGTGACAACCTAATAAAGTTTCTAACCGGCCACTGTGAGTGACAGTGATGTAAAGCTTCGTTGTGTTAAGATGTAAATATCACTATGTATTATATACGGTAGACCAGCAGAGGCAGCGCCAGCACCTGAGGACATATAAGATGTTACTAAGAAGAAAGTTATTGAAAAAAATACTTGTCCAGACGGACTTCCAGTCCACATTCAGTCTGAGGTCGTCCAGCTGCTCTCTACCTTCAGTACAATCCACCAAGATTTACACAAACTTTAATCCTTTTTTGGTCTCTCCTGCATTTCATGTCTCTCTCTCCTCCTCAGTTTTGATGTTTTCAGGCTGTTTTGCTGGGGTTTTACGACTTTCCCTTCATCAGATGCCATGCAGTTCTGTTTACAAGTTCTGCCGTGCACACGCTAGGGGAGGGCACTCCTCGTCAGTAAACACTGTGAGTGACTGATTGGAAACCGGAACTTCTGTAGAATGAACTCCATTGGCATGAAAAGAGCGTCATGACAGCGTTAGAAACCAAAACTAGAAAGGCCTGGATTCATGCATATAAGCAATCAATGAGTGATTCATTTTCATGAAATTGCCTCTTTTGCCTCATATTATACCGTGTAGAAAGCTTACTTTTAGACCACTTACCGTTGTTCGTTCCTGTTCACTTTGGATTAGCTCAGTTAGCATTTAGCTTGGCTGTCAATCATCTGTCCTGAGGCTCGGAGCAGCTCAGTTTTTGCCCATTTTAGTATTTTCCGGGAGTGACGACACATGCGACATGTTTCATCCGCATTATACAGAGACACAGGCAAAAGGAAAAGACTGGGTCCTCCACCACACTCTAGATGCTCAGCATCTGATTTTATGGGAACCAGTGTCAAACTTTGGGCGTCAGGGGCGTGTTTGACGCCCAAATCGCATTTTGTCTGAACACACTGTTACATGTCATAATCAGAGACCGTAAAAAAAGGGGATGAATGTTCCTGTACGTCACCTGTTAGTTTTTGAAGAGTTGGGCGTTCCCATCATTCCTCCCAGCATTCCGGAAAATACAAAAATGGGCAAAACGTGGCCTTGGGGAAAATGATTGACAGCCAATGTACTCTGGGCTAAATGCTTAATGGGATAACTCAAAACTTACAGGAAGTACAGTAGCAAAGGCCTCCAAAGGAGCCTCCAAATCCACCCTACAAACCTATACTTCTTTTGGCCTGAAACAAAGGATACTGCTGATGTATCTTTCTTGGCCTCTCCTGTCCCAGAAATCATTGCGCACAAGATGGGAGAAATAAGCAGCAGAGCTACAAGTGTAATAGTTGGATATATTTGTGGATTTTAGGTGTCAAATGAAATGTTTACATGTTTTTTGTTTTTAGAGACAACAGGTAGTATCTGTGTAAAACTTTAAAATATGTGGGCAAGCTTTAAAAAGATTTTGCCACAGAAAATGCATTTAATTGACATCATTCAGGTATTATTGACTGGTTAGTGGGGTGTTAATGTAATGACAGAAAAATGAAAATGAATAAAATGTCAGGTTTCAGTGTATTTGAAGGAATAAATGGAAAGAATGCTGTCACGATTGCGGTTGAGCCACTTGGATGAGCCATATTATTTAGCTGTTTGCACTGTTTTCTCTTGCCTGTGTGCAAAGAAGTTTTAATACATTTTTAATAAGTAATTATCCTGTTCTCACATTTTAGAGTAGTTTGGTGTCACTCTACACATTAGTGCAGTAAAGAAGTACAACTTGAACTTTAATTGATGTAATTTAGTAGCCCTAAGTAGGGATCAACCAATACAGATTTTTTAGGGCCGATACCGGTATTTTCTCATCAGCCTCAGCCAATAGCTGATACAGCCTGCCAATATTATGGGCCAATATTACATTACCAGTAATGGCCCCATATAGTGTACCAGCACATCCGCCTAAATGCGGATTTCTCATTTTTTGTCCGCATGGTGCTCGTCTTCACCGCAGCGTGAAGTCCGAGACTTATGATCCAGAAGCTGATGGATAAAAAAGATGGTTTGGAACATATTTGAGCTTTCACCCTCCTGAAATTAATTTCATCTGATTGTGTCGTAAATTCAGACGTCGCTTTTCACTGCTGTCGATTAGCTGGTTGCGGCTGCAGCTGAATATGATGAAGGACACGATGAAAACTAACCTTTTAAAGAAGCTTCAGGAGGCCAGAGCTGCAGGCTTCCAGCTCTGCTAGTGGGGGAAAAGAGAGGTGGAGAGAAGGGCGGGCGCAGTGTGTCCAGCAGCCGCTGCCTCTCTGTAAATTATGCCGAGGGGAGCGTATCAGCCAACGCACACAACGTATTGGCCGATGCTGATACCAGCCAAAAACGCAAATATCGGCCCAAAATATTGGCCGGCGATGTATCGGTCGATCCCTAGCCTTAAGTATTACTTTGGTGACAGATTTATTGTAAAAAAAATTAGGCTGAATTGGTGTTTATTTATAGTCACTGTTATTGTTACCGTAACAAATGCCAGGATTTATATATATAGCTGCATATATTTTTTGTCTATATTGCCCAGCCCTAGCAAGTTGCAATACTGACTTATCTACGATTTTAGAATCAGTTGAGAAGTTTTGAAAAAAAGCTACCTGCGCCCCCACACAGCCCTCCCCTCTCTGCTCGTTGATCCCTCCCACCGAGTACGTACGGCCCTCTTCCTCAACCACAGCCAGCCGTACGACAACAGATTTCCAGCGTAATATTTATTCCACATAAATGAACAACAAGAACAATGTTTAATATTTGCCTTTCTCAACCACCAGGATGTTTACGGTGTGTTTTCGGAAAGTTTACAGTGTGTTTTAGCTGAAGTTTCTGCATCAGTAAGAGACCGTGACGTTCCAGCGATTTCATGAGTTCATTGAAGCATTGAGGACATCACTGATAACAACAACGCTAGTTCACAATACTGAAAATAAACAGAAGAAAACCACCAGCAGTGTTTCCAGTCATCAGCAGCATCGTCATAGACTTATAAATTCATGTACAACTTACACATAAAAGTAAAAAACAAACTGCCTACCTGTTCAACAAAAAGTCTGCTGTATCAGAATCAGTTTCACTCCCAAATCCTCCCCACATTGTGTAGCTTGTACTATAGGACCATAACCACCATCTAAATGAGGTTATTAATAATGATCAAACTCTCAAATAGTAGCCCATAGCTTTAAATGCAAGAGGTGCGCATGCAAACATGAGTATGAATATGAGGTCACAGGTTAACTAAAACAAGAGTAGTTTTGAAGAGCATCTCTTGGATTGTCTGCAACTCCCGGGATCTTATGAATTTCCTTTCCCCTTGCAGACTGTCAGTTCTCCTTCCTCAGGAGTAATGTTCGTTTTCAACACAAGATCTCCGATGTTTTTCGAAAAACGGGAACAAAAAGGTCAGAATAATAAAAGTAATCAGAATGATGAAAAGTAAAATGACTTCTGTAAAACCAGAACCAAAAAAACCTGGAAAGATCATAACTGTGGCTTTCTGAGGACATAACTGAAATTTAGAGATAGCTTATTAATGATGAAAACAAAAGAACAAGAGGTGAGTCAGACTCATCACCAGCCCACTGGCTGTGGACCTGGCAAATGGACCTGGAGGGGTTTTCCCATATCATCAACCCTGACCCAGAAACCAAACACACACAACAAAGAACTGTTTCCAGGTCTGGCACTCTCACTTCACCTCATTCATGACAAAAACTTGAAACTATCAGCCGTGATCATCACGCGTCACCTCCACAACTGTCTCACCATCATCCAGACAAACCTGGGGGGTATCAAGAGGAGCAATAAAGGAGCAACTTGCATCGACATCACAAAGTTTGACATGACTGAAGACTCAGACACTTTTCATGGGAACTTTTTTCTGGCTCCTCAGTGATAACAGGTGAATTCAAATCATTAACAGATAAACTCACTCGTGCATGTAGCGGATTGTTCAGTCTTTCACCAGATAAGTCAAACGGTTGTTGGAACATGTAAATCTGGACCACATTAATTACCGTTGAATTGTATTTTTACAGCAAAGTGTAGCAGAGAATGTGACAAAGACCCGGCAGCAAGAATCTGGGGATTTCCCATCTGTTCTGGTTTGGTCGGAACATGTGGGAGCTTCAGATTCCAAAGTAAACATCAACACAGACAAACATGACAAGAAATACTGTATAAGTTCCAGTATATCTAAGACAGTCTCATAAGAGGCGGCAGAAAGCATAAACAATGGCGGTCCGAAAGCCAGTGATGGTCTGTCCCGACCAAAACCGCAGAGAAACAAAGCCACTCTGCAGATACAAATGCAGTTGGTTCCTTCTGGACTGGGCTGAAGGGTTCCCAAAACTGGTTCTGTTCTGGTCCAGCGAGTTAAAAACAAAAAGCAGAAACACAAAGCAAACTCTGTTTTATTCTTTAAGACAGAGTTACTCAATTCGGTCCTACGAGGGCCGCAATCCAACAGGTTTTCCCTCTCTCCCTGCTAGGGCTGCACGATTAACCTTAACCGCATCGATATTGAGGTTTAAACTACTGCGATAACCTAACCTCATGTGCCTGAGGTTTTTTTTTTTTTTCCTCTGACATTTGAGTGACAAACCTATTTGCCAATCAAAATGGTCGCGCCCGGCTTTCCTGGCTTGCTGGCCAATCAGAAATGGTGATACACTGGCTGCAGTCAGCGTTAACAACAAACACTGCACGTTTTGTGTTTTCATGGTGACTGATGATCTACATAACAACGGCCGAAGGAAATTCTTCGGTAACGAGAGAGGAGCAGCTGGTAACAGTGATGGAATAATGGCGTTAAAAGAAACAACACTAAAGGAGGCGGAGTGATACGGTTACACCTGGACAATCGTCATGCACTCCTGAGTTGGTCTGCATGTGATTCCTGTTCAGACGAGCTGCACGGCAGGTTGGAAGATGTTCGTGTGGAGCCACTGCAGAGGAGCGGCGGCGTCACAAACCTGACAGAAGCGCACGACTATACATCCAGTTTATAAAACAGCGACAAACAAGTGATGACGGGGACTGATGAACTGTCAGCAAACACGAGTCGCCGCGCGCATCGCGCATCTGAACACAGGTGCACACACACACACACACACACTAGAGACACAGCAACAGTGAATCCAGAGAAAACGGGAAGAATTATAAACAGTAATCACAAACGTGAGTTTTCTCTCAGAGATAAAAGACACAAACAACAAGACATGTTCATTAAAACTACGTATTTCTACATGTCGGCTGGAAGCCGGTAGAGCCGATGCTCCTCTCAGACATCCATCAGTCCGACTGTCCAAGATTCTGTTTATTTATTATGTTAAGTTTCTGTTTCATTCATAGTGAGATCTGATATTCACATTTATCAGGAATAAATCAAAACAGAGATATTAAAGTTAAGCCAATGGGAATATTAAAAAGTAACAGAATTATTACTTTTCCAAGTGATTATCTATTTTTACAAAGCTGAAACTCTGTTATAAACGCTGTTACCTTTGGTAGATGGAGTTCGTAACTATAATTAATCACTTTTGTAGTAATCACAAAACACTGAACAAACTTAATCACTGTGTAGTTTTTATTAGAAATTCTTAGGTTCAACATCAGACAGGAACCAGGAGAGGATGCTGGACACATAAATAGTTTTTAAAGTACTGTATATCATTGTTGTAAAAGTAACAACTTCTTTCATTCATAATTTTAGTTTTATGCATTTAAAACTATCACATGTAAAAATCGCAAATCGAATCGCAAACGCAATATTTGCCAGAAAAATCGCAATTAGGTTTTTGTCAAAATCGTGCAGGCCTACCCCTGCTCTAACACACCTGACTCAAATTGAATAGATCTAATAGCCAATCAAACTCTGCACAATCACTCATTAACTTGAGTTGGAGCACAAAGACAAGGGCCGTGTCTCAAACCGTGCTCTTGAGCATTTCAAACACTCATTTTGAGTGTGTAGTGCATTCATACTGTCATTTAAGCGAAAATTCAGTGCACTGAAAGTACCATGAAGTTGACCTAATAACGGCCAAAAACAAAGTGCAAAACGAAGCACACAACTCGCACTAAACGGACGCCATCTTGCTGACATAGTGGAAGAGCTGCTTTCAGAGCTGAATAATGGCAGTGAACGAAGCGGTGGCGACACCTTCTGCATCGGAGGCAATATTGTACTGATTTAAGTAACGTTTATGAAATGATTTAGACATAATTACTAATGTATATCCTGGCATGCTACCAAGCTGTTCACTCCCTGATGACAGTTATGATCTGGTCATTTGTTTGAGGCCTCGATTATACCGGCTCAGTAGAGTTAGCTCATGTTAGCGGGCAATGCTAGTCTGTCACTTCCTGTAAGTGCATTTAGCGACAATAGTGTGCACTACAGACGAAGTACACAGTGCGTGCTACGCAGTGAATTCCGGTGCACTCTGGCAAGTGTGCGGTTTGAGACACGGCTATGGAGAACCTCCTGGATTGTGGCCCTTGTAGGACCAAATGGAGTAACCCTGCTCTATGACATCACTGTAATCAAGTAACTGACAGCAGTTCAACTGCTCATCATAGGCATAGCCCATCCATTTACTGCCAATCAAACTGTTAAGCCTCTCTCCTTCTTCTGTCAACCAGGCACAGCCCTCCCACAATATGTCAATCACACAGACGTGCCCCTTCCATCTTTTGTCAAACAAACCTTCAAACAACTGTCAAACATACATAGCCCCTCCCATAATCTGTCAATCAGATACTGCCCATCCATCATCTGGATATGGGCTATATGCACGACTCCACTACTTTCTGAACTTAAGACAGCACCTTTGCTTCCTGTCTTTCATGACTGGACAAACTGATTAACCCAGGTGTCTCTGACCTCAGTAACTGGCCAGAAATACCTGGAGTAATCAGTTTGTCCAGTCATGAGAGACAGCAAGCAAAGGTGCTGTCTAAAGTTCAGGAAGTAGTGGAGTCGTGCATATAGCCCATTAGGCATGCCCCACCCCCTTTCTGTCAATCCGACATGCCCCTCCCACCATCGGTCAATCAATGAGACACTTTCCAATCCATCATTTGTCAAATCGACATGCCCATCCATCATATGTAAATCAAAAAGACACCACCAACCCTTTATCTGTCAATCAGACACACCTCATCTGTCAGACATGTCCCCCCCATCAGCCGTCAACTCAATATCTCGGTTTTTTTCATATAAAAACTGGATCTTCAAAGATGTTGATGATGAGCCATTTGTACAAACGCTGTTTTTAAAAACTGGCTCCAGTGCTGCTACGTAGGTGGGGGATGAAATCATCTGTGTGGTAAATGACACGTCTGATCCTGCCCCGTTCACTTACAACAGGTTGTCATCTTTCTCTGCTTAGACTTCCTGCTCAGTGAAGATCATTTAAGACAGATAAAGCAAAACAGACTTGTACCATGACTGGAAACGTTTTCCATATAAGATAAACACTTCCTTCTGAACACATTCCACCTGTTGGTGTAAAAAATGACTACCTTCAGGCTTGTTTTAATTTCATGTATTTCAGAAAAGGGAAATTACTTCTTAAAACATTAGAGTTGTTCCGGTTCTGAGACCAGTATCGGAAATGTCTCCAACACTGCAGAAAATGCTGGTATTGGTGAGTACTGGAATTCAGGCACTGATCCGTTACCACATAATTTATTAAAATAGTTATCTATTTACATATTAGCCACGTTAGCTCTGACACACTTCTTCTTCACCTCTCTTAGAAACAGTTGCACTGCTGCCGTCTGCAACCTGCTGTTTTAGGGGTGAAGAAGAACTAATCACCTGTTACACAAAGAGCTAACTCGTGATCATGTGGGAGGTTTGGCAGTATTTCACACTGGATTCTCTCACCTGCATTTAAAAATAAGTGGCTCCAATTTGTTGTTTTCATTCACCAGAACCCCCCCCCCTTCCAGCACATCACCCCTGCTCTCCAGCAGCTCCACTGGCTTCCAGTAAAATTCAGATCCACCTTCAAGATCCTCCTACGTACCCTCAGGGCCATCCACAACCTCTCTCCCCCCTCCCAGTCTGAGCTCATGCAGATCACCATTCCCTCCTGTTCTCTCAGGTCCTCCTCCCTCCACCTTACCGTTCCTTCCGCCCGCCTCAGCACCATGGGGAGCAGAGCTTTCAGTCGCTCTGCTACCCGACTCTGGAACTGTGTCCCCCCTGACATCAGAAACACCGACAGCTTCTCCCTTTTCAAATCCAGACTCAAAACCCGTTTGTTTAAAACTGCTTATAATCTTTAACATAATTTTATCTTACTACAGTGTTTTTAATTGCTTGTTTGTTTTTAGCCCCTGTGTCCTTGGATGTTTGTGTATTTCATTGTCTCATTGTAAAGTGACCTTGGGTGTTTTGAAAGGCGCTATCAAATAAAATTGATCATTATTATTACTATCATTATTATTATTGTTGTTGTTATTATTGTTATTATTATTATTATTATTGTTATTATTATTATTATTATTGTTGTTATTATTGTTATTGTTATTGTTATTGTTATTATTATTATTATTATTATTATGTTTTTTAAAGGGTTTAACCTGAGCCAGGTCTTACCACAATGATAATCATATCAGTCATGCCGGCATGATATGATTTTTTTTTCATATCATAGTGGTATCTGTACTCGGTATCGGCCAATACCCTGAGCACAAGTATCAATTGGTATCGGGAGGGGGAAAAAAATGGTATCAGAAAATCTTTAGATTACTGTAATGCCATTTTTTCAGGGTGTCCAAGTACTTCTTTTAAAATCTTTCAGTCAATCCAGAACTCTGTAGCGAGAGGTCAGACCAGCACGTCTAAGTTTGATCTCACCTCTCCAGTATTAGTCTATCTCCACTGGCTTCTCGTTCAATTTAGAGTTCATCAAAACAAATATTCTCATTACTTACAAAGTTCTGTACAGTTCAGCCCCATCCTACATTAAAAAAAAAAAAAAAATCCCATCCTGTCAACTACAACATCTCCATTCCTAGAACACTGGTCTCCTTGTGGTTGCTAGGGTTTCAAAGGCCAGAACGGGAGGTAGAGCCATTAGTTTTTGTTTACTGAACCAGCTCCCAGTTTGGATGCGGGACACAAACTCAGGTTTTAAAAGAAAACTTAAAAGAGATAAAATAGCGTTGTACTAATTTATCTCTTTCTGGCAATCTGAAATGCAATCTACTTATTATTATTATGCATTATATTCTTGCTTTTATCATTTTCTATCACTGTTCTTTATTAATGTAATGTGCTTTTATTATTTTTTGTAATTTTTTGTTTTCAAGTTCATTGTTTTCATTGTATTCTTTTAATCTGTAAAGCATTTTTGATTGCTCTAATGTGCTTGATAAATAAAGCTGAGCTGAGTTACTTCCTGTTTGATGCAGAGCTTTCCTCCTGATGTATTCTGTTGTATTTACTTCCTGTTCCTCTGTTACACCTGGGACCTGTTTCACAAAAGTAGAATTAAGTTATCAAGGTTAATAGAAGATAGCAGGGCTTGACCAAGCCTTGTCAGAGCATCCTGCATTAACTGATTTCACAAAAAACTAACAAAAAGCCCAAAACTTTAACCTTATAATTTCACATCAGTGGATTAATAAAACACTTTTTCCATTTCATTCTACTTGTCCATGTCCAGCTACAAGCAACGGGCCTCACTCATTAATGGTTCTAACAGGCAAATTTGTTCTTGAATCCCACTTATGAACTTATTACGAAAAATGTGGCATTCACCAAAATTTTGTATCTTTCTCGGCTTTGTTCTTACCTGAGAACAAACCCTACGAACACGCAGGAGGAATCTTATAAGTATCTGAGTGCTGACACATTGTGATGTTTTTTGCTGTTTAGTTCATCAATATATAGTAATAAAGCTACAATAATGTTTCTGTCAGATTTTTAAATAACTTTTGTGGAATTATAAAGCATTTTGTTATTCTAAGATAAACAGCTGGATTTTGCAGATTGTGTCCTAACGTTTTAATTTCCATCATGAAAAATTTGACTATTATTCACTCATTTCATTCATTTAAAGGAGTGATGACATAACAGTTAAAAACTAGTTTATGTTGTTGGCATTACTTTATATGTAAATACTCCAAAGGAAAAAAACGGCATTTTTTACAGCGGAGTATTGTTTTGAAACGCCAGACCTCACTTCCTCAGTAATACAGTTGGGTCCGGTGATGATATGGAGCTTTACCCGGAGACAACGTTGACTTCATTTTGATTGGCTACACCTTATTTGGCTATGACCTTATTTGGAGAATCTAGGTCAAGCTGCGGTCGGACTTTGCTAAAGGCTAACTGCTAGCAACATGGGCACTTCAGACAATGAGCTAGTTTATCAGACAAGACAGCATTTAGAAAATAAATAAACTTACAGGTAATGACAAGGTTGTGGCCCCCTCCCTCAGTGTTGCTGCAGAAGTTTGCTTTTAAATCCATTTGTTTGAAAACCCAGACCTGACTGCACAGAAGTTACTACTAGCTCCATACACGCAGCCGGCAGCCGAATCAGACAGGGAGGGGAGGGGGGGAGCGGACAGTGCATAGACCGTTAGGAGAGAGCGGGGGGGCACTGTTTACCTGATAGTGTGCTCTTATTGGAGCAGTTAAATTACGTAGAATGATAGAACTACTACTAGCGAGCACCCATGTTCTCTCGGTTCATCTGCACTGAGATGCTCACGGCGAGATGCTAACGGCGAGTCGAGAGCGCACGCGTATGCTGCAATCAGGGGGTGAAGAAGACTTTAGGCAACATAGTAAAAAATGCTCCTGGAAAACATCATCCACCCTGCCTTTAACTCTGAGATCCACATGCTGAATGCGGTATTTAATAAATAAAATTCATGATAGTGGTGTCTTTTTCAAATATAATAAGATAGATATAATAATTACAGCACTTAGGTGAACCACTAGGGCCCTTGAGCAAGTTCCTTAATCTAGAGATGGGTTAAAAGCAGAGCCAAATAAATAAGGTTAAAATTATTGTCATTATTATCATCATTCTTATTATTATTATTGTTATGATTAAGAAATCAAGGTTTTGTGGTGGCTGCTTGGGTAATGACACCTATTAGACTCAACTGTGCTTGCACAAGTAGCCACTAGACTTGTAGTTCTCAACACCGGTCTTGGTCTCAAGACCATTTTTTGTGGTCTTGGTCTTGTCACGGCCTCGGCAATCTTTGGTCTCAGTCTTGGTCTTGGTCTTGGGTCTCGGGTCTCTTGGTCTCGCGATGTCTCGGACTAGCCAAGCAGTCTTGAAGGCATTTGTAACCTATAATTTTCAGGCAGGTATGTTTATACATATATATATATACGTTCCAGCGGTCATTATTTTAGTATAATGACCGCTGTAAAAATATAATGACCGCTGTCAATGGTAACACATTTTCTTTCTTTTTTTAACCTGTGGTCTTGCGGTGATCCTAATATCCCTCCGCGTTGCAAGTAGTCCGGTAACTACAGCAAGGAAGCACGTAGCAACACCTTGTGACCGAAAATGGATGACTTCCCAATTAATTTGAACGTCTTCGGCGAGTGTGGAGATTTTGAGCACTGGGTCCAGGCTGAGTTGAAGGATTCACCCTCCCCAAAACGAAAAAGACAAAATGAAGACCAGCGGTAAGATGCATACAGCTAACAGCAGGGAAGGAAATGTCCAGTTCACCCTACAGAAATAACCGGTGCTAGGCCAAATCCCAGCCACTAAGGCTCAACTAACAAACGTTGCTAAGATACAGGTGCCCCGACTGTGGGGAACTATCTTATTCTTAGCATAAAACATCAGAAACACAGAGGAGGAAATGTCCAGTTCAACATACAGGAATAGCCGGTGCTAGCACAAATTCCAGCCACCGTCACTCAACTAACAAACATTGCTAAGCAACAAGTTCCCCGACCTGGCCTGACTGCGGTGAACTATTTTAATCTGAGCGTAAAACATCAGAAAGTTATTTGACCCTCACAAAAATAGAAGACTTTAATTTATTTTTTGCAAGTAGCCGTATAATAAGCGGGATAATGTATGGAACGCAGGTCATTATGGAGAAATACTGACCAGTATTTCCCCATAATGACCTGCGTTCCATACATTATCCTTACATATACTGTATCATTATACACCCCTTCAAGTACCAATCAAGTACCAAATAATAAAATCTCACTTTTATACTAAGCAGCTGAACCCAGTATGGTGCTTAGGTTCTACAACTCATGAAAAATGGAAAAAAAAAAAAAAAAAAAAATTTTTTGTTTTTTTTTTTTTTTGTCTTGGTCTTGAGCTGAATTAGCGGTCTTGAGTTGGTCTGTCTTGGTCTTGGTCTTGTCTTGGTCTTGACACTCTCTGGTCTTGGTTGAGGCTGTCCTGACTACAAGTACCCGCTAACTTTAGCATAGCTGGTAGTTCATGTTTCAGTAGAGGTTTTCCTGGGAGAAGTTTGGCAGTAAATTCATGTCGGAGTCCACTCATTGTGTTCATGAGGGTCCAGCCCTTTAACTCATATATTTTATATTCTCTGTATATCTGTAGTTGTGCTTTTGTTGAGTTTCTCTCTGAACAGACACACCTTTTTTCCTGTGCTTGTCCCAAGTTTGTTTTGGTCGCTGTGCCCCTTTTTGAACTCCTGAACCCTCAGTTCAGGAGTTCATATACTCAGTTTTAACATAACCTGCTTTCTGGAACAGGCCCCTGCTGCCTCCTTGGTTTCATGTGTTAATCACCAGACCTTCATCCATCTGGCCCCTTTGGTTCCAGTTCTTGTTCATGCTGCCTATGTAGTAGGGGTGTCAACGTCTACACGTGTAAACCAGGTACACAGATAATAAATCATAACCGTTTAGAAAAATTAATAACCATATAACGCCATTTTCCCCTCCTCCTCCTGCTACTCTTTCATTTCTCACCAACACTGTTTTTTTTAGGGGTGGTAATGTTGCCTGAAAGCTTCAAATAATAACTATCCTTATATATAATCGATGCCTGTGACGTGGTGTACCTTTGATATCTTTATATAACAAACACAGCCACAGCCTGTTGCATCACCTCAAGTGGACTCAGGGCCGCGGTGGCGGCGAACAGCAGCAGAGCTGCTTCCTGCTGCTTCCTGGTGCTGCAGCGACTCTATTCAAACCATCAGAGATCCCATCCGTAAACTCTGCAGCTGGGAGTGACAAATATTTCTTTATGGATTAGTGAAGACGGACATCGTCAGAGATGCTTTTATTGATCAGGAGAGCGGATCAGACGCCAACTGCATCTGTGCAATGGAAATGTTGTATTGGGTGAGTTTCAATGCTAGTTAGAAGAGCTAGCTTAAGTTGTTGCTAACTGGGTTTGATGTATATTTTTCCAGAATATTAAGTTAGGAGCATGAATCCGATCAGACACTTGCTGTAACAACTGCATGTGTTTAGCAGAAGATCTAACTGCACGTGTTAGCCGCTGTTTACATAAAGTTGATCAGCTGATGTAGCTGTGTGAAAACTTCTGCAGAGACTCCGTTCTGATCGCACCCGATAAAGGAGATTGTTTGCCGATGAATCGTTTCAGTTCTCGGGGATTAAAATGATAAATATCCATAGCCTTACTTTGGTTCTACTACAGTGTTTCTGCTCAGAGTTCAGTATAACGGTGGGAGGACAGTGGAATGCGTAGGTGACATCACCATCTGACACCTAAAGATCACGCGACATCATCTGACGTGTAACTGTGTACACAACGGTTAGTAGTCCCGATTACACATGTAGAAAAAATTGTAAATGTTGACACCCCTACTATGCAGTACTTTTACATTTATAAAATAAATCTGAGTTTTTATAAAAACAGTCACAACAACCTTGTGGTTCTGTGGATTGATATCAGACAGAGTTCCTAAAGTTCAGCTCAGACCAGACCAGACCTCAGCAGTTTGTATTAATATCACCAAACCCGTCGGTTCAGTTTGAGAATCCACCTGAGAGCAATGAAATGTCAGATACCATCAACCTGATTCCTCAATCAGAACAAACTGGGTGTTATTTACTTAGCAGGAAGCCGACTTCCTCTTGCTGCTGTCAAACTGAACACACCCATCACACAGTTTCCATCACTTGCTCATCATCTCTCACTGGAATGAGGTTTAACTGCTACCTGCTGCCACTTCAAGCTGAAGACCGGCTGCAGGTGGACATTCGTCTCTAAATTTAGCAGAGATTCTGTCCAACCGGAACACGCACCTTTTCACACAGCAAGCACAAACAGGAAATGTTACCTTGACAGTAGGGTAGGTCTTCCTGTTCTTCTCACTGGAGGCTCCCGGCAGACCACCGTGAGACGGACCTTCACAGCCGTACCTGAACCTGAAGCCACGCTGGAAAACAGACAGAAAACACACGTTTGGAGCAGAACACACACACTGTAATCTGACACACACTTGCAGCAGGTGAACAGGTAGAAGATCGGCCTCCACTCTGCGTGCTGTGGTCAGTTTTCAGATCAGATTGATAACAAACAACCAAAGACATTTATCTGATTTAAAGTTAAAGAGATTAAACTCGTGTTTCTTCAGGGTATATGCAGGAATCCTTGAGTTAATTTTAAACCTTCCCAAAAACTTGAAGACCTCATTGCCACTTCATGCCCTCATCAGCAACACGTTTAACATGCTGAACATCCATAAAGTACAGCCATGCAGAATGCAGAAATGCTGGGAAAGAAAACAGCTCGGAAGAACAACGTAAACTAAAGGGGAAAGGTTTATTTAAACATACCTTAGGTCAGAACACTCAAGCTACCAGTTTATAAATAAGGAAACCTTGTAAAAAGAAAAAAAAGAAAAGAAAAGAAAAGAAAAGAAAAAACTACGAAATCCAAATAAAAGTTATTACTGAACTAATTTGCTTTGCATTCTACCAGTTTTTCAGCTTGTACCAGTTCTTTGTGGATACTTTTTTCTGTCAAATTATTTGGACACAGCTTGAACACCAACAAAATCTAATATCTCGAAATTCCATTTAAGACTTTTAAAGAAAGGGTTTCATGTCATGCTTAGACACATTATTCCGTTTTATGGCACAAGAAAATAAATGTGTTACCTTCAGTAGTTTTGAAAATACAGTAAACAATAAGAAACTACCTAAAGAAATGTGACATCACTCCATGTCTATATCTGATGCCCTAAAAATTCACCGCTGTCCCTTCGAAAGGCAGGTGGATGATGTTTTCAAGGAGCATTTTTTACTATATTGCTTAAAGTCTTCTTCACACCCCGATTGCAGCCAATTAATTAAAGGAGTCATCACCCGGAAATCCCACTTTTTCACGTTAAAACGTGTATTGGAACAGGACCTCAGTTAAGACGGGCCAGAAACTCCGGAGAGTGAAAGTGGCTTCGTCTTTGAATGCGGGCTCTCTCTTATCACCAGAATCGGCTTCAAGAATGCGCTCTCCACAGTACGCAATTTTGTTTTTTTTCTCTGAATGACGTGATCTACAGAGGGTCCTAGCTGCTAACCTAGCCTCTTTAGCACCACCTGAAATCAGCTTATTACCTGCCGCAGAGCTTATGACCAGCTTTGTCAGGGAGGAGGAGGAGGAAAAAAAATCTGTGGTGCTGAGCTGCTTTGGCAGAAATTCAGCAGTTTTCAGTGCTTTAACAGGAGGGACAACACTACCAGGGAGCAGTGGATTATATTTATCAGTGAGGATGTGCAGTCGGTAAGTGTTGCTGCTTGTGTAACTTATTACCTTTTGTGTAAGACACCAGTAAACAACGGTAGACAAATGGTGACAATCTGCTATTGTAGCTACAAAAGCTAACACTGTTTGGTTAAATTCACGTCAGACGTCCGCTCCTTATATTCATCAGAGTCCAGCCCTTTTACTCCGCGGATCCTCTCTATCAACCGTACCGTTATGTTTTTATCACGTTTTTATCACGTTTTTCTTTGTTGGGACATCATTTCCTTCACTTGGTCTGTCCTGATTAAACTTTGTTTTGGCTTTGACGCTTGTCTCATGAACGCGCTTACAAACAGGTCTAATTCTCGTATGTGTTCTCGCGACAAACAAAAGTTGGGGATAAAAAAGAGGTCAAAATGAGCTCATTAAATTTTCCTCTCACCCAACTATTATTAAAATTTCATTTGAATTTAAGAAGGATTGTGTATGTAAAACACTAGGTTATGACACCTTCAAATGTTCTGACACAAAAATTTAAATAATTTATCACCCGTGGAACGTACAGGACTGGAAAAACCCCATCCAATGAAATGAAATTCATTGGATGGACGAACGGCCCGTGCTGATTGATTGAATGATTCTTATGTCCATCAAACTCGGCTGCCTTTTGTCGCGCACCCACTGTCCTCGCGCGCGCATGCACGTGCTCGCGAACCGCTGTGAGCATCTCACAGTGCAGACGAACCGAGACAAACATGGCTGCTCGCTGCTCTTAACAATGCCACTGTCTGCTCTTTAAAAGAAAAAATCGGATGTGGATTAAGTCATGGAGGTGTTGGTGTTTGCAGTGAGGATGTTTTACACCACAGAAAAACTTGGAGATGAGATAATTATCACTTTTAAGAAATGTGGTTCCTCTGTTGTTTACTGGGAAGCTAACAAGCTAGCCACTCAGCTGTACACGGTTATGTTGGCCGACAATCATCCGCTCACACGTTCCTGTGCTCTGGAGGTGTGATTTCAGGGGGGTGTATATTTTTTTAAATGTAACTTGTTCGAACAGTTTTTCCAAGATTCCCTACCCTGCCTTTAACAAACCTCCTGCTGTTTCTGACACGCCCACTCTACGCATCACAAGACTGTCATGCTCTGGTGGGGCAGAGCTCAGCAAGGGAGGGGGAGGAGCTTCGTGGTATTGGAGGTGCTATGTAGTAGTAGCCATTCCGGCAGCCATGTTGGTTTCCACAGAAGTTCAGGGATTTCTAAAATATGCATGAATGAGTCCAAGTAACCCTTGGGGGATGTTTTATGGAGAGGGAATGACACAATAACATAGTAAGAAGCTCAAAATGTCAATTTTGCATGTTACCCCCCCCCCCCTTTTAAAGGGTCTTAATTTTACCAAATTTTATTAATCCACTTTTAGTACTTTTTAAGACCCCGCGGACACCCTGTTTGTGTTTTTTTATACGTTATATATTTTACACTTGTTTTTATCTGTGTCCAGTACTTTGATCGAGCATGGTTGCTATAAAGCACTCCATAAATAAAATTTGATTGAGCTGTTTCAGAAGTTTGCAGTCAAAGTTCTGGAACAGCATAGTCAAGTTTGAGTTAGTTTTAGCCCTGCCTCCCAAAGCTGAATATAAAATCCCTCTCATAATGGTTCAGCTCCCTCTTCTACCTTCAGTTTTCATGTGGTCTTTTTGGAACCAGCTGCTGGTTCTGGTAAAAAAAAAAAGAAAAAGAAAGAAAGGAACAATGGTTTAATGAAAATAAATGATCCATGAACCTCATTAAAACACATTTGATCTTCTTTGGTAAAGAGGTTCAAACATCGAAATTTTGTTTGATATAGGGAGTATTAGAAATGACAGAGTGGAAGAAGTTTTGGGGAGTTGTTATTGATAAAATTATATCATGAAAGTCACATACTATTGGTAAAAAATTAAAACAATTATGTTACATGAAGTATTCAGGGGGGAAAAAAACTATATCTATTGTATAACATTACTGATTGTTTCATATCTGATTGCATTGAACTATGGAGATCTACGAGTAAAAAATACACTCCCAGTCACAGTTTAAACACAACTCCATCTTTCCAGTTCTAAATGGGAAGATAAATGGGGTTGTAAGTAATCAAGAAACGTTAGGAGACCTCTGGGAAATGGTAGCACCACTTTTCAAGGCTTGTTCAACTTCTGTTGCTGCAGAATAGTTTTAAATTGTTCACTCATTTTTTACTTTCAGATAAAAGCATTTTGTATGATTTTGATATCCAACCCAATCCACTTTATTCATAAAGCACATTTAAGTTAGAACATGTTTCCAAAGTGCTGCACATAAAAAATACTCAGCAATCAAATTAAATTAAATAAGAAAAAGAGGTGTTGCTCTGTATAGCTCCACCAGCTCTTATTAAAACACTAAAACAAGTTTAAAAAATAAAATGAAATAGCTACATAAAATACAGCAAAAAATAAAACAAATAAGACAAAATAAATTAGTAAGACACAAAGGAACACACACCACCACTGCCCCACACCTGACTGCTTTCAATGTCAAAACCATATAAAATGCTTTTAGTAGACAGCAAGAAACAATTTAAATCTGTTCTGCAACAACAGAAGTTGATCAAGCCTTGAAAAGTGCTTATTCTTACAATGTTACTGTCTTCTCATATATCCTCGATTGTGATGGATGTTCATAAATCAATAACAACCAAAAGTCTAATTTCTAAGGATTCCTGAAAAATTTAGCTGATGTTAACGTCTTGTGCTGTAAGCCGCCAGTTGTTTTTTAATATTCATCAGTGATAAAAACCTCTTTTTGTTTAATGATTCACGGCTTTAAGATGTGCACGAACAGCAGGATGTTCAGAGCATTACACCAAACAGAAGCTCAAAGAAGCTTCCTGACATGAAACACAAAGTGAGGTTAAAAGTGATGTCTGCAGGTACAGCTGGAGAAAAAGCTGCAGACAGGAAGTCAACGGTAGACTTGAGACTGAGTCACACCCGCGTGGATGTTACCTGTTTCGGCTGCTCCAGGATCTGCAGGTATGGACCGTCCACTGAAACCACAGAAACACAAAGAGTCAGTTTGAGTCTTGGAAGAACATTTCCCATCTTCAGAGTCAGTCTGGTGATTTTCCACTGATTAAAAACAACGCTGTCAGAGTACAGAGTTGTGTTTGGAGCCTATTCAGGTCTGAATCCTGGATCCGTCTCTGACCCCTTCCTTAAAATAATCAAATTATTGTTTCTGGAGATAAAAGAAGCTCCAGTCATCAATGGCTTATGTGGAGCATCCATCCAGAAAATGGTTTTATTTCAAAGACAGAGAAAGAAAACAATCTTTTTAGCACATCAGAATGTTAACAAAAAGGAATAAAAGGACGACAACACAGCAGCCAGCCTGGGGGGAAACACTTCCTGTCTCTGCTAAAGCTGCTGATTCAGGTACAGGAAACAGACATCTGCAGCCTTCAAGACCCAGCTGGAGAATAAGAACTTAACCTGACCTGCTTTATTTCATATGTGCATGCAGATCTGAAACAACTGCAGTGGAAAATACAGTCGAGGCCCAGACACAAGCTCTGTGAGCCCACAGCTCTGTGGTGGAGCTGCTTGGTAAATCAGGAAGGAGCTGACGGTAAAATCAACTAAAAAACCAGCCTCATTTAGGGTTACAGTGCTGCTGCGATCTTCTGCAGAATCCTGTCTGCTGACGGCTCCACACCCTTCCTCCATCAGCATCAACTCTGCACATCCACAGCAACGAAACAGAAAAATACTCTGAAAAATACTCTCAGAGCTGCTGCAGACCTTCTACTGCACTACAATTGAACCAGTAATTGCATATTGCATCATAGTGTGGTATGCTGGCTGCACAGCTAAGAACAAAAAAGTCCTGTAAGGGGTTGAAGTCATTGGCTGCCCTCTGGCCTCTTTGGAAGATGATGCCGTCCGCTGTGGCCTAAACAGGGCAAAGAAAATCCTGGCAGACCCATTACACCCTGGCTGGGGTATCTTTGACCTCCTGCCCACCTGGCAGGTTCAGAATCATGAACAGTGGGATGAACCTCTTTTTATCCCTGGGCGTCGGCGATTAGCCCGACACTCGCATTCTAGGCACTTTTTCTTTAAAAGAAAAAAAAAAAAAAAGAAGCTGGTTTTAGACTTTTTTTTTATAGGTCCACAGTATTATCTATTGTTTTAACTTATTGCTATATTTTATGTATCTGCACGATTGCTGCTGTGTGTGTGTGTTTTTATGCATTATGGCACTGTGGGGGGTGAAAGGCCCTCCTAACTTCATTGTGAACAATGTCATAATGACAATAAAGTTATTTTATTCTATTTGAAACCAAAAAGGAAAAGTTTGATCTCATTTGTGTTCAAAACTGCAATCACATGGCAGAAACTCAATGAAATTAGGCTACATCCACATGAAAACCCTATTTCATTTTAAAAGTTTGCCGTAAAGACCAAACAATTTCAAGACTGAATGATTGGCATCCACACAAAACTACTGAAAATACTGGAGTATATCCACTAGGCCTGAGATGCTGCAACACTGCCACAGAAATACACCAAAAGCACTGGGAGCATTCGGCCAAATATTGCAAAAAAAATCCATATTCAGCCTTAAGTGTAGTGAGTTAAAGGCAAGGTCGTATACTGTAGTGGCGTATGACGCAATGATGCAATCAAACAGGGTGCAGTGACGCGGTGATCTGGTACCTTCAGTAAAATGTCGGCAGTGTGGAGATATTTTAAAGTGTTGGAGAGCGAGAAAAGAAATGCAGTTTGCAACAAGTGTTCAACAAAACTATCTTGAGGGTTCCTCTGCAAAGACCTTTTAGTACTACTGCTCTAATTTATCGATATTCAGTAGTCAGCCAAACGTTTATATTTCTATTCGGCAGAGGCCACAAATTTTCATTTTAGTGCATCCCTAAAAAACAGACAATAGACAACAACGAGCATGCACATAAACTCAGATGATAGCGGAGAATTTAGCTAAAAATGTGAATTTTGGAAATTTTTTTACAGATTTTGCTGGAAAAGCCAAATCTGCTATCCTCTGTTGTTAGAGCTGTTTGTGGTATTTGTGCATGTATGTTGATGGAGAAGTGGAACTATGATTTTATCAGTTCAGGAAAGATGTGAATGGGTTGTAAACACAGAAATAAAACAGTGGCATTTTCAGATTGATTAACTCTGGGCACAAAAATGCCAGTTCTTTGTAGACAAAACATCCAAACGACATCTAAATCTGATAAACCCATCCCATTGTGGACATGGCTGTAGTCATGTCCACATGATGAAGACAAATTGCTGAAGTTAAAACTGAGCATCAGAATGAGGAAGAACAGGGATGTAAGTGGCTGAATGTGACATGCTCACACAGGTTCACCAAAACTGGACAGAAAAGATGAAAAGACGTTGCCGGGTCTGAGTCTCCTTTTCAGCAACATTTAGATGGTAGGGTCAAAATTAGGTGGAAACATCATGAAAGCATGGATCCATCCTGCCTTGGCTCAAGGCTTCAGGCTGCTGCTGGTGTAATGGTGTGGGGGAGATTTTCTTGGCCCACGTTGGGCTCCTTATACTGTAGGAGCTTTCCCCACTGCACATTTTCACAACCCTTCCACACAGCACAGCGCCCTTTATTTGTGTTTCCTTTGGGGATAAGACCAGGGGGCTGTACGATGAAGCTGGATTAACATACCCGGGATTTCTCTCTGTTACCTGGGTTGACTTAACCAGACATCCGCGGTCTTGATAAACGGTACTAAGAAGCTGGCTATCAACTCGGTAACTCAACCCAGGGTTTTTCAATCTTACTCGCTGCACACTCACATAAAAGGGGCGGCGTTTGAAGCGTCTGACCAGTCGCAGACATGGAGAAACAGACAGCAGCATATTTCACTATGGAGGAGCAGGAGCATTCTTAAAAAATAGGAAGAATTCAGGATCATCATTCCTGAATGATAACACGACATTATCATTTCGGAATGATAATAAATGGCTCCATTTATGCTGTGGCAACACAGTCGCCGCAGCAAAAGCCAGGAAGGAATGCTGGCTGTTAATGTGCAAGTCCATGCGATTGTACAATCATGGTACAATATCGGACTCTGATCATTTAGTGTTCATCACACTACAGTGCTTCCTCAGTGTATTTGCTTCTCATACTGTACATATAGATATTTCAGGCTCATATCATGCACGTATTGTAACCCTTCACCGTGATGGGTGGGTGTGCGCTCCATAAATTCATGTTTTCTGCATGTGTTATCTCTTAACTACATTAGGGATGTAACAATATGAAAATTTCATATTACGGTTATTGTGACCAAAATTATCATGGTTATCATTTTTATCGCGGTATTATTGAAATACCCCACCAGCATCTTTAAAAATATCCAAAATGGGTCTAGATGTCTACTTTGTTTTTTTTTTAAAGGGGGGAAATCTCCACAGCACTGTCCATGTGGGTGCCTTTGTTGCTTTTCACCACATTTTCATAAATTAAATAATGCAAACTGGGACTGTTGATGCTTTTCCTGGCTATAAGTAGCATCATAGTGAGTTTTTCAAAGTGCAGTAAGCAGTCACGGTTTTAACGATAATTAAAATTTGAAACAGTATTACAAATTATTGAGAAATTTATCACGATTAACCATTTTATCGGTAATCGTTACATCCCTAAACTACATTATTTCAGATGCAACCACAGCGGCGCAAGACGATCATGAGAACAATTAAAGAACAAATACAAAAATATATAATCCAAACCGGCTGGCAGAAGTGAACCAGAACCAACGTCATAGGACGAAAGTCCCAGGGTTAATCCTGAAGTTACCTCAATAAGAGAAAATCCGACTTCGTCGTACAGGCCCCAGGGACCCATTCTGATTGTTTGCACCCGTTTCAGAGGTAGCTTTAACCGTGCTGAACCTACACAAAATGTGACGTAACTGACTGCTTTCCACTGATTGGTCAGGGGAAACTGTCGTCATATGCACGACGAAGCTCAGAGATAATAACCCGCCATTCGTGAAAAATACAACACAGAAGCTGCAACAACAAAAAGAGGACATCAGGAGTATGCAAGACGGAATGGAGGACAACAACAGCAGTAATGCCTCCATATCATCTAATGCCTTCATTGTTGTTTTTACTTAACTGACTACTGCGTGGCATACAGTATATGTCACCTTAAAACGACATAACGGCAGTCACGACCACGCCAACTCCACCCACTTCCAGGTGGTGGACTCCTACTTTTACTGTATGGAAACAAAAATGGCCTGGTTTTCTTAAGGGCTGGTTTATACTTGCTGTGGACGCATGCACTAGCATCTGCTTTTGGAACGTTTGTGTACATATTTGCTGCAGCACGTGAAGAGCATGGGGCGGCCAAAGTGGTCAATACTCGAGGTCTCTGCTAGGAGGACTATTCAGCACTTTGACTGAAAGGCCAATCTGCCGGTCACACAACATATTTCCTGTGCATTTCCGCAAACAACAGCTTATTAAACTGTTGCTAACTGTTGCAGCACGAGTGTTGTCATTGTGGAACAGGGATGAAACATAATAAAGATGCCAGTAGTCGTGGACAAAGTTCGAGCAGTGCTCTTCAAAACAACTTGCTGTTGTGTTTACTTCATGTTCACATTTTTCTACACCTCTAGCTTTCAAGTCAATATTGCACCATGCGCGAGGTAACGCAACACGTTACCTTGCCTCAACGAGAGCATACTCACATCAAAATGAATGCTAGGAACGCGTGGCAACCATGATACATACGCGGACGTAATTAACATGCATAAATTTGCCAACAGCAAGTATAAACTGGCCCTGAGCCGCTAAGCATTATGGGAGGGGAGCACCATGGTGGCATCTACCGCAGTGTAAATATTAGTTTCTTTTATTCATTCACAGAGAGTTCGGACACAGAGTGCTGTTAAAGGGAAATGTGCTAAAATACCAGAAAGGAAAGAGGATTTACAGGGAGACTGGTCGCTTTCACACCTGAACACAATGTCACAAAGCTCACATCATCTCTAACTGCTTTCTGGAACATGACGAGTTCACTGTACTCCAACGGCCTCCACAACCACCAGATCTCAGTCCGACAGAGCAGCTTTGGGATGTGGTGGAACAGGAGATTCTCATCATGGATGCAGCAACTGTGTGATGCTATCATGTCACTGTGGAGCAAAATCTCTGAGGAATGTTTCCAACACCTTGTTGGATCTATTACACCAATAATTAATGCAGTTCTGGAGGAAAAAGGGCTCCAATCAGGTACTAGCAAGATGGACCTGATAAAAGTGGCCAGTGAGAGTAAACGGATAATAGAGATGCTGTTTATTTAAAGATGCTGAGAAGTTTAAAACATCTCTGTTGTAACTGATCATCGGCCCAGAAAAAACAACCATCAGCGATGAAGTGCAGCTGCCAATGAATCACTCAAATTACTCACACCTAAATGTAAAACAGATACTTTCCCCTCATCCTACACATCTATAACCACTGATTTCCTCTTAAACCTGATCTTTTATCTTCACTTCAGAGTGATATATGGACAGAAAAAGGGAAGTGAGAGCAGAAAGTTGTCGTCCCGCAGTCACCGCATCATGAATCTCCTCTTTCACTTTACCTCCATTTTTTCCCTAAGAACGAAATTGTGTTTTTGCAAAAAGAAAGTCAAGTTTCGGGCCCCCCCCCAACCACCACCACTATGACCAACTTCAGCTGTCTGGTTAGCGTGCGAGCTGAAGACAAAATGTTGAAATATTTCTGAATCATTTCACACACTAAGCCTCTGCTCTGCTGTAACGGTCGGAGCAGAACAAAGTCTTTATTCAAGCCTCTGCTGGCCAAACATCGTCTCACAAAACACCGAGACTCAAAGCCTGAAACTGGAACACACGACAGTTATTAAAATAGTGACAAGTGTTCTTCGATTTCAGATTCTGAAATTAGACAATATTGTTTCTCTTTCCATTAAACTGAACAAACATCTGAAGACTCCTTAAACTCTACAAAGTGATTCCGAGACTTTTAGTCTAAATGTCAAGAAAATGTCTGTATTTGTGGTTCACGCTACTGGAAAAAGAATAGGTAAGTAAATGTTTGGAAAATGCTGATTTAAAAAGGAAAAGACAGAGCATCTCCAAACTCATATAATCGAGTTGAAACAATTAATGTGCCATTTTTCTTTACACAATTTCTGAAAGAAAAGCGTATGCGCAATCAAATCCTTTCCACACGGCACTGCTACAATGTACATTCACAAAGTTGAAGAGCAAAGGAGGTGTGTCGTGTTTTGCGTAACTTATCAATAACAAAGTGTTTTTGGACAGAGAGAAATGTTGAAAAAAATTTATTGTTAAACTAAAAAATAATAATTTGAATAATTGTGATTTCAATATTGACCAAAATAATTGTGATAATGATTTTTTCCACAATCAAGGAGCTCTAGATGACAGGTATTGCTGTTCAATCTAAGTAAACCTTTTTAACCCCATAACCATCACAGGACCCTGATCCAATCCCAGAACCCTGATCTGACCCCATATCATCACAGGACCCTGATCCAATCCCAGAACCCTGATCTGACCCCATATCATCACAGGACCCTGATCCGACACCATATCATCACAGAGCCCTGATCCGACCCCAGAACCCTGATCCGACCCCATATCATCACAGAGCCCTGATCCGACCCCATATCATCACAGGACCCTGATCCGACCCAATATCATCACAGAGCCCTGATCCGACCCCATATCATCACAGAACCCTGATCCGACCCCATATCATCACAGGACCCTGATCTGAACCCAGAACCCTTATCTGATCCCATATCATCAAAGAACCCTGATCCAACCCAATATCATCACAGAGCCCTGATCCGACCCCATATCATCACAGGACCCTGATCTGAACCCAGAACCCTTATCTGATCCCATATCATCAAAGAACCCTGATCCGACCCAATATCATCACAGAGCCCTGATCCGACCTCATATCATCACAGTGCCCTGATCCGACCCAATATCATCACAGAGCCCTGATCCGACCCCATATCATCACAGAACCCTGATCCGACCCCATATCATCACAGGACCCTGATCTGAACCCAGAACTTTTATCTGATCCCATATCATCAAAGAACCCTGATCCGACCCAATATCATCACAGAGCCCTGATCCGACCCCATATCATCACAGTGCCCTGATCCGACCCCATATCATCACAGTGCCCTGATCCGACCCCATATCATCACAGAGCCCTGATCCGACCCCATATCATCACAGAACCCTGATCCGACCCCATATTATCACAGAACCCTGATCCCTGATCATCACTGTTGGCCGAAGCCACATCGGAAATAATTAGGTATGCAAAATGATAAAAGAACTGTTCTGAAAATCAGAAGCAACAGGTCTGATGGGGGATGAACCCTACCCAGAGCCTGGACCTCAACGTTGTGGTGGCAGTGTGGGATGATCTGGACAGAGAAGAAAACAAAAATGCAGAAACATCCATGTCTGGAGAAATGGATGTCCTGAAGACCAAAAGAAATTACATGAATGACAGCTGAAGGATAAGCTGCTCAGACCAAATATTCTCTTTAAGATCCCTGAAACTGGACCCACTCTGGCTCTGACTCAGATACTTGATTTAGATTTACAATGAAACATTATTCATGTAAATAAGCTGTTCCCTGTGTTCATAGAAGCGTGCTAAAATGAGTCTGGATCAGGAGTTTTGCACAGCTCTGTAAAAGTACAATAAATAACATCTACAAAGTTCTTCAGACTAAAACAAACACACACAATTAAGGAAACTTCTGGCAAAAATACCAGAATCAGCTGGTTTAACCTCCTCCTCGTTTACACCTGGAGCTTCTTTACACAGATTAGTTTTAGCAAATTAAACAGCGTATAAATACAGGTTGCTATCTGTATTGTTTTTAGCTTCTCATGGGAATGTCCCAGGTCAGGAACTGTGGTAAAAGGTACTTTATTTTCAGTCATGAGGATGATTTATCAGAACATTTGCTGTTAAATGTCACAAAATTTCAGTGGAGCTGACAAACAACATTCCTGGCAGAATGACAAACAAACAGAAAGCTGCTTCAAGATGAATAGAAAAATCAAATGTTCCTCATACATCTTCCTCATGTCGTCCAACAACAGACAAACAGTATCAAAGGTATTTTGTTTGTTTAAAGCGTTCATTATGGTCTCGACCATTAATAAAACTGTCAAAACTCCAGTTCAGCCACGTGTAAATGATCAGCTCAACACACACTCTTTACACACTTAATGACACTGCATCATCCTCAATAACGCATATGTTACCATGTTTACCATGTTTTTGCCATAATTTTACGTGTGGAACATGTTAACGTGCCATGAATCTGCTGCTTTTAAGACAAGAAGATGACGAGTTGAAGGGAAATCTGACTCGTTCATATCTAGGTTTTCTATAACAGTGGAACTACAGAAACAATGCTGCATTGAGCTGCTTTTATTTCCAGTTTCCTGTTAAAAGGAAGTAAAACAGCAGCCTGAGTCTTTGCTGCTTTCTGAGTGACAAGAAGAATAGAGCTTAATGGGACCAGTGGAACATCAACTTCTATGTTCTTTATATTCTCTCTGGCAATGAAAAAACAACATGGTTTGTCAACATAATAAAAGTGTGGAAATAATTCCACCTAAATCACATGCTTTCATTTAGCAAGGAAGAATCTTAATAAGTGAACTGAATGTAAATGTTGTGGGTCAACTATAGAATCACTGCTAGTTACATGATCCAGACATCTAAAGCTGCAACGCTGCAGAAGTAAATGCAACATATCAACCAGGCTCTGATCTGATATTTAAACCTGATCGTCGTCATCCTCATTTTCATCCACCTCCTCATCCTTATCTTCATCCTCATTTTCATCCACCCGATCGTCCTCATCCTCATCCTCATCTTCATCTACCTGGTCATTCTCATCTTCATCCACCTGCTTGTCCTCACCTTCATCTAACTGATCATCCTCATCTTCATCTACCTGATCGTCCTCATCTTCATCTAACTGATTGTCCTCATCTTCATCCTCATCATCATCTACCTGATCGTCCTCATCTTCATCCTCATCTTCATCTAACTGATTGTCCTCATCTTCATCCTCATCGTCACTGAACTGATCGTCCTCATCTTCGTCCGATCCACCTGCTTTTCTTAATCTACATCCACGTCAGGTATTTCTTCATCGTCTCTCTGTCAGTGTACTTGAGTTCACATTGAACAGACTGAGCAGAAATCATTGAGCAGATTTACTGCTATATGAGGCCAAAGCTGAGGCAAATGAGACACATCCTTACCCAGAATGCACTGCAACATAAACAACGTCAGTATTTGAGTGAAACTGTTTTTCTTCAAGCTAATGAAAAGTAAACAGAGACGAGTCTCTTTATGATCATGCTTTTAAAGCTGAAGCAGATGTTTATCAGACAAGGTCTGATGTTCCTTTGAGTCTGGGTTTCCTTTAAGGATCAAAAGTTAAAAATTTCCTTTAAAGCTGGAAGGACTCTCAGTCTCTCAGCCAGAGATTCATGGCTGCTCTCAGTTTCTCAAATAACAGCCGCTTGAAAGACAGATGGTAAAAACTTCCTCAGAGATGCATTCAGAGGTCTTTTCTACAACTGATCAGTCAGCCGTGTGAAGGTGGAGGACACTTACCTGTCCGCAGAGATGCTGTTGAAGGCATCGCAGGAAAAGGAGAAAAGTCCCAGGTTGGATCAATCATGATGTTGTCAAAAATCTGCAAGAGATTCAGAACAACCAGGAGGTCAGTGACAGAATGTCTCCAGATAACCCAAGTCGTGAAAAAGGAGCTCAGATTTCTGGACTCTGAAGCCTTTTTCTGTTTTTGTTTTTGGTTAATTGTGAAACACAGAGATGCCTAACAGATGATATCTAGATGTGCTGTTTTCATTGTAAAGCACAGAGGTGGAGGTATGGTGGTGTGGGCTGTTCTATAACCTGAACTCATAAGTCCATCTCCGGCAAATGGTCTCTGACTTTATACAATGTCTCTGAGCTTTTTCCTGGTGTAAATGGGGAAAGTTTGTTAGATCTGAGATGATGGTGAGGAATATCAGAGGCAGACAGCAGTCCGAGGACAGAGAACTGCTTGATGAAAGTGATCCTGTAGGAAACTACTGCTCCTAAATATTAAAAACACCAAGCAGATGGTGGGTAATAGCTATAAACCGTCTCATAAATGTCATGAGTGAGGCTGGTTAGTTCAATTGTTAACAGTTTCATCCCATCCAGCTCCACCACATCCTAAAGATGTTCCATTGGATTAAAAACTGGTGACTGTGGAGGCCACTGGAGAACAGTGAAGTCATCGTCGTGTTCCAGAAAGCAGTTGGAGATGATGTGAACTTGGTGACATTGGTGCATAATCCTGCTGGAAGTAGCCATCAGAAGATGCTCCACCGTGGTCATAAAGGGTTGGACGTGGTTTGCATGGAGAGTGGATTTATGTGCTCTCAGTAAAATGACTAAACCCTCACGGTGACCTCTGAACTGTTTTCACGTCATATACAGTGGGTGTGGAAAGTATTCAGACCCCTTTAAACTTTTCACTCTTTAGCCGTTTTCAGACTTGCATTGCGGAACATGAGTGGTAAAGTCCGTCCGCTCTTTAAACAGACTCGTCTTTTCAAACATGCCGCTTGGTTGCGTCCCAGGTGCTTTTAGACATCAGGAAATGTTGCGGAAAAGTCAGCACAGCCCCGCTCTCCTTTTAACTTTGTCTGGAACATTTTCTTGTGCATTCAGCCAAAACGACGTGCCACAACATTTCCGCTCTTATGACATGGGGTCCAGCCAGTACATGTCCGCTACATTTCTGAGGTAAAAGAGCAAAACGCATGTCTGAATGCAGGCGTTTTAAAGGACAGAGTCCGCAATATTACCGCTTTCCAGTGCAAGTCTGAAAGGGGCTTCTGTTTCATTGCAGCCATTTACTGAAATAAAAAAAATAATTTTATTTGTCATTAATGTTCACAGAAAACAGAAAAAAACAGAAATGTATGAATTTTTGCTAATTTATCAAAAAAGGAAAAACTGAAATATTAAATGGTCATAAATATTCAGACCCTTTGCAGTGACACTCATATTTAACTCATATGCTGTCCATTTTTTGTAATCTTTCTTGAGATGGTTCTACTCCTTCATTGGAGTAGAGCTGTGCTTAATTAAACTAATTAGACTTGATTAGGAAAGGCACACACTTGTCTATATAAGACCTTACAGCTCACAGTGCATGTCAGAGCCAATGAGAATCATGGGGTGGAAGGAACTGTCCAAAGAGCTCAGAGACAGAATTGTGGCGAGAAACAGATCTGGACAAGGTTACAAAAGAATTTCTGCAGCACTAAAGGTTCCTAAGAGCACGGTGGCCTCCATAGTCCTTAAATGGAAGAAGTTTGGGACGAACAGAACTCTTCCTAGACCCGGCCGTCAAGTCAAACTGAGCAATCATGGGAGAACAGACTTGGTGAGAGAGGTAAAGAAGAACTCAAAGATCACTGTGGCTGAGCTCCAGAGATGCAGTAGGGAGATGGAGAAAGTTCCACAAAGTCAACTATCACTGCAGCCTCCACCAGTCGGAGTGGCCTGATGGAAGACTCTCCTCAGTGCAAGACATATGAAACCTGCACAGAGTTTGCCAAAAAAACACATGAAGGACTCCCAGACTGTGAGAAATAATATTCTCTGGTCTGATGAGACCAAAATTGAACTTTTTGGAGTTAATTCTAAGCGGTATGTGTGGAGAAAACCAGGCCCTGCTAATCACCTGCCCAATACAATCCCAACAGTGAAACATGGTGGTGGCAACATCATGCTATGGAAGTGTTTTTTAGCTGCAGGGACAGGACGACTGGTTGCAATTGAAGGAAAGATGAATGCGGCCAAGTACAGAGATCCTGGAAGAAAACCTCTTCCAGAGTGCTCAGGACCTCAGACTGGGCAGAAGGTTCACCTTCCAACAAGACAATGACCCTCAGCACACAGCTAAAATAACAAAGGAGCGGCTTCAGAACAACTCTGGGACCATTCTTGACTGGCCCAGCCAGAGCTCTGACTTAAACCCAATTGAGCATCTCTGGAGAAACCTGAAAATGGCTGTCCACCAACATTCATCATCCAACCTGACAGAACTGGAGAGGATCTGCAAAGAAGAATGGCAGAAGATCTCCAAACCCAGGTGTAAAAAAATTGCTGCATCATTCCCAAGAAGACTCATGGCTGTACGAGCTCAAAAGGGTGCTTCTACTCAGTACTGAGCAAAAAGTCTTAATACTTATGACCATGTGATATTTCAGTTTTTTTAAACTCATTCATTCCTATTTTATGGCTGCAATGAAACAAAGAGTGAAAAGTTTAAAGGGGTCTGAATACTTTCCGTACCCACTGTATCTGTGGTATGTTAATGCATTTCTGCATAGATTAAACGCACATGCTTTAGGTGAATTTACCTGGTTGGGAGGATGAAGGTAGTGGTCGTCACCCGCCATTGTTTCTGCAAAGGTCAAACAACACATTGGTTATCCCCAAACACATACTGAACTGTGCAGAGTTACGCTAATGCGTGTCTTAAATCCAAATTTGATTAATTATTTATCTTTACAACAATTAAGTATGTGTTAATAAGTTAGTGTCACATCAGTAATATAAAAAATAGATGATTATAATATATTATCTGACTGAAAATTCTGCCACACACTTTTAATTTGTTTACAGTGATTACAATTAAATATTAAGGATATATATTTTTAAAAGATCTTTAAAAAATACATTTTCCCCTTATTGTAAACTTAATGTGTGAAAGGGAGAAATTAAATGAGGGACATTAAGTCATTGGCAAAATCTTCTCTTCTTAGATACAGTAATAATCAATAATAAACTGATCAATCAATATTTTAAAACTTAGTTTCTCAGATATAAGAATCAACATTTCACATGATGATTGAGGGAATTTTCTTGATATTCTTGGATAAAACAAAACTGTGATGTGTTCTTTGTAGACATAATACATTCTTTCAAACCGATGGTCAATGTATCAATCAACCAACCAGTCAATATAGTGATAGAACAATGATCAGGAGCTACCAGACAGTTGTAGCTCAAATCATAGGCTGGCATATTTCAGAAATAATAACTGGTTATCAATAATGACAAGAATGATTGATAAATCAAACCAAAACTTTCTGATAACATCTTGAAAAGTGATTTTCTTTTTCTTTGCAAATTAAATTAAAAAGGTGGTTTGCAAGAAACAGTGTTGGAAATATAATGTGAAAAAATAAACAAGTAATCAATAACATTATTTATGTTTTAGTACCATTTTATTAATGAAAATTTTAACCAAATTCATCCTTTCATTCGTGTTTCGTTTCTGTACAATTATAAAAAAATAATGTATTTACAAAAAATATTCTTTTTTAGGAAATAATTCGTTATTTTAAATGAGCAGCTACGTATTCATTTATATTTTTCCTGTTGTAATGGAAAACCTGTATAGAATTCAGTATTAATAACTTGTCAATTAATTAATTAATTTTACACTTGATGCTGAGAAACGTCTCCGCGCCGCTTCCTCGCGAATGCGCTTGCAAGTTAGCGCTCTTGCTAACAGCTAAGAAACTGAGCAAGACTGTTTTATGTTCGTAATTAAAAACATTAAAACAACAAAAGTGTATCGTTGGCCAGCACCTCCGCAGCAGGAGACGGCGGTGCAGCTCCGGCTGCGGGTGTGACGAGTGCTGTCGGCGCCGTTAACCGCTACCTGTCCCCGCTGTCCCAGACCTAGCTCTGTCGGTTCTGTAAGCGGAGACCGTGATAACAAACTCCGCTGATAAAATGTGCCACTTAACGGTTCCTCCACGGTTCAGCTCAGGACACGGCACTACATAACGGGTTGATAAAATATGACATTCCGTGGAATGTAGCCGTGACTTCGGCGTCTGTAACGTTCATAATATTTTGTCATTTTTGTCAATTTATTCATTTTGTAATCCGTTACCACAAACACAAGCGGGTGAAGTTATATGACGAGTTAAACTCTTGCTAAACCAAAGACTTCATGTTTAATTTAAAATGCCGAATTCGCTGTCAGATTATACCATTTTAAATTCCGTCTTTAAAGACGCCATAAAGTGCTGTTGTGATTCCTGATAAGAAGGGACACTGATAGTTTGGTGAGACGCTCTCGAAGTTACCTGGCTAATAAGGAAGTAGTAGCATAACAAAGCAGTCCGCGGGTCAGTGTAGTTCGGCTGCTAGTAACCAGCTGCGAGGTATGTAGTTATCAGGTTGTTACCTGGTTAGCTTGTTCAGGTGAAGGTCAGCTTCTCCGCATGAAATATTGGTGACAGTCCTCGTTCTGCTTCACTCCGGTTGACTCATGCACATCATTATTTCGCCATGCCGAACCAACAGACCCATTTACAGCCTGACTTTAATCACAGAACGTCATGACGCGGCACGAGCGCGTCATTACTGCTCATAAACACGAAATTATTTTAGCTCAAGTGATTTTAGAGACTTTTTCTTCTGTGCGCTGTGGGGTCCTGCAGAAGTCCGAGTTCGTCTCAATTTCAATAAAAGTGACTTGATTTCCTTCCCTACTGGAAATTCCCTCTGACGTATAGCGCAGCCAGAGAGGGGAGGAAACGAGGAGGTCTCACTCTGAGCACAAAAACCGAATCTGTACAATGATATTTACATATTCAAATACTGCCCTCTGGTTTTTACTGCGCAACGGATGGTTGAACTTCGGGGGGGGGGGGGGGGGGGGGGGGGGGGGACGAATACACACACATACACACACAACTACAAGCAACATTGGATCGAAAGTATTCCATAATAAACAACAATAATAAGCCTAATTCAATGACAAGTAATAATAAATGAAAAGCAGATGTACTTTATTGATCGCAGACTGGGACATTGCAATCTTACAGCATAGTGATTTAATTTATTTAAAAAGGGGACAATGCAATTTCATAAAACAAATGAATACACATGGTTTAAAAAGCCAGAATTAGCTAGAAGGCTGTTTTTCGTCCCCTGGCCATGATCGAAAAATGCACTAAAACACATCGGAATGAGACAAGAATTTAAAGAAAATTCAATTAACTTTATATTGCAGAAATACTACAGTATATCCAAAACACACTTTACAAATATCTAGATCAAAGAAAGAATAGCATTTACAGTATACAATTTACAAATAAATATTCAGGTAAAAAATAAATGAATAAACAAGACAACATGTAAAATATGGGATTTAAAATATCAAGTCAGATTTATTTATAGAGCACATTTAAAAAAAACATCCTCAGCTGACCAAAGTGCTGTACAGAATAAAACAAGAAATAAAAAACGTGTAAATGCTACGCATGCAAGACACATAAAACCAAATTTAAAAAAAACAAACAAATGATACACTTGAGCTGGGAGAGAGACTGTGTGACGTCACCCCCCAGTTCCACTTCCCAGTTCCAAGGTAAATGGAATGCAGCATAAGAACCATCAAGAACACATTAGTCAACCAAGGTTTTTTGGCTGAACTATAAGGATTCAAAAGTTCCAAAAGGTGTTGTACCATAAAGACTTTTAAAGACAAGTGATAAATCTTAGACTGAATGTGCTCGTTGGGTACAGGGTGCTGCGATTCCACCCTGTCGGAAGTCAACCAGCTGAGCTCTGAACAGCCTGCAAGTGTTATCCGCAAAACAATGAAAAAAGAAATGCTAAACGTACTAAAAAATAGAACCTAACAGAGGTCGATACAGAGAAAATGAAATCGGACCAAGAGTGGAACCCTGAGGGACCCCATGGTTGAGAAGGGTAGTGGCAGATGAGTACTGCAGTAAAAAATATTGTAAAGTGTCACAAAAACATCCTTAGTAATGAAGCATTTTGAAAATATCTCAAGTTTTACATATAGAAATGAAGAGTTCATTTGCAAAAACAGTTAACCACCATTTAGAAAAAAATGGAGGTTAACTGCTCTTCGTCACTGTCGGGTACAAACCTCCTATCTCCATTTAACACTATTAAAACCCTCTACTTCATGTGAGTGTGATTTGGTGAAAAAAATAAAAAAGTAAATGAGTTTTTTTGCAGAAGCAGTTATCAGTTTTTTCTAAATGGTGGTTAACTGTTGTTGCAAATGAACTTTTATTTTATTTTATTTTATTTTTTTATTCTTTTATTTTGTTTTCTTTAAAAAACAGAAAAATATGTTAAACTAAAAACAACAATGAGGAAATGCAAGCATCCACTGTCAATACCCGTTTGTTCCAATACATGGCCATGGATGCTGGAGCCTATCCAGAAGTTATAGGTGCGAGTGTCCAGCAGTCCATCACAGTAAGGAGGAAACATTCCCCGACTAGAAGTCTGGGGGTCTGAGGGTTTTCTGCAGTGTTTTAGTGTTTCCTATCTGTTCTTCTGGACAGAGATCTCTGATGGTTCTGAGGGTCTTTTGCAGCCAGTTTTATTCCTGATGTGAACATTATGTCTGCAGTTGAAAAAAAAAAAAAAAAAAAAAAAGAAAGGAAAAGAACAGAAAGAAAGACAGAAAAAAGACCTCACATTTTACAATTCTGCAGGCCAGCTGTTACTGCTGATCATGTGTTTGAATTTTAAATGTCCAATTTAAAACAGCTCTCCAAATATTACTTATGTATGAAAGCCAAGGGCAGCCATGCTTGAAATACTTTTTGACATTATTATCTCATAATAATGACAACTTATCCCATCATCTTGGGATAAAGACAACTGTTTTCATGAGGTTTGTTTTTATGAGACCAGTTTGTTTGTTTGTTTAAATAATGATAAAAACAAATCTTTATTTAGAAGAGCCATTCGTGGGAAATCGACAGTACCACCTTCATGGTTCCTTACCGTACCGTACCGTCTTCTTCCGCTTATCCGGGATCGGGTTGCGGGGGCAGCTGCCTAAGCAGGGAAGCCCAGACTTCCCTCACCCCAGCCACAGCCACCAGTTCATGGGGGGGGGATTCCGAGGCGTTCCCAGGCCAGCCAGGAGACGTAGTCCCTCCAGCGTGTCCTTGGTTTCCCCCGGGGTCTTGTCCCAGTGGGACAGGCCTGGAATACCTCACCAGGGAGGCATCCTGACCAGATGCCCGAGCCACCTCATCTGGCTCCTCTGTATACGGAGGAGCAGCGGCTCTACTTTGAGCCCCTCCCGGATGACCGAGCTCCTCACCCTATCTCTAAGGGAGAGCCCGGCCACCCTGCAGAGGAAACTCATTTCGCCCGCTTGTACCGCATCACTGCAGACGCCGCACTGATCCGTCTGTCCATCTCCCGCTCCATTTTTCCCTCACTCATGAACAAGACCCCAAGATACTTGAACTCCTCCACCTGGGGCAGGACTTCGCTCCCGACCCGGAGAGGACACTCCACCCTTTTCCAGGCGAGGACCATGGTCTCGGATTTGGAGGTGCTGATTCTCATCCCTGCCGCTTCACACTCAGCTGCAAATCGCTCCATTGAGAGCTGGAGATCACGGCCCGATGACGCCAATAGAACCACATCATCTGCAAACAGCAGACACCCGATCCTGAGGCCACCAAACCGGATCCCCTCAACTGTGCCAAGAAATCCGGTCTATGAAGGTTATGAACAGGATCGGTGACAAAGGGCAGCCCTGGCGGAGTCCAGCTCTCACCGGGAATGGATTTGACCTACAGCCGGAAATGCGGACCAAGCTCTGGCACCGATCATTCAGGGACCGGACAGCCCCAACAAGGGGGTCCGGCACTCCATACTCCTGGAGCACCCCCCACAGGAATCCCCGGGGGACACGATCGGAATGCCTTCTCCAAGTCCACAAACCACATGTAGACTGGTTGGATGAACCCCCATGCCCCCTCCAGGATCCTGGTTTCTTATTATTTATTATCTAATTAATGAATTGAAAGCCCCTGTAGTCCAGGTTAACCATCTGATTTTGGATCCCAAAAGGGAAAAAATTGCAAGTTATCCTTTAAGTTTCATTGTAATGGAAAAAGTTTGCCTATAGAATACATTTCAGGCATATTCAAATAGTGTTCAGCTCAGTTACATATTCACATTCATTTTCAAAGAAACTTGTAATACAAAAAATGTTAGTTTCCATGGATATTTTTAGTATCTAAACTTTCATTGTTATAGAACTGAAAGGGCACGTGACATTTCACAATGCACTGTGGGCTTCATGGGCAAGAGTTTTGGTTTATATAGCGTAGTGCTGCAAGACACTGCCTCAAACTCATGGAAAAATGGATGGAGAGAATGTTGCAGTTGCACTGATGACTGACGTATCACTCTCCCGTCTCCTTTTTCTCCGTGTAAACCTGGCGTTATCTGCAGCTTTCACCTCCGTGTGTCCAAGATGCGCCTGATGGTCCCCAGTCTGGACGGGTTTTATTTATTTCATATGCAGGTCTCCCTCACGGCAATTATTACTTTAAAATGGAGTCAGTTATAATGAACTCTAAAAGTCAATCTGCTATGAGTGAGGACATTTATATAAACCCAAAAGTAATCAATAAGTGGAGGAAAAGGAGTAAGAGTGTGTCTGCACCTTTACAGGAAGCAATCACCATTCCGACATTCCCCCACTCAGACATCGGTCCCCATGTCTTTACCGCAGACGGACTCCACAACCTCGCAAACCAACTTAATAATCTGTTATCAAAATCTCCTGAAACGGGAAATATGCTTCCACGTAATAATGTAACTCCGGCTGGTCTGAATCATGTTGGATTCATGTCTGAATCTCAAGGAGCACTGGCTGTCAGCAGAAATACAGCGTCGGTCACCGTCACAGCAGCAGCTGGAGCGGAGTCTCCACAGAGCCGTGCATCTTCATGCATGCTGGCATCATATGCAACATTTATAACGGCAATTGCAGATATCAATGATGGCGCTGCATTTGACACCTGAAGTCACTAACAAATTCCAACGAAAACATATGAATGAAATGAAATGAAAATACTTTATTTATCCCAGAAGTGATATTCAATTTTGTAAAAAGCTCACTCTTTCTTTTTCTTTTCTTTTTTTTAACAATATAACATATATATGAAATGGTAATACAACAATAATAATAAGTCAGTCAGTCAGTCTTGTTCTTCAAGGTGATGGCTGCTGGTAGGAAGGAATTTCTATACCTCTCAGTTCTACAGCCTCCCACTGAACACACTCTGTTGATTCTTCACTGTGGAGAGGGTGGGGAGAATCCTCCATCATCTTCATCAGTTTGTGCAGCATTCTTTTCTGAACGATCAGCTCCAGAGTTATCCCCAGCACAGAACCAGCTTTCTTGATCAGCTTGATTAGTTTCTTCAGGTCTCTGGTTCTGGTTCTGATGCTGCTGCCCCAGCAGATGCTGCAAAGCTGATTGCACTTTCCACAACAGACTTCTAGAAGATCTGCAACAACTTGGTGCAGACATTGAATGATCTCAGCTTCCTTGAATTGCTTTTTATTGTCATATAACCAGCGTCCCAGTTACACGAAATGACTTCCAGAACAACCCGTCCAGATTGGACAAACAACAGAAACCATAGCATAACATACAGGACCGGGAAGACTTGAGGATGCGACGGATGCCTGCGCTTCCTTGGTGTCAGAGAAGGAAAATGATTACATGAGGAGAGTTGGGTAGGTGAGCAAAAAAGAGCATGTACATGAGTGCTGCTGAGTCAGAACTCGGGTACTGGAAAAAAAAAACACACCGTAACAATTAAGCACATACTCAGACTAATACAACTATAACGACCATAACCAAAGCATCATGAGACATGTGGTGGGAAGGAGGAGGAGTCCAGAGCCCAGTGAGGGAGAGGACGCAGCTCCGAATGGGCGCATCCCTCCTTCCGCCTCTGGTGGGAGGATATTAAAGGACCAAAGAGACATGGCGAGGCATTGGGGGGGGGGGGCAGAGAGTCTGTTTGCATTCCAAGGCGAGTTGATATGGCCAAGGCCATTTTGTGGGAGGCCAGATGGCAAATAGGACTTGTTAGAGACAGGCAGAGTTGTTTTGACTCTACTTTCAGTCCTTCATTGGGCTGTGGTGGTCCAATTCTCCGAATCATGGTTCACCTCATTCGATCCGAACCGAGAGCTTCTCCAACGTGGTTTCCATTGCATCTGTTGCTGCGTACGTTTGATTTCGCACTGGGACTGAGTCTGAGTGTTCAGGGCTCGGAAAATCGCCTGATCAGACAGCTTCACCATGGCTGTCTGCCTCTGCTGTTTCCAATACCAGGTACCAACCTACTCCAATCAGCAGGAACCCAGTTATCATAATCACCAATAAGTAGGTATCCTCCACGTCCTCCACAGAGAGATTTGAGAGGCATAAGACCCCCCATTTCTTCCAGGAATCCATGGTATACCCTGTGGGACTGGTTACGTCTGGACAAGATGCTGCCCCCCACACCTTGTCTCATGGTGGAAATTTTTTTTATCCACGTTGTTGAAAGCCCAGCTGACCAAATCCATGGTGTAATTTAGGGTTTAGGAAGAAAAATGCAGAGAGAGCCTCAGTAGATCCGACAGGACAAAGTAGCCGAGGGAACAGAGGGGAGGAGAGAAGAGAAAAGTGTCTGCACTCGCCAAGAGCCGGAAGAAGACTCCTCAGGTACAGCGCCTTAAAGGTGTTATATAAGAATATATATATTCTTATGTAGAATTAACCGCATTGGCATGAGGAGAGCGTCACGCCAGCGTTAGAAACCTAAACTAAAAAGGCCTGGATTCATGCATATACATTTAAAATGAGGTGATTGTTACCGCACCATTTCACAAACTGACTGACCAGTTCCCTGTACTCTGCTTCTTGTCCATCACTGATACACCCCACAACTGCAGAGTCATCAGAGTATTTCTGCAGATGACAGGACTCAGAGTTGTACTGGAAGCCTGAGGTGTACAGTGTAAAGAGGAATGGTGAGAGTACAGTTCCTTGTGGTGCCCCAGTGCAGCTGACCACCATCTCAGACACACAACCTTTCAGTCTCACAAACTGTGGTCTGTTTGTTAGGTAGTCATAAATTCAGGTGGTTGTGGAGGATCCACCTGGAAGTAATGGAGCTTCTGACATAGCAAAGCAGCTGAATAGTGTTGAAGGCACTTAAGAAATCGGAGAACATGACCTTCAAAGTGCTGCCTGACTGGTCCAGATGAGATGGCGTCTTCAACCCCACGCCCATTACGATATGCGAATTATAAAGGTGTTTTATATATATATTAGGGCTGTCAAAAAATTTATCCTGATTAATTACATTGCTTTTTTCACTTCTAGAACAGATTTAGGGTTAAAGGTGTCTCATCATGAATTCTGCATTTATCTTTAGTAGACTAAACTACTGAAACCCTGTCCTTACATGTCTCCCAATAGTCCTTCAGACAGCTGCAGTTTAGTCCAGAATGTTGCTGATACGTCCACACACGCTGACTTCACAACTGTCCTAATGTGAAGCTGAAATTCAGGTCTGAGTCCTGCACTACTCCCGGATGTGTAGCTTGGTTTTAGCCTTTAAGTTGTAAAACAAAAGTTAATGTATTTTCTGCATATAGCAGTAGTAATTAAAAAGGACATCTCTTGTTTGACAATAGGATTAATTTAGGATTAATTTTTTGACAGCCCTAATATATATATATATATATATATATATATATATATATATATATATATGATATATAGTATAATAATATATACAGTATAATATATATATATATATATATATATATATTAGGGCTCAAAAATTAATCCTATTGTCAAACAAGAGATGTCCTTTTTAATATATAGTATAATAATATATACAGTATATATATATATATATATATATATATATATATATATGAACAATGTCCAGTTTCCTTCATGTTGTACAGCAGGGTAGGGTGTGTGCGCATTTCGCATGTCGCACAAAATCTGCATTACATTTAGTATTATTTTCTTTTATCTCCAGACAGCAGGTCGTCCAGGTTCAGAGAAGTGGTTTGGAATGAAGCCGTAACATCCAGATAAATGCTGAGCTCCATCAGAACTGTTTAAAATCTGATTTCAGAAGCTAAAATTTTATTTGGAAAATGAATCAGAACACACAATTAAAGAAATCAGCATCGCGCTTGCTCTTGGCATAATTTAAAAAGCAATAGGAGACAATTGAAGCCCACAGAACTGTGATTATAGAGCTTGAGGAGTCACGTGACAATTAATATTCAAAGAAACTTGTAATACAAAAATTTAATTTTTAATTTTTTACTTTCAATTTGTTAACCCCCTCGGGTGTCTTTTTTATTTTTTTTTTTAAGATTATATTGTTTTATGTATGGAAATGATATATATAATACAAACCCACCCCCCATTAATATAATATATTATTTTTCCATCCTAATATTTTTTTAAAAATACCTCCAACCCTTTTTTTAGTGGGGTACCCCTCTGGGTTTCCCCAACGAACCTCCCTTCCACCCCTTTCTTCTTCCTTAGGGGGGGGGGGGGATGAAGGGGTGTGTCTTAGGAGTGAGGGGGGGGTCTTTTTATTTCAAATTTTTTTTCTGTTCTTTCTGAATTGCAAGATTGGTAAAGGCTGCTTTAAGTTAGATTGAGTTAGGAGTTATTTATGAAAAAAATAAGCCTTTTGGGGTGTATTTTGGGCATTTTCAATTAGTGTTGAGTTCAATTGCATATTCAAAGTAATTTTAAAAGAAACTTGTAAAACAAACAATGTTTTTTCTCATGGATACTTTCAGTGTGTGAAGTTTCATTGTGACAGAGATAAAGGAAAAAAAAATTAAGCCTATTGGGATGTACAGTTGTCAAGCAATATTGGCACACATCTTGGATTGATGGAAATGAAACCTATTTGCCCAAACTGGGATTTCTCAGGACTTTTAGCATGTTGTTATGGAGACCTCACAGAAACAATCCATGGAGAAAAAAAATACTATTACAATTTGTTCCTTGAAAAACACTATTTTGCCTGGACTGACTGCAGTCTGCAGTTTGGGTGAAGCTCAACGTTTGATGCCGCCCATCTCAACATTCAGTAAACAAATCGTGCTCAGTCTTATCACATAACTTTTTTTAAAATAATTTTTTGGGCTCTAGGTGCTTTTATATTGCAGTTTTGCAACAGTATTTGTTATTGGACCTACATGATAGGCTACTGTATTCCAGTCCAGTAGAGAAAATTGACAAAAGTAAAAATAAATAAACAATTTTATGAAAATCATGACATTGATTTTGTATTGTGGCTCAACAGAAATATTAAAAACAAACAAAAAAATAAAACAAGTAAACTAGTATAATGGGGCTCCTGAGCTAAAATTTTGTTGAGCAACCCTGTGAGGCAATCACTGCAATCAAGTGTTTTCTGTAATGTTCAATCAGACTTCTGCATCTGTTAACAGGTGTTTTGTTTGTGAGCAAGGTGCTCTAATTTGTCTGAAACAGTTTTGTTAGTTTTCCCTTAAAAGCATTTTTTAAACAAAAATTCAAAATCAATATTTTATTTTACTAAATTATAATTTTGTGAATTTTTATCTATTACTTTTTCAGGTTTGTGTTATTTGAATTACTATTGTGAATTTAGCCTTTTCTTTAAAAAGAGGGCATGTAAACTATCAAGCACAACTATAATGAAGAACAGATAAATAAATCATAAAATTGTACTATGTAATTACCAAGTTGGTCTCACTGACATTTAATACAGGTAAAGCATCATCCATCGTCCAGATCTGCGTTCATTCAAAGTAAGTGGACACAAAACACATGTTTAGTTCAGAGATGGTCTTTAGTTTATTAGGATTAACCACATATAAGAATCTGTTATTTATACATGTATTATCCAGCTTTAGTTACACAACATTCATAATAACCTGAACATCACATCTAAAAGCATCTATAAAACAATTAGTGCAATTTACAATTAAAACTTTACAGATGAAACTAAAAACAGCTTCTGTCTGCAAAAATATACACATCATCTATCAGAGAAACAGTCGGTAAAAACTGAAGAGCTACAGCAGAAGAAACCCAACACCTGCAGCACATTCAGAGGCACATGAGCTCAGCACGTTAGAGGTGAACACGACACGCACACGTCAAAACATCTACGCGCTGAGGGCGTCGCAGAGCGACGACGAGGCCCCGAGGGTGCGGGGCCGGACTTCGACGGGTTCAGCAGACACCACGACGGAGGCACGAAAGCAGAAAAGTCAAGTCGAAGCAGCAACTTTGGAAAAAAAATTACAAAACGGACGGCAGCCATGAAGGGTTGCTGTGCGTCTGGCAGTGTAAGGGGGGGTTTCTCACTGTCTGGATGAGGCGCTGGGCACCTGAGCACAGGTGTACAATGTCTGCATTTATCTCAGTGGTAGGTTTTTCCATCACATGGTTCTGTACGGCATGGTTCAGGACAAGTTGTCAGCTGTTAACTCTCCACTGCAAGGAGTGGGATCTGGATGAAGATGAAAGGCCTACATGTAGCTGTTACCTGGAAGCGTTCAGTGATGGTGCGTTCCAGTTGTCCCTGGAACTCGAGGTAATTTGGAGGTAATTTTCCGAGGAAGTGACGTCATGAACTTGTTTTTTCCAAGATACAAGCTCGTAATTTGCAGAGGATCCCGAAATTGTAGACTTAAAGATGGCTGCATCCAGCACCATTGTTGTGTTTATTAAAATTCTATATCAGATATTTTCTGTTTATAATTTTCAAGTGCAAACAGCACAGAGTTGTTGTTATTGAATTTCACAGTCTCACGGAGGTCTTTTTTTCTTTCAAATGCAGCGTGAACTTGCGTTGTTTATTAAACACACACTGAAATTGGCCATTGTCATGGTCACATTGTTATAACATCTGTGCTATTTTCTAGCTAGAAACTTTTAAATTTCTAGCTTTTCTAGCTACCAGATAGGCTGTTTTGGAGATGTCTGTTTCTCCCGAGTAAGTGCAACTGGAACACAAAGTACCTGGTAATGACTTCAACAAATCACATCTGCTCATGGTGCGTTCCAGCTGTCTCGGGATTCCAAGCAGACTCAAATTGGTGACGTCATTACCAGGTATTTTGTATTCCAGTTGCACCAGCTCAGGGAAAAAAACAGACATCTCCAAAACAGCCTATCTGTGAGCTAGAACAGCTAGAAATTAATAAATTTGTAGCTAGAAAAATAAAAGACATTACAACAATGTTACCATGACAACAGCAGCCAATTTCAGTGTGTGCTTAATAAACAACACATATTCACGCTGCGTTTTAGAGAAAACAAAAAACGCTGAGACTGTAAAATCTAAGAAGTTGGAAACCAACACAGCTGCCAAAATGGCTGCTACGACATAGCACCTCCAATACCACGAAGCTCCTCCCCCTCCCTCGCTCAGTTCTGCCCCACCAGAGATGAGAGTGTTGTGATGAGTGGAGTGGGCGTGTCAGAAACAGTAGGAGGCATCTTAAAGGAACAGCGGTGAATTTTTAAGGCGTCAGACACAGACATGGGGGGATGTCACATTTCTTTTAGCTTGTTTTCAGAACTACTGAAGGTAACACAGTTATTTGATTGTGCCATAAAAGAGAATTATGTGCCTGAGAATGACATGAAACCTCCTCTTTAAATGATAATCTCAGGGTCCTCTTCAAATTACGAGCTTGTATCTTGGAAAAATGACTTCATGACATCTCTTACTCGGAAAATTGCCTCGGAAAAACGAGTTCCGAGACAACTGGAATGTACTATGAGGCTGAAACCTGGAAAAAGTTCCCGTGCATTTCCCGCATGATCATGGCTGTGCATCGTTACCATGTTCAGCTGATTCAGTTTTGAACCATGAGTTCGAATTGTTCAAAACTTGAGGGTCATTCACTGACCCGTGAGTCGTGATTCCAGATATCAAGTTCATTGTTGTATGAGAAGGGAAAGTAAAAAAAAAAAAAAATTTTTTTAAATTGTAATTGTAATATGTCATTTCCTTCTGGGATGAAACAAGTATTTTTAATTTAATGCATTTCGTGTCTGAAAACAAAACGGAAATACTGCCTTTTCTTTTTCAAATTTTCTGTTTCAAATGGAAATATTGCCTGAATGCACACAGACTTGGCAGCAGGACATTCGTGCTCTCTTACTGCTGCGAGAGCCGCTCAGTCTGCTACACTGATAGTCTCTGAGAGACCATGCAGAAAGAAATTATTCACTTTACATGTCATTTTTTAACACAAAAGGTATCAGAGAAGTGGTTTTAGTAGAATAAATCAGTGGGAACTGGGAGTGGCTGGCCCCTGTGACTCAGTGACTCAGAAACCTGATTTTCTTTGGTAAGTGACTCATGTAAATGTGTCCAATCAGTCAGATCAAAGATGAAAAACTAAAATAAACCGATCAAGCAAGGATTTTTTTTTAAAAGTCAGAACCATGTAGTGGAAAAACCAGCTTTACATTAAGCCGTTTTTTTCCTGGTGAATCTGTTGGGCTCCTGGGTCTGTGCCCAGCACACCAGTTGGTCAAATTGTGCGCAGAAAGAACAAGTCTGAATTTTTTTCTGAATTCAAAATGGTTTTGACCAACATTGCTAACACTAAACTCCATCTGAGAAGTTTGGTTTAAAATGACTTGTTTCAGTTTGGAGGAATGTTTCTGAAGGTATAAAAACATCTGTGTTCTGTATTTTCAGGATTCTTCATTTTGAACATTTTCTGCTCCTGTTTGGTGGTTTGTTTACAGTTTTTTAAAATTCTGAAATATGTTTATTGACACGTAGTCCTCAGGACATAAAGTCACAGGTATCCTGGCAGAAAAATAATCTGAGTCGCAACAGCACATCTGCAGAAAGTGATTTACCATCTTTATAAACGGTGTCTTTGGACTAAAACATCATTTGTAATTAGCTGCAGGAAAAAAAAACTTGTGCTTCCAGGGATCTGAGGAGAGGACTGAACTGGTTTTCCATCTTTAAACTGATAAACTCTGCTTTATGTTCCTGAAAATCTAAGCATTTATTTAAAAAAGGTGAAACTTCCTTCAGAACTTCAGTGAAAAAGTTTCATAGGGTAGCCTGTAAAATACATTTTTTTGTTTCATTCAGACCATTTTATACCATCATCTTACTACATGTCTATGAAACAGATATTTCCATGGTTACCATCCAGTTTTACATATTTTCCATCAAATGTGAAGCATTTATAAATTACTGATGGTGATGAAATTTCAGATAAAGGAACTCAAACCTGCAGTTCAGAAGGAGAAGTTAATTGGGAATATAAAGTAGATGGTTTTAGATGTTAAAACTGTTCAATAACGACAGACACTCCTAGCAGCCTGCTGGGAAAATGATCCTCAGCTCAGCAGGGAAGTAGTTCTACAGTACGACACTGACAGTACTTCATATCTGTACAGCTAAACTACTCACAGCTAATTACCCATCAGCACAGAAATGATCAAGTGCACAGAACAACATGGCCGTGTCTGAACAGATGGCGCTCAGAGCTCTGCTCCACAGTACATCAAAATGAACACTTAACGCCACCGATGCTGAGCAACAGATCTCAGATCTGTCATATCAAAGCCTCAAACCTTCTCATGACCAGACTGAGACGCTCATTAAGTCCTCTCTACAGCGCCCCCTGCTGTGTGGAAGTGCTGTCACTAACCCACAATTTTCTCAACATAGAGGAATATGGAAGCCGAGAGCGGTCAGTACTGCAATTATATATTTTGGATGCCATGATTTATTTATTTATTTTTTTAAATGACGAGTTACTTTTTTGGTTATCTTGAGAGTACTTGGGATACTGGTCATTTCAGACTTGGTCAACAAGCATGTCTTACTTATTTACAAACTTTTTACTCTGGCGGCTTTGATGACATCATTATTATGCGACACCATAACAAGTAAACATCTGTAAATAAGGACAAATCACCACGAAAAAGCCGCTTCGAGCTCACAGGGGGGTCCGACTAATGTTTCGTAACAAAACATTGGTGAAATAAAGGAGTTTGTGGCAGATAATGCCTTATCTAGAGGCTGTGCGCGGTTGCCCCATCACTGCCATTATATTGGACATACACTGATCTGGAGTGGATCTAAATATCTCCTGAAGGAATTCAAGTTGCACCAAAACTGTCTTGGTGAGTAAATGAACATATTTCATGCAAGAAAAAAGGTCCAGATTGAAAAAAAAAACTAAGTTTCTAAAATAATTTAATCTGAAACTATGTTTCTTCACGAGTCTGTCAGACATTTTTATTGACCTTCAGTTTGAGGCTTTGAATAAAGACAAGATCTGAATCTCAAGTCAAACACAGACATTTTACGCAACGGCTCTTCCAGCACCAAAATACAAAAATCAATCAATTAACGCAGCTCTAAGTTTGTTTTTTTCAAAGTGTACAGCGGAAAAACAGTAGTCAAGTACTGCTGAGGCTACATCAAGAGCTGGAAAATTCAGCATAAGATTCCTTATCTGCGTCACAACTTTCCTTTAACAACAGCACAAGTTCTGCATCTCTGGAATACGGATGAAGTGCCTCTTATGAAATCTTTTCATTCAAAGAGCTTGAGTTCAAGCCAAACCTGGAGCTCATCTTTGGGTCTTTTCCTTCAATTTGGACCCTGCGGGGTCTGTTTTATGTTGGGCCTGGTTGCACAGACTGGTCTGAATAGAGCTTTTAATAGAAGAGAAGTTTTACAAAAAGAATTTTATGCTGCTGTAAATGCAAAATTTAAAAACTGTAAAATGGAGGGAATATTTTGTTTCCACTTAACAAGATAACGGAAAAAAAAAAAAAAAAAAAATTGATATGTGAGCTGGGCACCAGCTTTTTAAGCTAGCACTGTTTACTGACGGGGAAAAAAAGCCAAAAAAGAGAGAGAGAGAAAAAAAAAGAACTGAAAAGTAACTGATTTGTAAAGACAACCTACAGTGATTTCATTACCTGGTTTACATCTGAAAACGTCCTTTAGTGTGGAAGCTCGCCAAGCCTGAGCTAAACTTGTTTGTGTTTTTTTTTTTTTTGCAAGCAGTTCCACCTATAGACAAGTTTCACGGACATTTCCGTTTTACTTCCGCAGTAGAAAAACTTCTGCCAGGCGCTTCCGGTTGAGTAACATCTGTGTTCATTTGCATTGAATAGTGATGTCTCTAAAATGGTAACAGTCTCATTTATTTCTTATAAAAGAATGTGTTTTATTACTTCCTCATCCTGCTATGACACTGAGCAGAGAGGGTAATATGATGAAATGACCTGAAGTTAAAACTAGCAATATATTTTCCTACTTTGTTGAGTCCATGGTGATAAACACGAAAGCCGTAGACTTACATAGTGATGCAGTCAGCTGTGTTTTGACACAAACACAGCAGTTAAGTGTCCATGAAGACAGATGTTCAACCAAGCCAGTGTCTGAATGATTCCTGTCACAAGGCTTGAGTGGTGGTTATGGATGATTTTTGTTTTTTTTCTTTTTTTGAGTTACGGAGGATGGCGAGTTGGACACTACAGGCTGCACCCGGCGGTCGGTCATGCAGCTGCGCGGCTACCGTCCTATGGCAAGTTCGCTCACTTTACAACGTTCATTTTTGTTTTCGCAAGCTGCTGCAGCCACAAACGGCACAACATGTCCCAGAAGCCTTTTTTGGTTTAACAATATCCACTTTTCAATCATCGAGTTTGGTAGCTCTTCATATATGTGTTGTTTATTTCTGTAAGTCCTCAGTGTAAAATACGCTGTAACCGTGGTAACTATAGGTGCCCTTAGCAGAAACTAGCAGACATGGCGGCTCCCATGGTTTTGGTCGTGAAACTTGTCAATAATATCGGTTTTGTTTTAACTTATTTCCCCCACACCCATCCATCTATCCAAATATATACAGTCGTCTTCAAAATTATTCATATCCTTAAACTAAGAAGGAAAAAAAATCAGCTGTCAGTGAAATAAGTTGAAATTGACTAAAATAATGATAAATAAGAATTCTATGAAAATCATGACATTGATTTTGAATTGTGGCTTGAAAGAAATGTTAAAAACAAACACTTTGAAGCAATCACTGCAATCAGGTGTTTTTTCTAATGTTCAAAGAGACATCTGCGCCTGTTGATGGGTATTTTGGTCCACTGTTAATGGGAAAGGTGCTCTTATGTGTCTGGGATATTTTCAACCACAATTAAAAATCAATATTTTAAATCCCTAAATTACAATTTTGTAAATTTTGATTTATTATTAATTTCTTTAGTTTCTTATTTAAACTACTATTTTGAATTTAGACTCTTCTTTAATTGGAGGGTATGAATAATTTTGAGGACAACTGTATATACAGTACTTATAGGGCCCACACCTAAATTATACTGTATATATATATATATATATATATATATATATACATACATACACACACACACATCCATATATACACATAGATATATGTGTGTATATATATATATATATATATATATATATATATATATATATATATATATATATATATATGTGTGTGTGTGTGTGTGTGTGTGTGTGTATATATATATATATATATATATATATATATATATATATATATACACACATCCATTTATATTCCGTTCACACATATCAATTCTGTTTTTCTTAGGCAGAGAAATTTGCTGTTTAACTAGCTAACTGCTAACTAGCTCACAATGTTGCTAGCTACTCAGATAAGCTACCTAGTTGAACAACAGTTTTTCAAGCTAGCATCATATCTGTTGCTAAAAAATAGAAGGCAAAAAGACAAACAAAATAAAAAAAAAAAACAAACCCCAAAACTGAAATTTGGTGACCAGTTTAGTGACCTCAGACAACAAACAGTAGTTTGCTGTCAAACTACTGTAGCTAATTAACTCTGCTCTCTAACTGGAACTCAAGTTCATTAAGTTTGATACCTATGCTAGCAAGTAATGTGGCTAGTTTTCTAGCTAGTTCTGGGATTATCTGCCTCAAAATGAAGTCACATCTTGTGATCACAGCCTGGAAAATCATTCAAACAAAACACTTTGGGTTCAGAAGTAAATCTGTCAGTGCTGAGCATTGACCAGAGCAGTGTATATTTAATGCTGCGTTCATGTGGTGTCATATTTATGGTAAATACCAAAGTCCAACATGAAAATTGCACTTGAACACCCACTCAACGTCGTAATTTCCACTGGAAAGCTGGAAATTTTTTTTATGATGCCCGAGTTGCCGACATGAGGTAAACTCGCGACTGCTGTGACTGGCGCTTCAGTTTAACTGCAGCCACGAGCCAAGCCGTCACGCATGCATGTTTGTTTTTTAAAAAAATTCCTGCCTCTAGTCCCTTTAAACTTAGTTTTGTTTCTAAAAATATGGTTATGTTTACCTCCGCAGAGCAGATGCTAGCTAGCAGCTAGCTAGCTAGCCAGTCAAAGGTAGCCTCCAGTGTTAAACTTCATTAGGACAGTAAATCACTTAAACTAAACGCACTAATAATTTCCACTTAAGTTCATTCCCGTACCACATGAAGGCAGCATTACTCACTCTAAGAAAATATCCAGTTACAAGGACGTGGTTCTCACAAGGGGGCATTCATTTGGACTTTTAAAGAAAACAATCCAATCAAAGACACGATACACTCTCTATTTCTGCTGGCTCCAGCAAATGCATACAAGTTTTAAAGTGTAAAACATGTTTTACACTTATTTTTTACCAATTTGTGTAAAAAAAACAAACAAAAAAAAAAAACAGCTCCACAAGCCAATACTGAGCCAGTTTTTAAGCTACTTTCAGTGTCCGTTTGGTTGTGGTATTAAAATACCTTCATCTCTTAGTTTGTTAAAGTGGCAGAGGAATAAGACTTCAGAAAACTCATCCAGATCAATAAACATCACCAAATTTGAATGTACTGTTAGCAGCCTATTTGCTCTCATAACTAAAGATATTAATTCTCAAATCACAAGATGACACTTTTTTTTTGTCAAATATGCTTCCCAGTTTGCTTTCAAACTTGATATTGGTTTGTTTAATGAGTTATGTATGTAGCTTTTTTCCCCTTCATGCTAGTTCCCTCTCTTTCAGAAGGTGTAACACATTTAAACATGAATAATTTTCTTAGTTCTCAATTAAAAGCTAAGAGGGTTCATTTAAAAATAATTTACTTATTTTCTGTAAACCAGAAGCTAAAATCTTGCAGCAAGCTTGCTATCCAGCTTCCCTTTTTAGATCATGTCTAATACCTTTTTCAGATTGGAGGCACCTTGTGATTTCAGGTTTTAATGATTAGGTTTTGTCGTTCTAGCAAACCAGGATAACAATGCTATGATTTAGTCAAATTTGCAGATTAAAATGTGTCAGGATCATATTTGTTGTGTAATGGCTTGTTGTAACGGCTCTCTGAGTCAGAAAGGAGGAAAAGTCAGTCACAGAAACGGAAATACAGCCTGAAGCTGCAGCATTTCTACTGTCCCAATAAAAAAAGACAGATTATTATTAAAACTAGGACAGACTTATAGCACCGACACAGTCTGCAGAAGGTATCTTTATCTGAAGTTGTGTGCTTCTAATCCAAACATTTCCATTAATAAATGTTAAAATCAACATTCTGTAAATGGCAGAGCAATTCCTTCAGCATGTCTTTGTTCAAACTCATAAGAGTTCACATCTTCATGTCATGACATCAGAAACAAATAGCTTAAACAGACAGAAATGTTTGAGCTCTTGGCCGATTTTACATTTATGCTCGAAACAATCTTAATATATTGATAAATTCTCATAATTACTATTATTCTAACACTTTATCACTTTCTGATAAACTCCCATTTCCTTCATATTCTGTTTTCTCTCATAATTAGGGATTCTGTTTTTAGATTCATTATATTCATTCATTAAATTTGTGACTGTAACTGAAACGGAATGAAATAATGATTGTTATGAACCAGCATCGTGCACGCTCCTGGCGTTTCATTTTCAGTAGCTTGGCACAGCTGAGACTGATCTCATGTTTATTCTAACTCGTGTTGGGTTTCCAGTCCCACGTTCTCGCTGCGCAGCGGTCGCTGAGCGCTCGTTAGCCGCAGGAAGCTTCAACACAACACGAAATTGTCCTTCAACGCCTGTAAAGCCAGCGTCACTAAAGTTCGAGCTTCCCGGGAACTTTCTAGTCTAGATGAACATTGTCTGGTTGCAGCTCTCTAAGAGCTGCCTGTCAGCCCATTTCTTCCAGTCAAAGTGACCATCACTGAGGCCATTATCATCTAATAGCTGCACATTATTTTAAATTACAATGCAAGAACAGACACTCAGTCTACTTCTACTTACTGCACATGTAAAGCCATGTCTGGAAGAGAATTTAGAAACTTCTGTTAAATACCTATCTGGGTTCCAACTCAGAGGTCATAAATACTGGGAAATGTATTTATAACATCAGCTTATGTCTGATCTGCTGTCAGTTACTGATTACTGGTTTAAATACAAAACTTAAATTAAGAGCGGAGCATTAACCACGCTTATTACCATGATTTTTGTGGCTGTTAAATGCCGAGAGGCAGGAAGAAAATCCAAACTGGGCTAAGCTCCTCCTCCTCCTTCATCCTCCTCCCAGCTGAAGAGATGTTAAAGGTTTCACCTCCTTCTGTCTTCAGGTCGATCTGCTGCCCATTAGCATCGCTACAAAGCTACATGAGTGGATTCATGGCTGCTGGCACCAAAATGTCCTTCTACAGGTAGGTGCAGCAGAAGGCAGGTTAGAGGCTGGACACCGGTGTCCGGGCATGTAGGTCAGTGTCCTCCGTCTCTGGAGGAAGGACTCTCCGAGCGTCCATCCTTCATGTTAGCTGAGGACTTCTTCTGTTTCTGCTTGGACTTCCTCAGCATCCGAACCTGAAAAAAGCAGACGACAAATGGAGGGGAACTAGTGAAAACGGAGTTGGATACAATCAACTGGAATCAAAGTAAACAACTGTGAAACTGATTACTGACATAAATACAGAAAAACTACACCCAGAGTCTACTTTATTAGGTACACCTGTTGCAACTGCTTGTGAACAGAAATATGTAATCAGCCAGTCAGTCATGTAGTCATGCAGCTCAACAGTCCAAGGGGATTGTGACTGTAACTGAAACGGAATGAGCAAGCTCATTTATAGCTTGCTTACGCACAAAACAGGGTCTGAAAGTGGCGTAAGGGATTTTCCACCCAAAGTTTCTGATTAATAAAAACAAACCTGACGGGAGAATGTGCGCACCTGCACGCAAACTGTCTTGTGCATGAACGTTTTGGAGACGGGAAACTGGTGGCACTGCTAGTGAGATGATGTCATATACAGTATCAGACAGCAGACCTTCGTAAACCCGGGTGTGTTCCTGGATTGAGCCGTACAATCCAAAAGCCTCATTTAAGAGTTAGTTACGGTACACGTACGCTGAAATTATATAGCGACTGCAGTTATTGGTACATTAACTGTAACAAGATGTGGAGGCTCGTTGTAATTACTGAGTAAACTGCGGTGACAGTCGTGTGTAATGCTTCACAATGGATGCGCTGCACTGCTGGAAGATTATGGCAATAGCAGGATCAGGATGGAGAGAGATTTTAGAGACCACAAAGGTTTCCTGGGCCATGATACTGACTGATATACCAATAGACTCCCCAGAGCAACCTTTCCCGAACTGGGGATTCCTAGATAAATTCATTGTAACTGCTGTAAACGAAATAAATTTCTGATTTTTATTAGGGCTGTCAAAATAAATCTAATGCAGAGAGATTCATCTGTAATATCAACGCATTTTTTGTAATAAAAATCACATTTTGTCATGCGCTGCTTTCTTACAGCTGTGCACATAATCCACAAAAAAAAAAACATTATCCTCCTAATTCATGAGGTTTCTGGCAGTTTTTCAGCCTCATACGTATGTAGAGGTGCTGCAGGATCATCTGATATACAATAAAGAGCTCAGCCATCACAGGGGTCACTAACACCAACGTCTGGTATCTTGGGGGTTGTAGCTCAAAATGTTTGGGAACCCCTACAGCAGTGCTGTAAGATCTACATATGTGCTGAGCTGGACCCGACCGACCGGCCGGAACCGTGTAATCCCGGCGCATCTGCAGCTGTAGACCACAGCGCGCTCTGTTGTGGAGCGAGCTGTCGGCCTCCGGTGGAGGTGTTTGGATGCATCGGGGGCAGACTGCTGGGGCGTGTGGTCCTGCACGTCATACAGATTGGAACATTTTTCTCTCACTTCTGGCACAGACTTCTCCGTCACTCACTGCCACTTTTATCTGTGATTCCACTGTGACGTCTTAATAAAAGGATTTTTTGAGCCTCCCCTCATCAACAAGCACCTCCACTTCATTCTCCGTGAAATTGCATTTTTTTGTCTTCTCTGTCGCCATGATGAAACTAAATGCCACACATCAGCTGGCTTATTTATACGCAGAAATATGCACAAGGTGCTTTGCAGTGACCATTTATGGCAGAATGTGGGTGTGTACGGGGTGGGATATGAACCAAATTCACCAACGTAAACTTCCAGGAAGAGTGTGAAGTAAAGGGAAATTTCTTGGAGGCCTGGTTTTATAAATCTGAATATATTTTGGCGCACGTAAACTGTTTTCTTTGGTGCATGTACACATTTAGTAAAGATCCTGCACAGTTTTATAAATGAGACCACTGGTCATTTGTTCCTGGATTTTTGGTTTCATCATGCTCCAAATGTTTTCCATTAGTGAAAGATCTGGACCTTTTCAACGTTTAACCTTTTTTTTGCAGACAAAAATTGCCCGATTCTCTGAATCTTTTGATGATACACTGTAGATGGTGGATCTTCACATTCTTCACAATTTATGTTGAGCAAATTTTTGCTGAAATTTTTCTTACAATTTTTAGACCCAGTTTGTCTCAGACTGGTGAACCTGTGTCCATCTTTTGATCTAAGACACACTGTCTCACTGAAATGCTCCTTTTACACCCAGTCCCGCTCCTGATTTGTTGCCAATGAACAATTTTCGTAATGCATACGTCACTTGTGCACGCTTGCAACTGCCCCCAACGGTAAGAAAGCTTTGGAAATCCATGGAAATAGAAGAGAGACTGGTCTTTACAGGATTAACTACAACAATGCTGGACACTTTTTGCATTTTTGACTGCTTTAATAAACGAGGGGGGAACTGCCCTAGACGTGGAATACGTTTTTACTGGTTTCCCATGAGGAAACACCAGCAATCGGCCTGGATTTGTGCAGTCACTGTGTAAAACTGGACACCTTTGCCACAACACCTGCTCTGCAGCCTCCTGTTTGTGCCTGATGACTGCAAAGACATAGAATATAATCAAGAAACAAGTCACTCAGCAGGGAATTAAGGTAAGCACGGCGCCAACCACGTTCACTGAGTTTGAAAAGGTAACTGACCCATTTCTTTGACAAACGCAACCCTTTTCTAATATTTAGGAACCGTAGCGACTGGTCACTACTGCAAGCGTGCGCAGTTAAAAATGGGCATTGTGTGCCGATCTGACCATGTACTGCATGTTAAACTGACAGAACACCAGTGCTACCTTCTCAGGAACAGTCAAACACACAGCAACTGTCTGGCATCTATGTTATTAACCCCAGAAAGATCACTCTAATCCAAAGCTTTCTGACCGTTGAGGGCAGCTGCGACCATGCGTGAGTGACGCACGCATAAATTATGAAAAGGATCCATTAACCTAATTAGTTTTGATTTGTACCAGTTACTTTTGCAGCCTTTTGTTGACCTTGTTCCAACTTCATACAGACATGTTGCTGCCATCAGATTCAAAATAAGTTCATATTTTCTATAAAATTGCAAAATGGATCAGTTTCAACATCTCCAATGTTATTTATGTTTCATTAGGAATAAAATATGGTTTAATGAGATTTGGAAATCATTGCCTTCTGTTTCTAATTACATTTTAAACTGAGTGCCTACTTTTTTGGAATTGAGGTTGTATATTGGTTTGTATTTTTCCAAATCAGTCGTATAAACAAGTTACAGGTTGCACAGGACAGTCTGAGACAAAGATTTGTGACAAAAACCTGAACTGCAGATTTTCACTGATCACATAATTAACTCAAAGACTGCTTTCAAAGTTTTCTTCATCTAGCTGCAGAACAAAGTAAACTTTTTTAAGATAAGAAATGGCATGAAAGAAAACAGAGAACTTTGAGGTATGGATGCCCTGCAGGGACAAACGGAGCCTACCTTTGGTCCGGCAGCAGAGATGATGATGTGTCCCGGTGGCTGGATCCATGGTTCTCCGTCCACCTGCACAGGTATGGGCTTGCTTACCGTCAGCCTGATGTAGTTCCCTTGAGCAATTCGAATCCCTGACCGCAGGCCACTCTGCACCTGACCCTGCAGACACACACACACACCACTGTGTGAGAGCTGTGTGTGTTTGGTGTGACAGTGTTTCAGTGACTCGCCTTACCATGTGAACGACTCCAGTAACCCCGACCACCTCCAGCAAGCCGTCATCAATGCTCGGTTTCCCATGGCAACCGTCAGCCTCTGACCCCCACAGATCAGCTCCAGAACCCCAACTACACACATGAAGAGGAGGATGAGTGCTGCATCAGGACTGTGACAACTGTGTGTGTGTGTGTGTGTGTGTGTTACCTGGGTATGTTGAGGAAGATCAGTCCCTCAATGTTCGGTAGCGGGACGTTCTGAGAGTCCACCTGAAGCTGCAGCTCCTTGTGGAGACTCCTGGTGTGACTGATCTTCTGCAGACCCACCTTCACATACACACTTTTGTTATGGAACCTGTGGAGGGCAGACAGAGAAGGTGCTGATGGGAAAAGTAGGCTTTATTATTAGAACCTCCCCTCTAGCTTATGAGCCATCAAGACGTCCAAAATGCTAAAAAAAAAAATCAATCATCAATCATTGGATGGTATTTATTTATTGTTACACTGTTGTAGTCTCTGACGTTGTTCATTATTTTGGGCATTACATGTCAAATATTTGATTTGATTATTAATTTGATATTCTAACGTATTGTTATACTTAATATTGCTGCCCTAATTCTTTTTTAATGAAAATAATAAATATATTTTTAAAAAAATCATTTTCTTGACATCTTGGAGAAAACTCGTATCTGTTGTTGTGTGGCTTTATTTAATCTTTTATTAGAAAACAATAAATTGATTATTAAACATGATTTTTTTAATGATGAAAATCTCACTTCTTTCTGTATTTATATCGTTGTTGATTTTAAGTCTGTGCTGGTCAGAATTACTCTGTAACGCTGTTTAGAAGAATCAATCAATCAATCAATTTTATTTATATAGCCTTTTACAGCCCACAAGGTGACCAAAGTGCTTTCCATAAAATCAAGATAATAGAAAGAGAAAAAAAAACTGAATAAAAGATAATAATAAGCAAATACAAATAAATAGAAATAAAAATATGTCACCGCATTACTGCGTGTTAAAAACCAGTCTGAATAAATAGGTTTTGAGCCTGGCTTTAAAAAGGCCAAAGTCTGTTATCGTTCGCATGTCAGGAGGCAGTTTTTTCCTGTGTCTGGGACCAGCGACTGAGAACAGCTGATCACCGCAGTGCTTGTATCTGGCTCGAAGGACTTCCAACAAGAGCTGGTTTGCTGACCTTTAAGCCCTGCTTGGATTCTGAAGATGCAAAAGTTCAGACAGGTAAGGAGGGGCAAGACCACTAAGCGCTTTAAAAAAAATAGTATCATTTTAAAATCAATCCTAAAAGAAATGGGAAGCCAGTGAAGAGACAACAGAACAGGGGTGATGTGCTGACGTCAGGGAGTATTGGTTAGAAAACGGGCAGCAGCGTTCTGAATAAACTGAAGACGGTTGATCGATGATTGAGAAACTCAGACATAAAGTGCATTAGAGTTTTGAGCTTATAAAAGCATGAATAGCTTTTTCAAGATCACTATGATTTAAAAAAGGTTTTACCTTTGTTAAAAGATGTAGTTGATAAAAGCTTCCCATCACCACACTATCTGCTTATCAAATCTGAAACTGCTGTCAAAGATAACCCCAAGGTTCTTGACAGCAGGTTTCAGTTTAGAGGATAGAAGATTAAAATCAATTGGCACAATCACCAAATATAATATAATCTGTTTTATCATCATTCAGGTGAAGAAAATTTTACCCTAACCACAACTTTACAGTATGTCCGAGATGCAATTAGATAAGGTCTGAAGTGCTCCACTGGTGTTTGGGAACACAGGGAGATAAACCTGCAGGTCATCCGCAGAGCAATGAAAGGCTAAGTTGTATCTGGCTATGATGGACCCCAGTGGCAACATAGAGCGAGAACAACAATGGCCCCAAGATGGAGCCTTGAGGCACAAAAATAGAGAGGCCACAGAGGAAGATAGATCACTGATCATTACAGAAAAAGTTCTATTTGATAGATAAGATTCAAACCATTTCAGTGCAGTACCCCGAATACCGCTCACTTTTACATGCTATAAAAAATGCTGTAAAAAGTTTTATTTTTACTATTCTTATCATAATGAAGTGCAGGTATTAAGTTACCTGCTGGTGAATTTATCCGGTTCGTCCTCTCTGGCCAGGTGGAAGTCCAGACTGAGCTCGGCATCGATGCCGAGACCAAAGTAGTTGTTCATCTGGACGATCTGAGAGGAAGATGGATCATTGTGACACGGCTTCATTTAAGTTGTTGAGTTTTTCAGTGATCAGCTACAGTACATCTTGAAGACAGAGCGTGTTCCTGGATTTGTGACACCAAAACTATGTTGAATGTTTCACTATGAGAACAGAAGAAAAACAAACATAGCTAATCTCCACCTGCATCTGGTTTGGGACCAGTTTGATTCTGACTCCATAAAACTTCCAACAATCTGACTTTCTAACTTTAAACCTGGTATCTAACGTTATGGTTAGTCAAGATGTTCAACCTGTAAATTCCTTGTCTGACTGGATGAATAACAGAATCAAAGTTCCTGGTTTTGGGTCATGAAATGATAGTTTTTAAACCCACCTTGGGCGGCTCCAGGAAGCCATTGTCCTTGCTGTCCTCTGAGATGTCCTGGGCGTCCAGTAGGATGGTCCAGCGGTCCATGAGAACCTCGTCAGCCTCATCCACAGACACCAGGATGTGTTGGGGGTCTTCGCCGCTGTAACCCGCACCCCAGCGCAGAACCCGAGCCAGGTCATTCCCTACAGAGAAACAGGACCTCATGAGGAAAATCAAACATGAAACTTAACAGATGACAAATGAGTCCTACAGCATCCGTCTCACCTGTTCCCAGTGGTACGATGCCAATGGGCGGCTCCCGGCACACCAGTTTGTGTCTCACAGCCTCCAGTACTCCCAGCACCCAACCCACTGTCCCATCACCCCCGCAGACCAGAACCCGGAACCTGGGGACCTCCTTGAAGGTGTGGAGGCTGCAGCAGAGACGGACCTCGGATGAATTTACAGTTACTGGGCCAGAACTCCCCCAAAAAGAACCTAAACTGGGACCAGCTCCTCTGTTCTTAGTGGGCCTCATTCGCTAATATCTTTTACGAATCTTCTTAAATTAGTTAACAGCATCATTTTAACTGTATCATTGTTTTTAAATGAACTGAACAGCAGAAAACAAAACACATGCTGAGTTTGTTCAAACATGTCGGCACTCTGATGTTATAAAAGTACTCCTGAGTGTTTGTTGGATCCAACAAACGAGGATTAATGCAAGTTTCACATTATGGCTAAAAACTAAGTTTAACTCGTCAACAAATTTGTTTGTAAGAATTGTTGATTATTGTTGGTCATTTTTGTTTTGTGAACAAGACCCACTGTTCATTTAATCATTTTGTGGGTCGTCGTGCGTCATGGGCTTGGGCGCGGAGGACCGGGGTTCGATTCCCCGACACGACCCCTGGGTGTACCACTGTGGACCCTTGAGCAAGGTCCTTAACCCCCCACCAACTGCTCCCCGGGCGCTTTAAGTAGCAGCCCACTGCTCTCTGATACTCACAGTACAGAGATGGGTAAAATGCAGAGCCCTAATTTCCCCTCGGGGATCATACAAGTATAAAAAAAAACAAAAAAAAAACAAGTGGTGTGGAGGGGGTCTGAGACCCCTGCCATGTTTCTGTCTGCAGGATAACAGTTATGTCATAGTTAAAGTTATGAAATTCAAAAAAAGAAAACATGCTTTCGAAAAGGATGTGCAAAAATAAGTATATTCATCTAAAATTTTCAAATACACTGCATGGCCAAAAAAGTCACCACCTGGATATAACTGAGCAAACAGGTATGAGCCCCTTATTGGATAATTACTGCACAGGCAATTATTTTTCAGCTGACAACTTATTTAACCCCAACTGGTGCAATAAGTAACTTCTCATTTCTTACAGGTACAGTGTGTAACAATTACTGACATCTAGCGGTAAGAATGGGTATAACAATGACTTTGTATGCTGAGCACTGTTGCAAATGTATGGTGGCTCTCAGTGGCCAAAATTCTCCCAGATTTAAAGATGTTTTCATCTGTGTTTTTTTTTTTTATTTGGAATATATTTTTTTTTTTTCTCTCTAGTTTTTTATTTATTTTTTTTGATCGTTTTAAATGGACCATGTGTCCGGAATAAAAGTTATATATGAGTGGATCCAGTGGTCCCAGGTGTAGCTATGACTGTACTTTGAGTAACTACTTTTAATGTCTTCTAAGGCATTACTTCTATTACCCAAACAGTACTCTAACTCCCATTAAACAAAGCCGGTAAAGCTATTTCAAAGTTCAGAGGCTTAACACTCACACATTGTTTTGTCAATTCATAGACACTGTAGTAAAAATGATGGTATATACGCCTGTCCAGGCAGACACATCTAGCCGATTTTTGCTTGCCGGGTGTTGTCGTAGGGCTGCGGTTTATGGTTATTTTCGTAGTTGGCAAATCTATTATTTTTTCAATTTGTCCCACCATCTGTGTTTTGTGCTGATGCAGCTCTTTTTACAGGCTCCAGGACATGTTTTGTCCCACTCTCTAAATTTGCATCACATGAATATCACCCTGATTTCCAGTAAGTCACAACACAACATTAATGCCCTTAAATAAAAAAAGGATGACTTCTGAACCAGTTGAATATGAAATTTAAGCTTAACAGCTTTTACTTAATTTGTTTTACCCACATGTGTCTCTTTCGTTCCTCTGCTTTGGCTTTTGAAAATAATCAATGAGTATGTAATTAAGATGCATTTTATTTAGGTTCGTTAGAGTTTAGAATGTGATTCCAAATTTGAAGATGATGGAGATTTTGTCAGTGATGCTCCCTCTGAGCTGCGCACAATCCTGCACTACCCCTGTGTTCTCCATGCACAAATGCAGAACACAAAATAGAATCTAACTGGGATTCATCCGGCTTAGAAGAGTCTAACTTAGTCTGGAAAGAAAGTTTAAGGTGTTCTAAGGCATTGCTTTAAAGGTGCCATGACATCAAATTTCACTTTTCTGGGGTTTTGGGTGTATAATATGATCTGTTGTGCACTGATGAGGCCATGTGAATGTCCAGAGTGAGAATCAAAGTTCCTGTTTATGGTCTGTCAGCTTTGTCTCTCTGCTCAGAAACAGTTGAATCAGACAGCAGGTTATCATTCTACATAGTTCTACCATTCTACGTTAATTTAATTGCTCCAATAAGAGCACACTATCAAGTAAACAGCGCCCCCCTCTCCTAACGGTTTATGCACCGTCCGCTCCCCCCTCCCCTCCCTGTCTGATTCAGCTGCGTGTATGGAGCTAGTAGTAACTTCTGTGCAGTCAGGTCTGGGTTTTCAAACAAATGGATTTAAAAGCAAACTTCTGCAGCAACACTGAGGGAGGGGGCCACAACCTTGTCATTACCTGTAAGTTTATTTATTTATGCTGTCTTGTCTGATAAACGTAGCTCAATGTCTGAGGTGCCCATGTTGCTAGCAGTTAGCTTTAGCAAACTCCGACCGCAGCTTGACCTAGATTCTCCAAATAAGGTCATAGCCAAATAAGGTGTAGCCAATCAAAATGAAGTCAACGTGGTCTCCGGGTAAAGCTCCATATCATCACCGGACCCAACTGTATTACTGAGGAAGTGAGGTCTGGTCATATGTATTTACATATGCAGTAATGCCAACAACATAAACTAGTTTTTACTGCTATGTCATCACTCCTTTAAAAAGGAGAAACCTGAAGGAATCAATTGTGTGTGAAACTAACGGAGGACAGATGAGAACAGACCAGCTCCACAGAGAGTGATGATGGATCTGTGGGCATTTTGTTTGGTGTCAGTTTGTTTGGGATGAAACCAGTCAGTCAGTATCAAACGAGCAGCTGCAGGGAGACATCATCTTTTAGCTCGTCCTCACCCAGCCAGCGGTCCTCCGTTAGAAATGTCAAAGACCTGGTGAGGGTTCAGGAGTTTCCTGAAGCTGTAGAGGAGCTCTCTGCCTTTCAGACCGCCGCTCTTCGGGTTGACAAACACCAACAGGGGACAGGCATCATCCCCCAGTTTGCTGAGCTGAAAGACAAAGAAACAGAAGACATTGGAGGACAGGATTTATCCTCAGTTTTTACAGGTGGAGGAACATTAACTCTGCCAGTTGTGACCAATCCAAGCAGGCGGTGTTGCTCCGAGATGGGCTGAAGAGACAGTAGGTGTTGAAGCTGCTGCAGAAACTATGAGGAGGACAGCGTAGTTTAAAGGTGATAGATTTCTTAAAAATGAAAACATCTACAGGATGTCTAGAAGGATGCAAAATAAAAGTATTTATTTTACCCCAAACTTTTTAAAGCAAATAAATAACTGTTTTATCAATCCTTGAACCCGTTAAGCACTGGCTCTAGCACCAGCACTGGGCCAGAGCCAGCTACTCTTTGGTGGAAAAGAGGCCTACGTGAACTGGTTCTTCAGTCTGGTCCAGCAGTGAGGTGGTGCTAGGTCTAGAACCAGTTTTGAAAGCCAGTAAGCGGTTGTGGTAGGCCAAAGAAACTCAGCTAAGAGGCTCTACCAAGCATTGTAATCCAAAACAAAAATTTGAGATATCAGAAACCCTTTAGATCATCTACAGAATTTTCCAGACATTTACAGGCGTCCTTAAAATGATTCATACCCCATATCCTCAACAAAATCTTTTCTTTGGAGCCCCATCCTGCTTGTTTACTCATTTGAAATTTTGCGTGTTTGTTTTTAATATTTATTTTGAACCACAATTAACATTCAATGTAATGATTTACATTAAATTTGTATTCATTATTACTTCTATAAATTCAAACATTTCATTGACAGATACATTTTTTCCTTCTTAAATGGGGGGTATGAATAATTTTTGAGGACGACTGTACATCCTTACCAGGAGGTTTACAATCCAGCCACAAAATTTGGTGTTTATTCAGAGACTCTACAGTAAATCCATGATAAAACCATTACCTATCACATTTTCATCATAAAAATATCACTATCACTACTACTGCTACTACTAAGGTACTTCTATTTTCACCTGCAAATTATTATGACAATTTCACTTCCACACTTTCCACCAATCAGAGAGCTTAAATTGACGGTAATGTCCAATTAGGAGCAGCCAAAGATCAAAAAGTGAGCAGAACGTGTTATGTTTGTCTCAAAAAAGCAAAAATAATGGTCCTCAATGGCTGGAATAAAGCAAAGAAAATGTTTTTAATGCTTAGCGGCACCACAAACTAGCTGAGTGGAGAAGGTTTTGCCAGAAGGTAAATAGTAGCATGAATAACTGGAAATAGCAAAAATACAGTATAACAAAAAACATCTTGAGAAAAAAAGTGCAAGTATGTAAATATTTTCTGTTGCGTTTATTTAAAGGTAGAGTCCGAAGTCCCCCCACCATTTCTGTTTGCAAACCGCACGATTCAAACTTAGCGCCCCTCCCTCTAAGGCCGTCTTGTTCTTCAAACTATCCAGCTTCAAGCCTCCTTCAGAGCTCAGAAGCGGGCAAAAGCCAAACTAATATTAACCCTGGTTTTCCAATGTGCACCATCTAAAGCTCTTAGCTTTTCTTCGGTGCATCCACCCCTTTTTTTTTTTCCTTCGAGAGTTCGAGGGACTGGCGTCTGCTCCAATCATGAGCTTATTCCCACATAGCGTCACGGCCTTAGCTCTGTCATTGGCTGGCGACAAACAGAAATCTCCACCCAGAAACGTCCCGACTAGGGCTGTAATGGTATGTGTATTTGTGTTGAACCGTTCGGTACGCTACTCTCGGTTCGGCACGATCCTGTACCGAACTGTTGGGCGCAGGATTTGTTTATTTAGATATTTATTGTTTCATTAAGCTCCTGCTGCCACCGGACATAACGGACCAGCGCAGCGCCTCACCGTCCTGTTTCTAACAACTCGTAACAACATGGATGCGAGATTGTTGAGCTGAAGCTCCTCCAACTCTCAAGTCTTCTGTCGGAGAACTTCAGTTTAGACGAAGAGGGAGCTGAATAAAAGTCTGCAAGATGAAATCTGTGTGTGGACATTGCAGAACTGCGGTCGCAGTGTTTCCCCATCAGCGTCTCAGCATTGGGAGGATGAACACCAGTAAGTGTGATAGCCGCTGTGTTAATAACCTACAACTACAAATCATCTCTGCTGAATGATGCATTCATGAACTCTGTAACAGTAACCTTCCAGTGACAGCATTTCAGTGTTAATCATAATAAATAATCATAAGCAGCGACACTCTGTTAAGCCACGTCGCGTTTCCAAACTGATAAAAAACAAACAAAAAGAGAAAATACAGAGGACAGGAAAACGTGAAGGATTGTATAATCCCTGATATGACTCGTTTCATTCCATGAAGTAGTGCTGAATATTCTTAAAGTTCAGATCTAAGATGACATCCTGACATAAATTAAACGTGATTTTAAAGGCAGTATCAGCTGTGCATGTTCCCGCGACGTGCTCGTCCTCACAAGCAAGAGGAGTGCGAGTATTTCCATCTTCATCTCCTCCTCTTCTCTTCATCTCCTCAGTAGAGTTTAAAACTGATATCTGTGTCCGAGTTTCAGCTGGTTGACGTGTTTTCTGACGCGCTCTCTGTCTGAGGCGCCATACTGCTCATCCTGTGGACGTGCGCGTCTGTGGGCATCACAGAGAAACTCCGAGAGCAGCTATGACATGCTGTCATGTAAATCTGATAACTAACATCAGTTAAATTTAGTTTTTAATCCAAGAGCTCAATATAAACCTGTTCTTGAGGAAATGAGATTTTAAAACCAGTTTGTGAGCTGGTGCTGGATAGAAAACCAGATCAGGATAAATTAACCTGACTTGTAGGCGGGGCGGGGTCTGGTGGGGCGGCGGCCTGCCTATATAATGGGAGGGAAAACACTGGCTCGGGTATGTAGTATGAACTCCGCTGTGATGTTAAAGTTTAATGAATTTGTTGATAAATTTGATGAAATTGTGAAATTTTTCTTGATTACTGTACCGAGGAAAAACCGAACCGTGATTTTTGTGTACCGTTACAGCCCTAGTCCCGACCACAACAAAACAAAGCTAAAGAGCGAATTACAGGCAGGGGGAGAGGGAGTTGCATTCAAGCTCACTACGGCACGCAAGTAGAGGCCCAAAGGCCCAAAGGTTTGAGACGTATTTCACTTGCACAAGTCTAACGTTTATTTTCAGGGGGGCAAACTTCGGACTCTACCTTTAAATGCCAACAATTTTCCCCTGAAAACCAAGACTTGGGAGAAGGATATGCAGATGAGAAAAGGCTTGGTCACTGTTAATCTGTGCGTTATTTCTACAAAGTACTGTTATTAATACATTCTGTTTGGTTGTTTTGGTCGGCCCTTATGGTGCTATATCTATTGATACATTAGTTTTATGTAGCTTACCATCACCAAGTATGAATGAGGAGTGAATGAATAATTGGACCTACTGTGAGCGCTTTGAGTGTCCAGGAAAGCCAAATATAAATCTAATCCATTATCATTTTAAATCATTTCAGCATCATAATCTGACAACCAAGGCTGTTCTGAATAATGTCTGGATGTCGTCTGGGATTACATGAATTTTTATATTAAACAAAACCAGGCAGAACAAAATTTTAAAAGGCTTGGAGTTTTATGGGTTAATAACATTCCAGAATATTTGGATTTAATCCATTATTATTATTGTTGTTTGTTAGTACAATAATTACTGTTAGTACAATAATTACTGGTATTATTTATTATCATTTGCACATTAATGGCATTGTTAATGGTAGGAGTAACGATCTTATATACATTATTCTTATAGGGGATTATCACGCTTCCGTGTTCCGAACTTCCGGTTTTAAACAGTTATACGGCCCACTTCCGGTCCAGTTCAATGTCCCTGCTTTACTTCGTAGATAACGTGAATAAACGCCAACCCTACTGAAATTTTCATGGATTCCAGACCGAGGGATGCAAAGATAGAAGTGGATCAAAACGACCGATTCGCCACGGTGAAGGACTGAACTTTATAATAAAACGACACACGTTTGTTTGTGGCCGGCAGACTGCGCAGTCGTGTTAGCCTGTAAGCATTAGCCAGCTTGATGACGTGCCTAACTTTGTGCGGCTGAAAACACACAAGCATCTGAAAGCATCTCCTTTCTTGGCAGTCCCCAGTTGTTCCACTGGAAACGGGGAGGTACAGACCCGATTTTCAGATGTTTGTGTGTTTTAAGATGTTAAGCACGTCAGTAAACGCTAGCTGGCTAATGCTAGCATGCTGTGAAGTGCCGGTGTTGTGCCCCACCAGCGACAAACAAACGTGTGTTTTATTATAAAGTTCGGCCCTTCACCGCGGCGAATCGATCGCTTTGATCCAGCTTTTGATCCAGTATGACTTCGGTCTGGAATGAAAACTTAAGTATGTTTGGAGTTTATCCGATTTAAACAGTATAACAGAGCAGGAACGGCTGTCGTTAACATGGCCCGGAAGAGGAAGTTTCAAAATCCGGGAACTTCCGGTAAGCGTGACAATCCCCTATTGTCATTGATTAGGCAGGTATTGTGTATTGTTCCTATTACTGATGATTTTTACTGTTATTATGAATCCTTAGAGCTTGTGTTATTGCATTTTTTTCTATGTACATATAAGACAGGAGGCAACTTTGTGAAGCAAGGGGGTGTGATTAAATAGGTGCTGGCTTCTTGCCGCTTTCCCTTTTCTTTGGTATTTCTCTCATTTTGTTTCTTGTTTGTTGTAATTTGTTGTCTTATCTTCTCATAAATTTTCAATTAATCAATCAATCAGTCTGAAGACCAGGAGAGTTTGATGCTCTGCCATTAAAACTGTATCTCGAGAGGTTGAAGCTTCTTTCTGGAGGAACCAAAATCCTCACGATGACTGTAGCGTGAATGTGGGGATTCAAGTATCAGTTCTCTTCCTCAGTCGTGACCTTTCTTACATGAAAAAATGCCACAAAAACATGATGATCAAAAGACAAACACAGAGTTCTGCCACTAGGTGACGGTTACCTCGATCTGCGGTATGACCAGCGACGTCAGCATCTTGTTACTGATGGAAGTGTCTTTGGCCAACATGTAGATTCTCTCTGCTTCAGAGAAACAAGAGATCTGCAACGCCACCGCACCTGAACACACCGTAAACACACAGAACATGAGCGATGTGTGTGTCCTGGGTCTGGATTGTGTCATTTCACAGCATTTTTGTGTATCACAGCTGATTTCTCTTCCATCGTATCAGAAGATCAAACTGGTTTGTCTTGCGTCAGCTGTAAACTGGACCTTATCTGGTCCAGTTTCATATCTGGATGAGTCAGACTTTTTAAAAAAAAGAAGAAAAAGACAAACGACCAAAAGTGTTTTCATTCATTTCCTTCCTGACACTGAAAAAACATGGTGGATCACAGAAATGGAACAAAACATCTCCTGACAGCTTGCCCTTTAAAAAACCACCCAGTAGGCTGGTTACCATGACAACAGCCTCACCTTGACTGCCATAGATTTGGCTGATGGTGACCAGGTGACCTGCAGAGACAGACAGAGAGAGAACGAGGAGGGAGAGGAGTTAGAGGATCTTTCCTGCTGAGAGTCAACCTCAATGTTTCTGTTTGGCTTCACTGTGAGGAAACAAACATGTGCAGGAAAGTGGGAATAAAATGGATCAAGACTAATTAAGATGCTTTATCATTTATGATGAGCAGCCGTACAAATAAACAAATAAAAGGTAACTTTGTGAGCGAGGTGCACAGCAGGAAAATGCACTTTTCTCTGACTGCAGAGAACAGAGGCAACATGAAAGATTATACATAATATATACTGATGCTTCTGGCTGTGAGCAGTCGGTGATGCTCAACCCAACGAGTCATAAAAAATACAGAGATGAGATGTTGCATTTGTAATGACTTCCAGGGATCATGGTTCTTAAAAGCAAGGCACTGTAATATAAAAGGCTTAAAATAAACATGTAAGCAATAACAGGATTCAAAGTCAGTAATTAACCACTGCCAATGAAAAAACAACAAATAAATGAATAAATAAACTTTAGATGAGAGCTTCTCATACACTGCCATCCAAAAATGAAAGCTGCCATCTGGATTTAACAAAGCAAACATGTTTGAGCCTCTTAATTACTGCATGAATCATCATGTTTCAGCTGGAAACAAGTTATTAAAACCCAACTGAGCAATGTGTAGCTTCACATTTCTTTAAAAAACATGGTGGAAGACTGCCTGTGGTCATGAAAAAAATATTAGTTTGTTTAAGAAGGGCCAAATTATTGCCATCAAACAGAGAAAACATCTAAGAAGATGCTAAAACCACTAAAACTGTTTAACTTATTATTAAAAACTGGAAGGATAGCAGGGAACCATCATCTCTGCGATCAGTTTAATGTTTGGTGAAATCAAACTAAAGAAAAACAACAGTAGAACTCTGGTGCTACGTTCAATAATGAAAGTAAGAGCATTTCCACATGAGCAATGGCTGTGTCAAAATTCAGGGGCTACGTCCTTCCAAGGATGCATTCTACTCGATCTACGTAGGCTGGGTCCTTCTTAAGGTCCATTTATGTTCTACGTGAAGACGGATACGCAGACGGACGGACAGTTTCATCCGTCGTCTGCGTCGGTTACGCAAGTAATTTGGTGTGTTTTCGAGGGGCTTGTTGATCCGTCACTTGACCGGAAACCACGGGGTCAGTGTTGAGCTGTGTAGCCGATATGCAGGAACAAACCAGAGAAGAAGAACAGGATCTGGAAGAACACTAAACTAGATTGGCTACCAGAATCCAGACCTGAACTCCACTGAGAATCTTCGGGATGTGCAGGAGAAGGCATTGCACAGTGGTCGGACTCTCCCATCATCCATACAAGATCTTAGTGAAAAATGAATGCAGCGCAGCAGAAGCTTATCAAAACAATGCCACAGAGAATGCTGCTGTAGTGCAGATGGTCCAAATAAAATATTCGAGTGTGTCATCTTTCTTTGGACGGGCAGTGTATATACTGTAGATACATAATGACGTATAATCATCACATACTGTAGAAAAAAAGAGCTTTGTTTCCTGGGAGTCTAAAACCAGTTTTTAATCTCTGTAAATCCTGTAAACCTCTATAAACAGTATAAATCCTGCTCTGTCCTGTTTATAGATGGAGCATCCATAAGTAGCAGCAGCACATTTGAACTTGAATTTGGTCAGCACCTCATTTGTAACACCAGAAAACAACTAACTCTGTGACACCTGTCTGGGCTTTTAAAAAGGCTGGTTTTCTTTTATACAATTTGCTTACTTTATTTATTTATTTATTTATCTGAAGCTACGTTCATTTTCATGTATTCATTTCAAACTTCTTTTTAAAATTTATACATAGTTATTCATATATTCAATAACTAACTGTATTTTATTTTATTCCAGTCTTTTTATTTTGTCATTCTTTATGGATTTTTGTCTCTATCCATTTATCCATCCATCCATATATGCAAGGACGCCCCCAAGGGGTGGCCATGGCTCCCTTGAACAAAAAGCTGGCCACCCCACTGGCCGCACCTGCAAAAATTATATTTTTTTCATTTATATAAATTTTTATGTACTATCAACATGGCGCAGCATGCTTTGCTTATATTTGAATGTCAAAATCTTTATAAGGTAATAAAATTAAATAAATAAAAATATTTCACCTAACCTACCATTTTCTGCCATTGCTCTTTTGCCGTAGTTTAGTCTGTCACTCCAATTAACTCGCTGTTTCTTATGTGAATTCTTCCAGCAAGGCTCCACTGCCCCAACCAGTTTCTAAAGCCCATTTCACATCAGCACCTACTTATCCCAGCCCTCACTGGGCCGACACCACACTACCCCCATTTAGTTTGCTCACATTACAATTGAGGGCAACTGAGGTCGTCTTCAGCTCTGGTTTTCAGTGTGAGTGAGGTCGTCAGAATGAAGTTTTGTGAGGTAATTCGTTTGCGACACACAGACGCTGAACTGCTTATTACACGTAAAGAAAACCATGGAATCTTGAAATAAGTAAGAAATTTTTTTTTTTTTTTTGCTTGTGTCACGACACCGACCCGCTCTGCCAGTAACGTTACCAAGCCTTGGTTACCCAGTCTAGGGGCGTCCAGAGGCCGGCACCGTGCATACATAAAACAACGGCTGTCAGCTGCAAAAGGGGGAGAGAGCCTACCTGCGGCGCCCCAAACTCTGGCCCAGTTGATCCACTTCTCTGATCAGTATCCTCGGACCTCTGGACTTGTCAACCGGATCTCATCCACCGGCCTTTGGGCCAGCCCTCGCGGCAACTCCCGGCCCGTTCGGTAATTAGTTCATTTATTTGACACAACAAAACAAAATGCAGTATAATGACGATCCACATCGGGGTTATGGAGAGGGGAAAAGGAGACCTCACTGCACTTGGCGTCTCACTCCCAGCTCCTGATCAACACACCTGGCTGGCATTTATCAATTGCCACCCGCACCGGACCCCTCCCCCCTACAGCCTGACAGCCGAAACCTTAAGCGAGGGCGGTACCGTGACACTTGTAATAAGCCAAAAAATTCTTCCAATGGAACAAGTGAAATTTTCTTATAAGATTTCTTGAAATAAGTTCCTATATCTCACTGAACTGTTTCTCTTTAGTGATTATGTCTTATATTTAATGTAAAAAGATATTTTGATTAGAAACTAGAAGAATATACTTGGTAAGATTTGAGTTTTTACAGTGCAGTGCTGAAATTAAGGTGTTTACTGCAGATAATGCTTTATATAGAGGCCCATTCATTCTGCCCCCTTCACTGCCATTATATGGACATATGCGGATCTACGACTAATCTAAATGGTGTCCAAAGGAGTCAAAGTGATGTAGAAATGTTACTCATGAGTAGGGATGCAACGATATAAAAAAATTTCATATCACGATTATTGTGACCAAAATCCTCATGGTTATCATTTTTATCACGGTATTATTGAAATACCCCCCGGCATCTTTTAATATATCCAAAATGGGTCTAAATGTCTACTTTGTCCTTTTTGAAGGGGGAAAAATCTCAAGATTACTGTACATGTGGGTGCCTTCGTTACCTTCCTCCATGTTTTCATAAATTAAACATTGCAAACTGCGACTGCTGCTGCTTTTCCAGCCAATGAGCAGCATCACTGGGAGTTTTTCAAAGTGCAGTAATCAGTCACGGTTTTCACGATAATTAAATTTTGAAGCGGTACTACTAATCGTTAGTAATCTTATCACGATTAACCATATTACCGGTAATCATTACATCCCTACTCATGAGTAAACGCACGCATAAAGACCAGAAATGAAGTCCAGGTTCAAAGAAACAAAAGTTATCCTTTCATAACCCTTGGCCACCCCTAAAAGAAAATCTCTGCAGGCAACCTGCACACACTGGCCCTCATTTATCAAACGATCGTACGACGAAAATCTGTGCGTACGACCATTTCCACGCAAGACTCGGCATTTATCAATTTGAACGTGATCGTAGGATACGATCAAATCTCACGACAGCTCTGAGTTCGTGTACGCAAGTTTGAGTCAGCGAGGGTTTGTAGCGCAGCGCAGCAGAAAATTAAATATTTATTTACCAAACCGCAAACTGTCATTTAAACATAAGTATTCACATATCAGCACTAAGAATGAACCCATTTGCAAAGAAAAAGGAAAAAGTGAATGTAGAATGTATTCCCAAAATTACAAAAATAGCTGTGACTGAATTTAATTCCTCCATTTATCTCAACAAATTATCAAAATCATTAACATATAGTTCTAGGAGACAAGTGCTTTTCACTCTTCGTGCATCTCCCCACCCCGCTGGTAAAACTGCCACATAGGAGGAGGAAGTAGGCATCAGTACGCACCATAGACACACGCGCAGGTGCCCAGGTGGAGCGCTGCTTCGGGCTGCGGGAAGGCAGGTGGGTGTCGGACGGTCCGACTCGGACCCGGCGGGATGAAACGCTGCTTTAGACTCTGAGAAAATCTACAACACTCCTGTACTGTGCAGTACTGCACATCGCTCGGACCGCTGGAGAGTTTTGATGCGCAGGAGAAGATGCGCATCAAAACTTGGTGGTAAGTTTCATATTGGACCACTTCTTCTTGACCCATTGGCTAAAGAATTGTGACGTTGCCATCGGATGTGGCCTATTATTAAATTTCATAGCTAATAAAACGAATAAACCATATAAGCCAGGCCTAGATTGAGACTTTTATTAATATCTCAGCCGGTCGTTCACACCAGTGAGACTGACTGATCCTCTTCCGTGCAGCGTTTTTGTGCACGTCTCTGACTCCGGTTTTTAAGCTGCAAAACAGCACATCTTTAATCTTTCTCACCTCACAAATGAGGAATTCTGTCTTGATCCTCCTAAAAGTTTCTTTTTTGGCAGAATCTCTCCTCTCCATGGTTCAACCTCGCTGGGTGAAGCCTCATCATTATGCATGTTTAAGGGCGTAACCGTGGGCGTGACATTTAAATGACGATGGATTTCAGCTGTGGAATTTATCAAGACTCTTTTGTTCGTACGACGAGATTGGACCGATACGAACGTTTTAATAAATCACACGTGGGTCCAATCGTACGACCATTTTTACGATCAGATGTGCGACCATTTCGACGATCGTTTGATAAATGAGGGCCACTATGTTTTGTTTTTTTATACACATTAATCACGGCACTTCAATTTTTGTTGTATGTTTTTTCTGTACAATGACAATAAGTCTAAAAAAAACAAAACAACACAACTAAATGAAACAAAATGAAATTAAATAGAGAAAAATAAAACAAATCAAAATAAAATTATGAAACAAAATAAATAAAATGAAAAATAATGCAGGGAGGCCATACAGCTTAACTTGCTGCCACAGATCTGTTCTGTATCACGAGAAATCAAAGAAGTTTCCAGAGCTGAACAAAACTCAGCAGCTGTTGGTGATGGTGGTAACGGAAAAGTGTCATCATTAACAGGTCTGAATCAGCTGCTTTATCTGCAGTGTTGTTAGGAAGGTGAAAACACGCCGCGCCTACATCGCATGACAGATTTCCTGTCGTCAAGTCAGAAAGGTTCTGCCCCGATCATTTTACCTGATGCTTCTTGGCTCTTTTTAGTGATTTATTTCTATTTGTTTAATGCTTTTTATTTTTCTGTTTATCTTTTCATCTATGCATCTTTTTTAAAATTTACCAGCCCTGAAAAATTACAAGGCATCAGCTGACTGGTGAAGGAGTTTTTCAGAAAGCCCCCAAGCAGGGGGCGCTGCAGAGATGACTCACTCTTGATAGCCAGGTGTTCCTGGATGAGCTGAACGTACTCCTCTCTGGTCAGCAGGGGGGGCAGGCCTCCGATCAGCAGGCTCACCTGGACAGCTCGTTTCATGTTCTCCACCACGTAGAACCGGGTCTGGTTCATCTGCCGTAAAGATGCCTGGGAAACGACACGCATCGTCATGACAACCGCATCTTGATCTCTGACAGCTGAAACTAACCTGTGATTGCCGTTGATCACTGATCTGATTGACTTTCTTTCTTTTCTTTGACATCAAGGAAATGAGATGAATTGTATCAGTTTGAGAGAAGAAAGGGTTTGGATGGTGGCCTTGAGGGCCAAAATACAACACAACATTGATTTTTTTTTCTTTTGATGTTCTGTTTGTTATTTTTTGTTTGCGTATCAAAGGGACTGTTTTATTTGAAGTTTTGTCATGTTCAGTCCTCAAGGCCACCATATTTTGGTGCCAATTTTTCAGTGACTGATTCCAACAATGAAGACCCCACCCACTAAAGAGACTGCAAAGGTTTGTCTTCATCACAACTCTGATGTTTTATGTCTCCTCTCTGAAAAGACATCCTCAAAATAAATGAGGTATATGTTCACAATCTTAGTCTCAAAAGAAAGCTGAGACATGAAATTATGACTAGTGTCAGAATTGAGATATGTGTGACTCTGTCAGAGTAAATCAACTTGGAACACAGTAGAAAATATAAATGTCTCCTAAAGTAAAACTGCATTACTTCCAAAAACCAGAGGACAGCAGACCAGTTCATGTTTGAATGAGTAAAATAACGTCTGATGAGGAATTTTGTTTAAGTAGAAGGTGATAAAAGTGAAGCTGAGCAGTTTTCCACGGATACGCAGGTAAACCTCTCAGCATCAGCCGATGTTGATGATGGAAACCTCAATGGTCAGAGTCAGGACAATGGAGACAGAGCACCACATTCACCTTAGAAACACCATGAGGATCCAGAAAGAAGTGAAGCCCAAGACAGTATATGATAGGAAGAGTGAATACTTCACTAGAAAACCTCCTTCATCTCCATGGAAACTACCAGAACCTTCAAGATTCATTTCAGGCAGAGTCAAAGGAAAACACAGTGGCAAAGTTTTTTAGTGCTTTTATAAAACTTTTCACCACAAAACAACAAGAACTAGAAAACACTCAGAGAGCGCAGACCTCCGCAAAGCAGCTCTCACAATGATAAAGAATCCTTCAAAACATTCCTGGATCCAGAGTCCGGATCTCCACCAAAATCTATTGAGTTCGTCCTTGGGCTGAGGCACAAGGCTGGTGAAAATTTCAGGTCAATCCGTCCAGAACTTCTTCTGTCAAGTTGCTGACAGACAAACAAACCAACGCCACTGAAAACATTACCTTCTTAGCGGAGGTAACAACTCATGATTTCTGGCTGCTAGCTTCCAGAGTTTATGTCCCACAGTGATGAGACAGACATCTTTGTAACCGGCAGAGTGTCTGCTTCCTTGTTTGTGTGGAGAAATGATCAGCAGCTATAAAGTAAATCGTCTGTTCTCATGTGTCTGTTACAGTCCCACATAACTTCTGGGGTTTGAACCGTGTTTGGTTTGGATGCTGACGCTTGGTGAGTCTTTTTGCTGATTTTCTCTGATTATGTTGCTGTGCTACATGTTAGGGTTGCTGCTTTCTAGTGTCTGCAAACATCTTCCGTACTGTGTGCTGCTCCTTGTATAGGTGGCTCTTATGAAGAAAAGATTGAGATTCTCTGTGAGGATGAGGAGCATCAGGATCTGCTTTTAGGCTCTGAGGTGTGTTGACTGTTTTTCATCCAGCGAAAGAGATGAAGGAGTTGTTTAATCTACAAGACATCAAACAGCTGACTTTATCACATCCATCTTCAGACGGAGTTCAACCTGCTCATTTAATCAAACCACCATCCTCGCCCCAGTTTACATGAACTGAAGAATAGGGATGTTCAATATTGGCTTTTTTTTTTTTTTTTTTTTACACCGATATCAGATTTTGCCCAGCTCGTACCGTACGTACACATCAAACGCAAAGTCAATGGCTGATGCACGTCCGACCGGGAGGCGCTGAAAAATCTGTGGTGCGTTTCGTGTGTTGCGTGCATTTTGGTGTTGTGCTTGTCAGATGCCAGAGTTGGAAAATCCGAACGTTTGCAGCATTGACGTTAATCAATCAGAGAGACTCAGTAAGTCTCAGAGTCGTGACGCAGACACACATTTTCTGACAGGACGGGGATATACAGAGGAGACACTGGGGAATCTCTTCACTCCACGGAGACCGTGGAGGATAAACTGTGATCTGCATCTGGTCCCGAGTTTCTAAACGGTGGGTTGATGAGCTGCTGTCCCGATGGGATTTAATGGGCTTATAATGATGTCCCGATGCGGGACTGCAGGTCGTTAAACTGGGCCGGTTCACACAAAAGCTTCGCCCATCATTAGCACACAGTTTCTGGAGTAAATGGTGAAACTAACCAAACTCAGAACACCTCTGAACAATCTGATGATTCCAGACACGGCACAGAGACGCCCGACAATGTCGTTCTCTGGCCTTTTGGAGCAAATAAAGCCAAGCAGCTGCTCAGTTTCATCCTCCATCGTACAAAGACACAGATGAAGGAAAACAACCAGGTCCACCATCAGACTCTAGACGCTCTTGATGCGCACCAAGAGCGTTTTTGTCTTTGAATGTCAGCGTCTTATTTTAAGAGAACCACCGTCAAACTTTGGGCGTCAGGTGCATTTTTGACGCGTAAATTGCATTTGGTGTGAACACAGCACTAATTCCTGATATCTGATATCAACAGATACCAATATATGCAGACAACTGTGAGGTTGCATCTCTCATATCTTAAAAAATACAAGTATGTTCTGCTTCGGGAGCAAAGATCCCAAAACAGCCTTAACTCAGCCAGAGGAGTTCATTTTGGACATGTGGCTGCCAGATATCAGATACTAGCAGGTATTAGCCAACATGTGGCTTATTATAACAACTTGAAACTAGACATATTACAAGCAGCTTCAAAGCAAGTCAGTCTGTAGCAGCAGCAGCTGCACAGTAGTCACATGACTCTGAAAGGAATGCTGGGATATGAAGTTCTTCAACAATAACAGGCAATTTTCTACATGCTGGACCGCTGCTGATGAAACAAGATCTCATTCCATTACAAAATCTTGCGAGATCTTGATAGATCGAAAATATCGGCCTGAAAAAAACCAAAACAATATTTTCCTGTATCACATTTTAATGCCGATATCAACAGATAACATCGGTAGGCCGATAATATCGGACATCCCTACTTAAGAATCTAGTTCCTGACTGGAGTCAGTCTGACACATCACAGCATGAGAAAATGTTGCAGACTTGTATATTTTAATGGTTCATTTTCAGAAAATCAAACTGTGACATGTGGTGTACCTTAAGGAAGCTGTCTGGGTCCTTTATTATTTTTAATAATAAAATAATTATGTATGCACATGATTCCACTATATATTCATTAGCAAGAACAAATAATTAATTAGAAACTATTATGAATAACAAACTAGTAGGTGTGGTTAAATGGGAGAAAGCAAATAAGCTGGTATTGAATATATCAAAAACTAACAGCATGATTGTGAGGTCAAATTACAACGTAAATAGTAATCCTGTATTAAATGTTAATATCAATAATGTCTCTATAAGTAATGTACATGAGGCCAAACTTCTGGGAGTGACAGTTGATGACAAATTATCATGGAGAAAACATATTAATAACATGATTGCAAAGATGGGCAGAGGAATCTCTGTCAAAAGAAGACATGCAACTTTTATGATCCAAAATATTCTTAAAATTATTATCCAACCACTGACATTTTCTCAACTGGATTACTGCCCAGTCGTTTAGTCAAATGCCCCCGGAGAGATGCTACACAAACTACAACATGTACAAAATAGAGCTGCCCGAATAATATTGAAGTGTGACAAATATCATAAAAAGCTAAACTGGTTATTGGTCAAAGACAGACTTTTATACTCATTAACTGTTATTAGAAATGTATGTGTATATAAAATAACCTATACTTTATTTACAAACCTTACTTTTAGTGCTGAGAATCATGAATACATAACCAAACATGCAACTGAGGGAAATTTTAGTTTGCCTAAAGCAAAGTCAAACGCCATAAAAAGAACTGTTATGTATAGAGGCATGAAAGCATGGAATTCACTGCCAAAATGCATTAAATTGATGACGGATTTAAAAAAAATTTAAATATCATTGAAAGAATATTTATCAAATGTAGAGGTTTTCATATAAAACAGAATTAAAAGGATTGTTTATATAAGTTTAGTGATGGATATGTATGTGTCTATATATGTATATATATATATATATATATATATATATATATAATTGATGAAAAAGTGTCAATTAGAGTGTGCATTAGAAATATGTGTATTATAGAAATTTGTTCACATGACAGGATGTATAGTGTTATAGTTTAAGAGAGTGTATGAACATCAATTCAAAGGTAAAATACAGTATAAATGTGTGAATGTAAAGAAGAATATAATGGCAACGATAAAGTAAAATGAACTGGTTACATTATATGGTTCTATGACACTGAGGAAGTACAAAATCTTCCTGACTTGCTGTGTTTTATGGCTTGTTTTGTGATTATTTGTGTATATTTTTGTTTTGATTATTGTTTATTTTGTTTTTAACGTTTATATAAATTTTTTTTGGACCCCAGGAAGAATAGCTGTAGCTTGCTACAGCTAATGGGGATTTTAAATAAACTAAAACTAAAACCAAAAAAAACTTGCTGCTGCTTCTAACGTCCTCTGTAAGAGATCATGGTCCTTAGAAGTCCAGCTGGATTCTCTGCAGACGGCTTTAAGTTCCCCCAACAGTCCTTTTGTTTAAAATCGGGATTTTATAAGAGCAGTAGCCATCAGAGGCCTCTGTGTCCTCTCACCTTCCGGATCTCCTGCAGTTTTTCCAGGATCTTCTCGTCAGGACTCAGCATCTGTCTCTGCACTGCAGACACACGCTTCAGTCAGTCTGAGACTTTCAGCGATGAAGCTGGTTTGTTTTTCATCATGTTTCCCTCACCTTGTTTGCTGCTCATAAAAACCTCCATCAGACTGAAGCTTGACACGTCTCCATCCTGAAACACATCAATAAAACACAGTCGATAACTAACCTTTCCAGCATTTTCCAGGCTTCAGGGGCTGCTGTTTACCTGTCGGTCCAGCTGGCCGAGGACGTCGTGAAGGACGGATGCAGCGGTGCTCTTCTCTGAGACGGAGACAGAGACGAACGCTGCGCCCGACCTGAAACACAAATAGGAGGCAGTCGTAAACAACCAGGATCCCAACTCGTTTTCCATTCTCAGACTTTTCCAGGTTCAGAGTTTCACATTTCTTTGCTGATTCATTGAATCGTCTGAACTCCAAATGTCTAAAAGAAATCCAAATTGAACCTGAATTAACGATTAACAATAAATAAATAAACAAAAAATTATTTTTTCTTTGAAATAGATTAACCCCATAAAATGGAGGGGAAAAGGAAAACAAGAAAGAGAAACAGAGGATGTAGTTCAACAGGGGTCCCTGAATGCAGCATCTCTGTGCGACTCACTGAGGCCTCACCTGGGCCAGCCAGCGTACACCTTAATGACATCAGCATCTCTCAGTTTGGCCCTCAGGAGCCAGGCGTCTCCTCCATCCTTCAGGGAGCCCCGGTTGTCCGGACCGGCGCCGTTCCGGTTCAGGATGTCGTCGCTGTGAAGACGCTGCAGACCGCCGAGCTCGTGCAGCTCGAAGTTGTGCGGCTCGTCTGGCAGGTAGAAGGCCCTGAGCACCGCCTCCTGCAGGACGGCACAGGTACTGGTGAGAAACATTCATCTCAGCTCTTTCTAAAGACTAAAAACCAGAATCTGTGTGATGGTCCAGCAGTTTGTAGAAGTGGAAGTGGTTTACTGGATGACATCATCAGTTTCTCTCATGGCTGTTGAGGAATTTACTCCACTCCTCTTTCCAACGTTGCTTCAGCTCATTAGTTTGCGGCTTTGGTTTCTGCACGGCTCTCTGAAGATCCCGCCACAGCATTTCAGTCAGGTTGAGGTCTGGACTTTGATTTTTACTTAGAACTACTTTTCATCATCTTAAAGGCAAAACATGGCTGTAATGGCTCCTAGTTCGGAGGAAAAGGGGTTTTCTTTTTCTAATTTATAATCGTTTGACCGTTATGCTCAATAATCCTCAACTCTTTCAGTTTCTAACAAAAGTGTTGCATCCACAGTCCCGTTTGTTTTGCTTCCGCCATCCTCCCTGAATCTGCTACGTCACGTAACCCCCACATGGTTTGAGCATGCACAGAGAACAAACCACAGAAACCATCAGAATGAGTGTTTACAGGCTCATTTTTTCCAGCTGATCTGATCATAAAAAGATTTAAATTCTTTCCAATTGAGACTGATCAGATCAGCTGACATGTATACGTGATGCATTTATATTCTGATTGGCGTTCAGTCAGATTAAAACTGCTCCATATTATCACAGCTTGTGACTCAAGCTGTCCAGGTCCGGATCACCATCCCTCCACCGCCGTGCTGACAGCTAGGAGGTGTTTTCTAACCAAACATCTCTGCTTTGGACTGTCCAGGATAGGAATGTATATAATTATGATTTTATCGAAACAGATAATAATATCGATAGTACTTATCGGTACCAATAGTTACCGATACTCTTGTCGATACTACAATAAAATGTAGAGTAAACAATAAAGACATTACAAAATTTTTAAAAATGATTCAAAGTTTTTTTCCATTCCCCCCAGGAGGATGAGAACATAACAGAAGCTATTCTTACAAACTTCTAACAGACGATCATAGAGAAAACCACACATAAACAGAACAGTACATTGGAGGCACTTCTGCAGCAATTGGCCAGTTTTTGTTAGAAAAAAAAAACATATTTACTTTCTCAGGCTGCTTTCTCAGGCTCAAAGTATCGATGAGAGCATCGTTTGTCCAGAATATTAACGGTACCCCGATATCGTTAAGATCGGGAACCGGTACCAAACGATACTGATACTCAGTATACGATCCCTAGTCCAGGACATTGTTCCAGAAGTCTTTTTGTTTTTTCAGATGCAGCTTCACAAACCTAAGCTGCACTGCCATGAGCTTTCTAAAGAGGAGACTTTCTCCTGCAGTCCTTAAAGGGCCACACTTGTTTAGCCTTTTCTAACTGGGCTGTCGTGAACTTTAACATTTAACATCTAAACTTAGGCCTCGAGGGTCTGAGATGTAGCTCTTGGGCTTATACAGTTCCGGTGATCATTACACTGCCTGAGCTTGGGCCAACTTGGTGGGTCATCCACTCCTTGGAAGACTGGAAGCTGTCTGGAACATTTTCCAGTTGTGAATAATCTTTCTCTTTGTACAATTGTGGACTCCAGATTAGAAATGACCTTATACCTATTCAACAGTTGCTTCTCTGAGATCATTGCTGATGTCTTTCCTCCTTGACATTGCGTTAACACACACACACCGATTCTGACTTTTAGTTTCTATTCGATAAATAATGACACAGTGCCATAATTTAACTTTAATTATCAACTTCTACTCATCAAGAGTCCCAAAGTGTGTTTGAACTGAGATTGTCTCACCACCAGCTCCTCGTTCCTCGTGGCTCTGCAGAGGGACACCAGTCTGAAAAAGCCACGCTTGACTGCATCGTCTCCATCAAACACCTTGAGGAACTGTTTCCCTGAGAGTCAGAGAGCAGAAACACAACCTGAATCATGTGTTTGATCCGGATCAACAACCAGAGTTTAGGTTTTAACCTCACAGGCAGATTCTTCAGACAGTTCAAACCTCATCATCATGACACATAACCTGTCAGCTCATGGAGATGGAAATGTGTCATTTATTCTCCAAGGTGGTGAAGTGTGTTCAAAGCTCCAGAGAACTGGTCTGAACTAGTGTGGACATCTGGCAGCATCAGCAGGTGTTCACATGGATGTAAAAACGTGGGAAGAGGATGAAAGATGGAGGACAGACCCACCTGACTCTGCAGCAGCCGGCTGGGCGTCTTTAGATGCTGCAGCAGACGACTCGACGTCATCGGAGTTGTCTGAAGGAAACACGAAGGGAACACGGATCAGGTTGGAGGAATGTCTAGATTATTTCTAAATGATTATTCCTAGATTATTAGGGCTGGGAAAAAATATCGATACACTGAAATATTGCGATATTTTCATATGCCGATATCAAATCAATATTTAAGAACACGGTATCAATCTATTTTGCTACCTAAATCTCGCAAGATTTCGTCATTCTGTTATGAAATTTTGCGGGTTTTTAATGAAATCTTGCAAGATTTGAAGACACTGTAATTGGAAGACCTGGTCAATATAAGTTAGTTTGAATCACAAGATAAAACGGCACAGAGATGTTTTCCAGTTAATGAAGGGTAAAACCAGTTTAAAAGGAACATACATGTTCAAATTATGTCCAATCATGGAACAGCTGCAATGAGGAAATGAAAATATGTCCGATGAGGGGTGTGCCATATTGTATCATATCGTGATCATTCTGGTATTTTTTTTTATATTGGGAAAAAAAAAAAAAAAAAGAAATATCGGGACCTCATACGAACTGTGCATCACAGTGGAGCTCTACTGAACATATTGGATCACAGCAGCTTCTTGGATATTGGCTTCAAATTATAAAAAAAACCCCCAATGTTTATTAAAATAATCCAAACTAGAAAAGCAACTCAAATTTATATAGAATTTGCAGAGGCTTTCATTTACAGTACATTTTTTGTCAGGCAAACAGAGGAAGGATTTTACTGTGACTTTGACTTCTTGTGTGGCCAAAAGTATCATCTGTGGCATCAATATTTATTTCTTTTAAAAAAAAATACTTTCTTTGGTGATACCGCCCACCCTTATTAATCTCTAGTTTCTTTTAAGTAGAGATCGTTTGTACAGTTTTCAGTATAAATGCTTTAAAACTTACTAAGAGAAATGAAAATATATATTGTCATCATATCATCCAGCCATATGTCCAGCAATAGGTTTTCACAAGTATTTTCAATAGGGATGCACAATATCATTGCCCAATATCAGTATCGGCTGCAACAGCCTTTAAAACTGAATATCGATATCGGCCAATATCGACCAGATTTTGACCTTATATTGACCGATGTAATTGATCAATATAAAACAGGCGCCGTCTGGCGACAAACCAGCGGTATAGGTAGGGGTGCAGTGTCTCATTGTAAATATTGATACACTGAAATATTGCAATATTTTGTGTTACCATATTGCATCTATATCTAAAAGCAATGTTTCCATATTTTTACCTCCGTCAAGGAGGTAATGTTTTCGGTAGTTTGTTTGTCCGTCTGTCTGTCCGTCTGTCTGTCAGCAACGTTATGGAAAAAGTACTGGAGGACTGACCGGAAATTTTCACCAGCCGTGTGCCTCAGCCCAAGGACGAACCCATTAGGTTTTGGTGGTGATCCGGATCACCTTCTGGATCCAGGAATCTTTTGAAGGATTCTTTATCATTGCGAGAGCTGCTTGGCGGAGGTCTGCGCTCTCTAAGTGCTTTTCTGGTTTACTCATAAAATCTCACAAAATTTTTGTTTCATCAGCAGCGGTCCAGCATGTATAAAAGTGCCTGTTATTCTGGAAGAACTTCATATCCCAGCATTCTTGTCAGAGTCATGTGACTGCGGCGCAGCTGCTACAGACTGACTTTCTTTGAAGCTGCTTATGTCTGGTTTTAAGTTGTTGGGTAAGTTACCAAGTTGTCAGAAACATTAGAATTAGCCACATGTTGGCTAATACCTGCTAGAATCTGATATCTGGCAGCATTGCAGTTTAATGTGCCTTTGAAACCTGATTGCTGGATGATGGAATGAAGTGTAACTTCACGTTATTGCAATGACTGATTCACACCAGACGCATCTTTCTTCACACATCGCTAAAAGCTGCTCACAGAGTAAAGACTGCAGAAAGTTTCAGAGAAACTAGTTTCACACATGAACTTATTGTTCGTTTGTGAGAAACATTCTCAGACAGTCTGAAGGTTTCACATCCTGGTTGTTCAGTTTCAGACCAGCAGCGATGCTGTCGGAAACCAGAAGAACGTTTGAGGTTTCAGCATGCGTGTCAGCAGCATCACAGGATGTGGGCTGAATGGGTGTGTGTGCGTATGTTACATGTTGTGGGCTTGTTTCTTTCTTCTTGGGGTAAAACAATGTCAGTTGTTTCGGTTCAGACTGAAGGTTTGTGTGTGTTTGTGCTGAATGTGAGTACCCAGGTCATGGCTGCAGCTCTCAGTGATGCGGTAACAGTGCATCTTGCTGAAGTTTCTGGAGTCCAGGCGAATGCAGACTGGATGCAGTAACATGCAGTGCAGACGTCCCAGAGTGCACTCTGGTGGTACGCTGGGATAACAGGCCGCGTGGGTCTGAGGACAAGATGGCGACACCAAGGTTATTACAGTCAACTAAAACTAACAAAAAAAAAACGAAAACTAAAATTGAAAAAACATTTTCGTTAACTGAAATAAAAAGAAAAATGACAGTTTAAAAAAAAAAGATAACTGAAACTGTATTGTGTCTTTCCAAAACTAAAACTAACTAAAATGAATGCAAAAACCTTCTTAGTTTTAGTCTTTGTAAATTTGTTTAATATGCAGTATAAGCCTTTTGGGTTGATATAAAATCTATTTCTATTTAATCTATTTACTTTGCTCTACTGGTTTTACTCTGAGGGACTTTCTGATGATTTTGAATGTCACACCAGAAAAATTTGTATAATTTACGAAAAAGTAAAAAAAAAAAACACATGAAAAGTGAGTTGTACCCCCGATCTTCAGGTTACAGGGCAAACTTGCTACCAATTACGCCGCATAAGTACTCCTACCAGCAGTGCAAGTAAAGATATGATCCGTTCCCTCCATCTTATTCCACCTCGTCTTCTTCCTCTGTTCCTGTTTTTACCGGCGGCTGACGAACAATTGATGAGTTGTGTTACCGCCACTTACTGGTAGGGAGTGTGAACTGTCGCTCATTTAATGTTGTCACTCTCTGACCCTGACATCCGATTGGCTAACCCCTTGACCAATAGGTGGCATGCAGTGAAATGACGTCAGACATAGCTCGCTTCAGCACGCTCAGAACCTCGCCAGAGGAGGTACAGAAAATGTAACACCTCAGCTTGGAAAACCCCCAGTAGAAAAGCCCGATAACCGAGGCGAGGTGAGTTGAGTTGAGCAGAAAAGTGATGGTAGAAAAGCGGCAATAGTGCTGCTTAAAGGTACAGTGTGTCACTCAGAATTACTGACATCTAGTGGTAAAGATGGGTATAGCAATGACTACATATGCAAAGCACAATGGGCTCTATGCACAACTCCACTACTTCCTGAAATTAAGCCAGCCGCTTTGTTTCCTGTCTTTCATTACTCGACAAACTGATTAATCTTGGTGTGCCTGAACATTGTTGTCATGGTGGTTTCAGTGAACATCGTTGTGTGAATACTTGTGTCTATGTGTGTGGGTTTAAGGTTGGTGGATTAGAATGGGTAAAGTGTTTAATTTTTCCTCCTTGTTTATTTAATTTTACTGTTTTTATTGATGATGAAAACCTCTTTCTGTGACAAAGCTTTTGTCCAGTTTCCCCAGACCATGCTGAGAGATGCCATGTTTTCAGCCAACAGCTCCTGGGGAATCATTTTGTTGCTGCGAAAAATCCTATTTTCTCTCAAACTCGGTCATCTCTGCTGTTTTTCTGAGATGAAATTCAAGAAACAGGAACAAATGATGCGTCTTTGAGACAGGTCGCTGATAAAGAGCCTAAACATCAAGTTTAAAGCTGGTTCTTTACCAATTAACAGTTTCTTCTTTCAGACAAAGTTAAAGGAGCCATCACCCGGAAATCCCACTTCTCCATGTTAAAACATGTGTATTGGAACAGGACCTCAGTTAAAACGTGCCAGAAACTCCAGAGTGAAAGCGGCTTCGTCTTTGAGTGCGGGATCTCTCTTCACACCAGAATCAGCCACAAGAGCGCGCTCTCCACAGTACGCCATTTTGTTTTGAGCCTGGCGATGACGTGATCCACAGAGGCCCCTAGCTGCTAAGCTAGCCTCTTTAGCACCACCTGAAATCAGCTAATTACCGGCCGGGGAGTGGTGATTAATGACCAGCTTTGTCAGAGAGGAGGATGACGATGACAAGGGAAAAAAAAGATCCTCCATGCTGAGCTGCTTCGGCAGAAATTCAGCAGTTTTCAGTGCTGTAACAGTGGACTAATCAGCCAGGGACCAGTGGATTATATTTTTTCAGCCAGTAAGTGTTGCTGCTTGTGTAACTTATTATCTTTTGTGTAAGAGGCCAGTAAACGATGGTAGACGATTGGTGACAAGCTGCTAATGTAGCCACAAAAGCTAACACAGCTGTTGCTGTTTGAGTTACTTAACGTCAGACGTCCGCTCCTTATATCAATCAGTCCAGCACTTTTGCTCCGCGGATCCTCTCTATCAACCGTACCGTTACATTTTTTTTTTGTTTGTTTTTTAACTATACTTACTATAATTAAAGACAGAACAAAATTAACCTGGGCTACAGTCGTCCTTAAAAATTATTCATACCCTACATTTAAAGAAAAAAAAATTCTATCAGTTGTCAATCTATGAAAATCATGACTGATATTGAATTGTGGTTAGACAAAAATATTAAAAACAAACACTCAAAAAATAAAACAAGTAAACAAGCATGATGGGGCTCCGACGCTACATTTTTGTTGAGCAACACTTTGAGACAGTCACTGCAATCAGGTGTTTTCTCTAATGTTCAAAAAGACTTCTACACCTGCTGACAGGTATTTGCGTCCACTGTTCATGGGAACGGTGCTCTAATGTGTCTGGGACAGTTTTCGTTTGTTTATTTTTCCTAATAATTATTTTCAACCACAATTTAAAAGCAATAACGTATTTCACTAAATAACAATTTTGTAAATTTTATTTATTATTAGTTTCTTTATGATCTTGTAATTTCAATTACTGTTGTGAATTGAGCCTTTTCTTTAAAGACAGGGTGGATGATGTTTTCTGAGAGCATTTTTTACTATATTGCTTAAAGTCTTCTTCACACCCCGATTATAGACAATTAATTAAATGTTCTGACACAAAAAATAAAAAAATAATCACCTGTAGAATGTACAGGACTGGAAAAACCCCATCAAATGAAATTCATTTAATTGGATATGGATCGCCCGTGCTTATTGATTGAATGATTATTATGTCCATCAAACTCAACTGCCGTTAGTGGCGCCCCCACCCACCGCGCACACGTGCTCGCAACTCACCGTGAGCATCTCATGTGGATGTGGATCAAGTCATGGAGGTGTTGGTGTTTGCAGTGAGAATGTTTTACGCAGCAGAAGAAGTTGGAGGTCAGATAATTATCACTTTTAGGAAACGTGGTTCCTCTGCTGTTTACTGTGAAGCTAACAAGCTAGCCACTCGGCTGTTCTCGGTTATGTTCGCCGATAACTATCAGCGGACGCGTTCCTGAGCTCTAGAGGCGTGGTTGCGGGAGGGTGTATATTTTTTCAAATTTAGCTTGCTCAAACCGTTTTCCCAGGATCCCCTACCCTGCTTTTAATTGGGAGTATGAAAAATTTTGAGACTGACTGTATATGGCTGTAGAAGAAAAGTTTTCTACTCGTATCGACACAACAGTGGTTCATCCCTTGAGTTTCTACCCGAATTATTCAGAGATCAGAGTTAAGTTCCTCTAAAAATGTTCAGGTACAAAGACTGGACTGAAAATGAGAAAAAAATCTTAAGATGTCCAACAATCAAATCCAAGATTACAACACAGGCAGGGATGAAGAGATGGGGGCTGGATCAGGACTGTTAATAAACAATCACAACTGAAAAGAGCAATAAGAAAATAAGAAAATTAATTGAACTCTTCCAAAGAAGGCTGAATAATTCATGTTATAATGTGTAACTTTTCACAAAACAGGCTAAATTTCCCTTTATCGATCCTTGTTCTAGAGTAACCCCCCCCAAACAATGTGTTGGTACTAACTGACTAACTGCTGTAAGAAACAGAAACTCTGAACAACAGAGGTTGTGATTGGAGCAAAAAGCCCTCAGAAGATGTCCGGGGTTCAGATGGTTCATCTGCAACACCGCTGATGGTGTATCACCAGCCGATTCTCACCGTGATGCCGCACCACTCGCACCTCATCCCTGCCAGGACATCAGAGGACCCACATGAACGCCGGCAGACATCACACCTCGCCGCCGACGGCAGGTTCCCCTCCCTCCAGTGGTGGTGGAACGTGCCCTGCACAAAGAAGTTCTGTTTAGGGCTGTCAGTTTCACACATTAATTAGTGTTAATTAATTGCACTGCAAATTAATGCATTAAAAAAAAGTGATTAATTTAGAGTGCCAATTCAATGCACGAGCATTTTAAAGCGGTTTGCCAACTAGGGCTGTGCAAAATACTGATATGATATCGCAATATGATGTTTACATAAGAGAGATATGATATTTACACATATCGTAATATCGCGGCATTAGTTGTGCAAATTTTTTTGCTTTATTTTTTTTAATGATCCGGCTGCACCTCGACTGACCACAAAGGGGTCACCTGATTATTTGATAAGGGTGGGAAAAAACATCGATACACTGAAATATTGCGATATTTTCATATGCCGATACCATATCTATATTTAAAAACGTGGTATCTGGATCTATTTTACTAATGAAATCTTGTGAGACATCATCGTTTTGTTACGAAATCTCATGGGATTTCACGAAATACCGCGAGATTTTGTAACGATGAAATCTCACCTTGTCTTTTCTTGTAGAGGGAGAAGAAGAAGGAGGAGAAGAAGGAGGAGAAGAAGAGCTGTGTCGGAAATCGCTCCCTATCACAGATGTAGTGCACTATATAGTGAGCATAACATTTTGTAGGGTTGTTCGAATTCTGTTCACTACTTTTCATCCACTACATCGTCCACTATAAAATACCCACAATGCACTGCGAATGTAAGTGTACAAGCGATGTACCCTACATTTTACTCCCGCATACCACAATGCAATGCGCCTGTGTTTTGTGATCGCAGAAGAAGAAAAATGGCGAAGCAGCTGTTCATATGAATAAATGGAGGTAATGTTAAAGTACCAACATTTGCTTTAGTGGCGTTGTTGTGTAGCTTTTAACAGTAATCGTATTTCTCCGTAGCAGGAAAACTGTCTATTGTTCATAACTGTTAGTTGCCGCTACTGCACGTCATGACCGCACATCGCAGCAATACCTGGCGCATTAGCTGACGTCCCTACATGATGTACATGATATAGTGGACATCATATACACTATGTAGGGAATGGGGAGTGAGTGGATGATGTCGAACACAGCTAAGGAGGAGGAGGAGGAGGAGGAGGAGGAGAAGAAGAACAAGTAGAAGAAGAAGAAGAAGAAGGTAGCCTAATAGGAGCAGTAGTAGTAGTAGTAATGCTTTAGCAGATGAGAGATTAAAATGCAATTAATTAGATAAATTAATTACAAATCCTGTAATTACATTTTTTTTATATAATGAAAAACATCTTAGTTTTGAGTCTTAGCCATTCCACCAAAGATGCTGTGTAAAATTCTGTTGCCATTTAACCTCATTCGTTGTCAAATGCTCCTCCAGTTGTTTCTTGATTTGTACCAGTTACTTTTACAGCCTTTTCTTGCTTCTGTTCCAACTTTCTCCAAATGTGTTGCTGCCATCAGATTCAAAACGAGTTAATATTTTCCATAAAATGGTAAAATGTCTCAGTTTATGTTCTACTGGGAATAGTTGATGAGATTTGTAAATTCCAGCATTCTGTTTCTATTTACATTTTCACACAGCTTTCTGTTATGGAATTGGGGTTGTGATCAATAAATAAATTCTGTGATCTGGATGATGGACTATCAGCTGTGTGACCTGATTAAAAATCATTTCAGCAGTTTGTGTAACAAACATCTCAGTCAGCGTGGACCCGATGGATCGGGTATCGATGAACTGCAGCGGGTGCTTCCTGTCAGAGTGCCAGTCTGACCCAGTCTGGGAGCTTTCAGACACTGGTTTCCTGTCACTCACGCTGCTGCTTAACTGGTTTTATCCCCGACTGCAATCATCAACTCTGCTGGAGCTGCAGGATATTGATTTTAATCAATGACTGTAACCGATCAATCAGCAGCAGTTGAGCCATTGCAGCAAACAGACAGATGTCTTTATTCAGAGTTCACATGCAGTCTTTGATCAGCTGATCAGTCAGACTGAACCAATCAATAACACTCACACAAGTCATCAACCTGAGAGCACAAAAAATGATTCAGTCCAGAAGGAGATCTTCAAGCTCGTTCACTGTGATTAGGGCTGGACGATAAGACTCCGATTTTTTCAAACCGATTTTTTCAAACCAAATACGATTTCCAATTTTAATCGATTTTTTTTTTTTGGGGGGGGGGGGGGGGCTAGGCTTATGTTTTTAAAGAAAAAGCAGGTAAACTAATGAAAGAAATAGACTTAATGCTCATGTGGAGAATTATCTCCACCTGCCAGCTGCCGTGTCTACCTATGTTTGGGTGCGTGCGCCACTTGTGTGTGTTCGTGTGTGCGTGTCTCGCTGAGATGGGTGGAGGGAGGGCTGAGCACCCTACGGAGGACCAAGAAGAGCATTTGAAGTGCAGATTAAAGGAGGAAAAAAATCTAGGTCATAAAAATAAATATTCATAAACGGCAAACTCGATAAATTGATTAAATCATTTTATTGCCGAGCCCAACGATGAATTACAACTTTCAGCTTGAAAATCAGGAAAAGATACAGAAAACCTAGTTTGGAGAGACTGGTAACACTACAAAGACATGGGAGAGAGAAAAAGTCATTTTGTTTTAAAAAAAACAAAAACAAAAAGGGATAAGTCTCCATAAAAAGCACATTTCTCCTGCTTTAGTGTCTGTCTGTTTGTTTTAGAGGCCATTTTAAAGACTTTTCCTCGTTTTCTTCAATCTGCTTCACCTCCGTTTACTATGATCAGCTGACGAAAACAAAGCAGGAGCTCAGCAAACATCCTCCCTTTGCTGCTGCTGTTTCTAAACCACAGGTGTTCTGTACAGCCCTTTGGTCCACTCCATTTTTAAAGTGCTTTATAAATAAAGTTGGACTGGATCAGAACATGACCGAACCCTCTGATCTGGACTGAAAGCAGCTTCATCCTGTCAGAACCAGACTCACCTGCTGCAGAGTCCCGTCCAGGTGACAGCTGCGACAGTCAGCGCAGCTGAAGGCAGCACAGTCGGCGTGGACGTGAAGCTCACACACTGAAACACACACACACACACAGCATTGATGGCATGTAACATGAGTCGGTCACAGCTGTAACAGCTCAGGTGGAGTCTGTCACACATTTCCTGCATCTGTTTTCCTGCAGCTGTTGATCAGCTTCTCAGACTGAATAAAATCTGATTTCATTATTCCTTCCTGTCTGATCAGTTCAGCAAACTGATCCAGTTTATCAGAGATCAGAGCGGAAAATGTGACTTTTAACTTAATTTAGCAGGTTAAAGTAATCTGGTAGTGTCTGGTCCAGATCTGCTGAACTCTTTGGCCCCGAATATGGGCATTTCTGCCAGAATGTGCAAGATTGTGAGGAGACTATGGACACAACTCAGCTTAACACATGCAATGTGATTTATCAACCGTGCAATTGCGTGTATTTGAGCATGACTGAAAAGCAGGTGTTAACTGGCAGCTTTATGCACAAATGGCTGGAAGAGTGCTGCTGCAGGACTGAGACATGCAGCATTGGGTCTAGGGATGTAACGATAACCGACAAAATCATTAACTGCAATAAAATTCACAATGATTAGTAATACTGTTTCAAATTTTAATTATCATTAACCGTGATTGATTACTGCACTTTGAAAAACTCACTGTTATGCTGCTTATTGCCTGGAAAAGCAGCAGCAGTCCCAGTTTGCATTATTCAATTTATGAAAACATGGTGGAAAGCGACAAAGGCGCCCACGTGGACAGTTCTCTGGAGATTTTTCCCCCTTTAAAAAGGACAAAGTTCACGTCTAGACCCATTTTGGATATTTTTAAAGATGCTGGTGGGGTATTTCAATTATACCGCGATTACAATGATAACCATGATCATTTTGGTCACAATAACTGTGACATGAAATTTTCATATCATTACATCCCTAATTGGGTCAAAATCAGCCGACATTAATTATGTCTTTTATTTTTTGCCAATGGCATATTCTTTAATTTAGATCAGCTCCCGTGCGCTCCTCCTCCCTAGACCCGGTTCCTCCTCTTTAGACCGGGTTCCTCTTCTCCAGACCTGGGTCTTCCTCTCTAGACCCGGTCCACACTGCAGCAGCTGCTGCTGCTGCTTTGAGGCTGCTGACCTGCGTGAAGTTGTCCCCCCACCCCACACAAATCTCAGTGAAAATACCCTTACAAACGTAGCACAAACTATTGATACTATTTTTTACTGAGTTTTGCGTGTGGTGGGGGGCAATTACGCAGGTCCAGCACCTAGCACTATGCCAAAGAGCGTGCTCTCTGTGCGTAATATCAGACCATCTTCAACAGCGTCTCCTTATCCATGTCCTTATAAACTGGCCTCTTCTTACGACCCACGGGTAAACCTACTGCATTGTTTTTATTTTATAGTTATCATACTTATCTTCTTTTCTATTTCTTTTTTTGCCTCATATTATATCTCTGGAACTAATATCTCTCTATCAGGCTGAATTTCATTTTGCGTTTACCACATGCTCCTCTGAACGTTACGTGGCAAAGCAATAGCGCACGCTAAATATCAGTTACGTATTTAATTCGGTGCATTTTCGAGGGTCTTGTTGGTCCGTCACTCAGCGCAGAAGACGGAGCAATACCAACATAGACCGCCATGTCAGTATTGAGCTGTGATATGCAGCCAACAAAAGGAACAAACCAGAGAAGAAGAACAGGAACCGGAAAAATAGCAACACAAAACCAGCCGGGGCCATTAGCCCAATAAAAGTACCTGAGGAAGAAAACGCCAAACAAACAGAGAGAATCTGTAGACATGGCTGGAGCTTTTGAGGAGATGCTGTAGGAGTGTGTCCGAAAATACATTCATATCTACGACATCACATCGCCAAGGCACAGAAACAGGCAGCACTGCCACCTAGTGGACAAACTGGTTTATGAGCCATGAATGCAGTAGATGCACGGAAGTATGAAGGCAGCCACGCATGGCGACGCATGAAGCGGACGTCGCCATTTACATACATAAGGGAGCATAAATGGGCCTTTACAGATTGCGTGTGTAATCTTTGTAGATCACCTGCAAACGCTGAAAATACAGCACACTCAATTTATCAGCGCTGCAAACAAATTAGCACTCCTTATTTGAATTATTAGTATATCAGGGTCTTTGACTTTAACAGTGGATGAAACTTCTTTTGTCTTCATCTACGGTGAAGGGTTGATGACTTAGAAGCTCTACTGGTGTCTTGTGAACCTTCAGACTCATCACAAGCTACATTACAGATTTTCACAAAATGAAACTGATACTACTAGAATTTCCACAAAGTACAATTGTGATATGCAGGTGTTTGGCGTATAAGCCTCAGTTCTTATGAAATCTCATCCCGTGAGACTCCACTCTGAAGAGGATGGAGATACAAAACTGCATTTTGGAGCTACTGCTGTTGCCGTTGTCCGTATCAGGAGAAGAAAGCAGCAGATGATGACTCAGACGGAAAGTTTGTTTGCATGATGCCCTCTAATAACATCAGCAGTAAAATAAAATAAAAAAACAAAACAAAAAAACCCGTGGCCACGGTTTACTAAGGCAGAGCAAAGGATTATTCACGCATGAGAATGTGATAATTAAGTTGTGGCCACGTCTTAAAAATGTGTGGAAACTACATAAATACAGTCCTGCTTGAAAGTTTACATATTCTCCCAATCGAGAAAAGGCTAAATTTACAACAGTAATTCAAACAACAAGAAACTAAAAAAGTAATAATAAATCAAAATGTACTGATTTATAAGTTAGTAAAATAAAATAATGCTTTTAAACTGTGATGGAAAAAGAATCATTGAAAAAAAAAAAAAAAAAAACTGTCCCAGACAAATTTAAGCACCTTGCTTATAAACAGTGGACCAAAATACCTGCAGACGTCTGATTGGACGTTACAGAAACAACATGGTATCAGTTAGGTTTGCTTGTTCCATTTTTTGTGTTTTTTAATATTTCTGTTGAACCAAAATTCAAAATCAATGTCAGAATTTTGATAAAAATCTTATTACTTTTTTAATTGTGACTTATTTCACCATCAGCTGATTTTTTTCCTGTCTTTAATTGCAGGAGAAAACTTTCAACTGTAACTACAGGCCAGTCTTGCAGAACTTGCATCATGCCAGCAGGATGTTGTCCAAAAATAATTCCTCTCGCTAAACTTCCCCCAACATGCCGGTTCCACAGTTAAAGGTTGAATATGGAACATTTTTATTAAAAGCTATATTTTTAAAAAAATAATACCTCCACAGGTCGTTTGGGGGTGTACAGAATGAAAGTACAACATTTCCCAGAAAAATTATATTTAGCCTATAAATAATTATAAAATCATTTTTGACGGGTTCGATAATGGCATTTTATTTACGTCTATAAGCCAATACACGCCGCCATTGCAGGTTGCCAAATACGATCTGTGTGTGGAAACAATATTTCGGTCATAGTCAGGCTTGTACAGGGAAAAACCGTGGAGATGACGAGTGAAGCAGCTGCTTCAGAGCCCTGGAGATATTGTTATCTGTTTCTGAAGAGGAGTGACCTGAGAAGAGCAAAACCTGGAGTAAATTTAGGTGAAGACTTCTCTAAATGGACCCACATAAACGTTTTCCACGGAGTCAAAACACAGAAAAGGCGACTTTCCTCCTGGATCGGTAAGCTAGCTTGTTTGCTAACATGGCTAACGTTAGCTGTCGGTTATAAACTCCTCTGCGTTACTTGTTGGACATGCTGCAGACTGTTGGTCACTTGCGTATCGGCAGTGAGCCTGGCATCCCAGCGGCTGGAGTTGTTTTTCTGCCGTTGCAACTACAACCTAGACACACGTGATGTTGTTGTTCTGTCCGTATTCCATATTCAACCTTTAACATGATAACTTGTAAATTATCATAAACATCAAAATTTGGAAAGAAAACCTTTTTTTGTCAATGGCATGTAAATGTGAGAATGTGTTCCCATGACACTTTTGCAATATACTTCTGTATTGACACACCTGAAAAAACACCTCATGAGAGTGTGTAAAACTTTTTTTTGCAATATTTGAGCTTTTTTTTCTTCTAAATTTCGGTTTTCCCATTACCAGTTTGTCATACCAGTTTTGCTAAATTCTCGGTGTACTGGAAACGCAGCTACAGAAGAAACCATCAATCGTTCCTTTGATGGCATATTTAAGTTACTGTACGTGGAAAATAAGAAAAACCCACTTCATTTCAAGGAAAGGGGATAAAGGAAACTCTCTGTTTGTGAGCACACTGAGTTTATTCACCTAAGCAAGTATATTTGTGTATTTTTAACTTTTAATTGCAGCGCATACCTTTAGTTGTCGTTTCTGCACCAATATAAAATACGAGTATGTTGTTCTCTTTTCAGGGTGTAGCTAATGATAAAATTGCAGGTGTTCTCCTTCTGAACTGGCCTTGAATGTCTGAAGTTATGATATGTGTTTGCTTGCTAGTTAGATGTGTGAGGCACATAGCACATACAGCTTCAGATAAGGATGTGTGATTCATGTCAACTGTGACAGCAACAGTTCCCTGATCCAGCCTTTTTCTTCTTTGTCACTGGATAAAAAGACATGTTCCTTCAGTATTTCTTCAGAAGGTGCTCACAATCTGATTGCGTGTACCATCTCCAACCTGGTTGTAAAATAAACTTTATATTCTGCAAAGATCACCTCATCTGGGTCTTTATTAGAATTTCCACCACAACTTCCAAACGGACTATCTGGACTATCCATCGGACCGAATGGAAGTGACGTTTCCTGGCTGCTTCTTCCCGAGAAGAAGTAGACGGAAGTGGAGTAGATTATCGTTTGGGGAAGAGGAACAACAAAGCAAACAGCGCGTGTTCGAAGAAGCTGAGGTCAAAACAAGGTAAAAAAATTTGAAAACGTGTCGAAAGAGATGGAGTAATAATAGAAGTGGAAAGATTTCTACTTTAAAGGATAACCTTTTTTTCTTTTCAACCTGGACCTTATTTCTAGGAATTTGTTCATTCATTTACACAGCGCTAAAATTTCTGTATCACTCTGACTCCTTCTGACGATATTTAGATTAGTCGTAGATCTGCGTATATCCGTATAAAATGGGAGTGAAGGTGGCAGAATGAATGGCCCTCTTTATAAAGCATTATCTGCAGCAAAACTCCCTAATTTCACCAATACTTTAAGATAAATGAATGAACGAATGAATGAATGAATGAATGAACAAACAAACGAACAAATGAACGAGTACTATTGTCTTGTGAGTTCAGAGTTTTGTGGATTGCGGTTTGTTGTTGTATGGCTAGCTAGCTGCTCTGTCAGCTGTGCTGCGGCCAGTAGCGCGTGTTTTAAATTTGCGACCACAGGGTGGTGGTTAAACTGGTGTGACTGGTGGTAATGATAATGATAAAGATGGTCCAACCTTCGCAGCGCAGCGCCTTGCTTCCTTCTGTCTGTTTCCTGCAGACGCAGCAGAATCGTTTCTTCTGACCAGCCGGACCGAAGCAATGAGCCACCGGCACCTGCAGGGGGCAGCACAGACACAGAAACACACAGGTAAACAAATGCTCACAATACACGTCTGCCTGCTCCAAAAAAACCCTAAAATGATGACATCACCTTCGAACGATTCTTTTCTGTAAAGAAAGGCTTATGATCGAGAACTTCTGTCAAAACCAAACTACAAACCCAAGTTTTAAACCTGGCTTTTCTTTGAATTGATATACCAACTCAAGTTTGCTTTTCAAAGTATTGTAGCTAGTATTTGATTCTATTTTTATTGTTTAGTGTTGTTAATTAATTCCTTAATTTTTTTTTCCACAAGAAGCATGGCAAGTTTGGGAGTAAAAGAGTAATTTAATTAATCACACAAAAGGAAGTAAGTGATGAATGAGCTGCAACTAGAGAGTCAGTACGGAAGATCTGGGAGACTTGATGCCTGACGAAGCAGGGATGTTTTTAAACAAAGATGAGTCAGATTAGCTGCCTCCAGGGAATGCCGCTGCAGTGTCCATGTCCTTGGTTTGGTTTGAAATGCACTACTCACAAAAAGTTAAGGATATTTGGCTTTTTGTATGATGTCAGAATGAATCTAAAATCCACTACAAACTTTCCAGGTGAACTGAATTGAACTTTTTTCTAAACTTCTCAATGCACATGTACATACACTGTTCAATGGTTAAATATTTATTCTGCATCATTCTGTTCTCCAAAAACCGGAAGTTGGATATCCCTAACATTTGTGAGTAGTGTATGTCTACTTTGGTGTAACAAACATCATTACAAGTCTATCTCCTGATAGACATTCAGGCTGGTCAGCGAGTGATACTGGCGCCTGCAAACAGCTTAAATCATCCACCGACGTGTTAAGAGCAGATTATGAACGTCTGCTGGTGTGTGAGTGATGCATTAAAGGAATGCAACACCCACAAAATAATGGTCCTTCATTTTCTACTCACCCTCATGCTGAGCAACTCTGGAGTACTTCTTTAATATCTTAAAAACAGCCGGAGATCGTAGAGGTTTTTGTTATCCGCCGACTTTTATATAATGGAGTTCACCGTTGCTAAACACAAAAAGGTCCATAAAACTCCACTAAAACTTGGCAATATTCCTCCATACTGCTCGTCCAATGTAATCCAAGTGTCCTAAGTGGGTAGAGTCCATAATTTACTCCAAACTATATTATTTAGTATACTTTTATAGCCTAAACAGTAGAACATCACACTTCCTATTTGCGCATTCATGTGTGTTCACGACACTACGGAATAGGGCAGGGCGATATGGCCCAAAATATTTATCACGATATAAATGATAAAATTTGCGATAATATAACTGGCGAAATGATTGGCACAAAGCAAAATACTTCCACAACTTTATTTGTGCAAATAACAATTTAAAATTTCTTTTCCCTTTAACAAGCAGCTGTTTCTGATGTGCATCAAAGACACACAACATAACTTTTAGACCTTAAAAATCCACGTTTTTGACTCGTTTTGATGGCACACCAACATTCATTATGCACATTTTCGAGCCGCCACTGCCCAGAGGCGTCCAAGGGCTCAGAAACAGCAGTATGTAAGATTCCCATCCGGGACGTTGCAGGCGACTATTGGTTGCAGCACGGCATCACTCACTAGCAATCAGATGTAAACCAGGTATCAACACCGTGGGTGTTTTGAACGCACATCATGTCGGATTCGGTAAAGAAAAGCAAGGAAACATTACCGGAGGAAAAGAAGAAAAGAAGGCAAGGAAGGGATAGGGCGAGAGTCAAGATAAGACTGTCCTTTATTGGCTGGAGTGTGCTCACAGTGCAGGTATGATACAAGATGGATGCTAGTTTAGCCGCCGATAGGGGGCGCGTCACTGAGAAAACTGCTAAAAGTTCCGTTGTGTGTCTTTAAAGTTATAACTTTGTATAAAATCAACAGTGCAGACGTTGCAAATTCCTTACTGTCAGTTAGTTTAAGCAAAAAGTGTTTCCAATGGGAAAGAATGACATATCCTGAGCAGAACCATGTGGCTGGAGAACTTTGGTCCCCTTCCTGCATTTATTCAGTGTTTCCTTGTTCTAGCACACCTTATTTAAAATAATGAGTCTCTGAGCAGAACGTGATCATATTTATGAGCTTGAAATGGAAAACTGTCACTTAAACATTTCCGCTGATGCGAAGTTTAATGGCTAGCTTTAATAAACAGCTGATCGAAGGGGTGAATAAGTACAAAATGTATACAGCACGTGGCATTTAGATACAAAGACACCGCTGCATGCGTAACCCCACCCGCCTGCGAAGAACAAAGTTTTTCACAGTCATACCCCCGCATTACTAACCACCCCGCCACAGAAAAAGCTTCGCGTGGATGATAAAATGACCAAAACTAACCTTTTTCTTGTTCTAGCGGCATTGAGCACAAGAAGAAAGTTCTCTCCTCACATGGAAGATGGAACAGGCTGTAAGTCAATGCGCTGTTTTTACCTTCCTCCTCCTCAGTCGCGGCCAGACTGGCTGCATGTGCGTTTGACAGTATCAGATCAACGGCAGTGCGCATGCACGCTTCACCTATGTTATATTGTGATATTTAATTTTCTTATCATTCCCTAAAGTTACACTAGTATTACCTTGAATGGTATGATATGACCCCGCCCTACTACGAAAGCCACAGCAGAGGAGATTGTGCATTCTCTCTGTCTTTCTTTCTTTCTCTCTGTCTTTCTCTCTCTCTTTCTTTCTTTCTTTCAATAGCCAACCCCTCTAGCGTTTGTCCACAGCTCGGTCGCTCTTAGCACAATGTAAACAGCGAATTTCTTCTTCTACTATTGCATTATCGGCAGAATAGGCGCAGAACGCCGCGGCTTCCGTAATGTCGTGAATTTGCATGAATGAGCGAATAGGAAGTACAATGTTTTAATGTTTAGGCCATAAAAATATACTAAACTAGAAAAGCACTCAGAGATTGCAGACCTCCGTCAAGCAGCGCAACTCCCATATTTTTGTGTGTTCTGGATCATAGAATCCTGAATTTTCTCTGGATCCGGATCAACTTTCGAAACATAGAACTCATTGGAATCGTTTCTTGTAATCTTTTAACAAGCACTTGGGCCATTTGAACGGAGTCATGTGGAGAAATTCCCCAAATTTGGCCTATTAGGGTGATGTTAATGTAAGACTGTTTAGGCGTTTGATGTTTACCATGGGGTGTCGGTCAGAACACACAGGAATCGCTTGTACAGTTAACTGTCTTTACTGGTCACTCTTGACCACAACAGTAATGCAACAAACGACAGGTGAGGAATTCCCGGCTAGTTCAGGTAAATGCTGGATGGAAGTGAGTGTGGTCTATAAACACAAATACAAAGCCACGAGGAACATTCGTTCAGCAAAGAAACACATTCAAGGTATTAATTATTACTAATAAATCCCTTACAGTTCGGACTAAACATGCATATGTATTCAAGGCTAACAGTTACAGTAACTGGCATGTAAAAGGTCAGCTATCATAATAGCATAAAAAGCACATGGTGAGTGGAGGAACACTTCTGAATAAGCAAAGCAGCTAAATAACATTCAAGGCAAAATAAACATCCTGTTCAGGCAGAAATAGAACTAGTTACTTACAGTTCTTAACAGACGCACACAGTTCACCATATTCAACTGGCTACAAGTCTGTCCTACAGTCTTCTCTCCTCGTGCTCACTGCTGCTCATAAGTGTAATTTCTACATCCTGACATCATGTGCTCAGTCCCGCAGCTGCACGCTTCTGCCACAAGAGGGCACTCATGCCTCATCAACAGCCTTTCCAACATGGCCGATCTCACAATGATAAAGAATCTTTCAAAACATTCCTGGATCCAGAAGGTGATCTGGATCACCACCAAAATTTAATGGGTTTGTCTTTGGGCTGAGACACACGGCTGGTGAAAATATCAGGTCAATCCACCAAGTACTTTTTAGTAAAGTTGCTGACAGACAGACGGACGGATGGACAAGCCAATGCTACAAAAAACATGTCGTTTGTAGTAAATTATGGACGCTATCCACTCAGGACACTTGGATTACATTGGACAAGCAGTATGGAGGAATATAAGTTTTAGTGGACTTTTATGAAGCTTTTTGTCAGGGGCGGTGCTACAGGGGTGGCCGGGGGCCACCCCACTCACCACCCCTACGCTTTAACCAGGTGGTGCTCAAGCAGTTACAGAGACCCTGCTTTCCTTTCTTATTTTAGACATAAGCTACCCCATACAGTTGGAATTTTTAAGATCGGAGATGCAGAAGTCGAAAATCCTAGTTTTAAGCGTTTCTCGCTGAGATATTGCGATTGGGGAAAGAAAGCTGCTGCTTCACAGGGGAGACACAAAACTGCTTCCAAACCACTTTCCCTTCTTATTTTAGACACAAGCTACCACATACAGTTTGAATTCTTGATTCGGTATGATTAGGTATGCAAGTGTGTTATCGGTATCGGCCTTTAGGAACTGAAACTTATATATAATATACATCTATATATATTAAAGACAAAACATGCACTCTAAGGTATCTACTTATGGCCACCACTATGTGAGTTATGGTCTCTCCCTGGCCACCCCGATGAAAAATTTCTGGCTCTGATGACAAAAACCTCCTCGATCTCTGGCTGGATTTGAGATATTCAAAAAATGCCCTACAGTCTTGCTCAGCATGAGGGTGAGTAGAAAATGAACGCACATCATTCTGTGGGTGTACTATCCCTTTAATGATACTGCCAGTCACATTGATCTTAGTGTACAGAATAAGAGATGAAGAAAGGTGAAATCTCATTAACGAGTCAGGTGGATCCAATGAAATATGATTTGTTCTTTAAACTTTCTGCATCATCCTTCCTGCTCTTCACATTACTCACATACTCCTCAGTTCCTGACATTAGAGCCGTTGATGGTTGGTCCTGCATCCGGAGGTGTTCAATTTCACTTTGTCATTCAATCAGATTTACATTCCAGTAAAGCCGATACAAGATGAGATGGGAGTGGGGGCATTGAGAGCAGAGAAGGAATGTTTTGCATCACAAAACAAAAAAAAAGGTGTAAATATTTGTCATTATTTATCCTTAAGAGCGGCTCCACTTGTTGGGACATTTAGGAGCCTATACACTAATCCGAAGGGTGTTTTGTGTTGTGCCATCTTGCAGCGCCGCCATTGCTTAGGGAACTTGTCCTGATTACCTCGTATCTACCAACATGGGATGGAAAGCAGCATGGATTTCTGGACAAAGTTAAACAGTCATCTAAGGTAATGATAACCTAGATAACCTAGATCTCTAAGTTATTCTGACATATTATTTTTACAGTGGTGCATTAATGTAAACTATTATTCATCTCCAGAAACGGATTTTAATGACAAGCCACACTGGAATGAAACGCAAATGTTTATATTCTTTTTATTACATTTTTTTTAATAATGCCCATCATTAGGGGAATTACATGGAGGGAGGGACCAAAAAAGGAGAAAATGTGCTTGACTCGAGGCCGGCGCCAGGCAGGGGCAAGAGGGGGCACTGCCCCCCCAAACAAACACTGTGCCCCCTTAAATCAAATCTGACGAAAAGGCAATCCATTCCTAAGCTCTTTTCCCTGCATCACTCCGCATCACTCTGTGCGCCCCCCTGAGCGCGCCGGGTGTCGGCTGCAGGAGGATCTAGTCTCTGCAGAGCTCTGCTCAGCCGCTAGTTCTGCTGGTTCGGCTCTGAGGACCATCAGCTGCATCCTCATACCAAACGTGGAAATACCGCGGAGCTGCGCTGCACTTTCCCTCTCAAAAGCGTTTCAGAGCAGAATGTTTCTGTCACGGCTGGATTTTCCAGTTTACTTGATCATGTGAGCGTTTAAGATGAATAATAATCAAGCAAAGGGCTATTTAGCCAGTCCAACTATGTGGTTACTCTTTGTTTCATCACTTCTCCTTGGGTTTTTTTTGCATCTACCATCGATAAGTGAGTTAAAATATAGCCTATAAATATCACGTCGTCCATGTTGTCAAATGAGACTGGCGATCACCTGATGGCTTGGTGTCTGCAGAGGCAGTGTTTGTAATATGCAGTGTTCAAGTGCCCAAACCGCATTTTGTGACGGGCGCACCGTGCACAAGAGGAAAAAGAAAATATATTCAGTCATAATGTCGGCCTGTATGTGCAATCGCGGACCAGCGCACGAGAGCAAAAGAAAAGGTTTAATTTCAGCTCATTTTCACATGAAGCTTTGAGGAGGTCGCTCCATTTCCTGTGGAGGCCAAACGTCACATGCTGCTGAGAAAGTTGCTGTCACCAACAGTGTAGAGGAGAGAGGAGAGAGGCGGGGATAGAGGACGCGCGTGTGAATAAACGTCATGACCTGTGCTGTAAGTTTTACTCTTTATTCACTCCTGCTGCTTTCAGCAGCTCAGATGGAGATTCATGTGGTCTTCTGCATCTGTTTTAACAGAACTCAGACTGTAGACGACAGCTTAAGGCTGTCGTCTACAGTCTGAGTCTGGTTTTATTTTTTATTAAAGCTTAGAATAAAAAATACATTGTTGATGATTATTAGAACTTTGATAAAGAATATTTTATTTTTCTTTATTTTTATTATTTCCCGTTTCCCCCTGAGGGACTGCAACTTTACTGTGGTCAGGGGTTTAATGGTCAGGTGGTCAGCTTATTTGGTTGCGTTTATTTGAGAAAACATACAGCCATGGAAAAAATGAGGAGACCACCATTGTCATAAAAAATAATGGTTATGCAATCAAGTACCAATGAATAGTGAATCATGTGACTAAAAGAGACAGAAAAATATATAATGCCTCAAAACTGTTTTTGGCAGTACAATGTCATAGCTATTGATGTAAGAACTTAATAACTAAAATAACTTATCAAGAAAAGCCCCCTCCTTGGGCTGCCACCTTATCGTGGTGGAGGGGTTTGCGTGTTCTGAGGATCCTAGGGGCTATGTTGTCTGGGGCTAAATTATGCCCCTGGCAGGGTCACCCATGGCAAACAGGTTACTAGGGGAGGGACCAGACAAAGCGCAGCCCAAACACCCCCTAATGGAGAGAACAAGCAATGGAGCTACGTGTCCCTCGCCCGGACGCGGGTCACCGGGGCCCCCCTCTGGAGCCAGGCCCGGAGGTGGGGCACGGAGGCGAGCGCCTGGTGGCCGGGCCTTCGCCCATGGGGCCCGGTCGGGCTCAGCCCGAAATGGAGACATGGGCCCCCCCTCCCGCGGACCCACCACCCGCGAGAGGGGCCATAGGGGTCGGGTGCATTGTGAGTTGGGCGGCGGCCGGGGGCGGGGGGAGACCCTGGCGGTCCGACCCCCGGCTGCAGAAGCTAGCTCTAGGGACGTGGAACGTCACCTCTCTGGTTGGAAAGGAGCCCGAGCTGGTGCGCGAGGTCGAGCGGTTCCGACTAGATATAGTTGGACTCACCTCGACGCACGGCTCGGGCTCTGGGAACACCATCCTCGAGAGGGGCTGGACCTTGTTCCACTCTGGAGTTGCTCCCGGTGAGAGGCGCCGAGCGGGTGTGGGCATACTCATTGCCCCCCGGCTCGCTGCCTCTGCGTTGGGGTTCACCCCCGGTGGACAAAAGGGTAGCCTCCCTCCGCCTTCGGGTGGGGGGACGGGTCCTGACTGTTGTCTGTGCCTATGCACCGAACAGCAGTTCAGAGTACCCACCCTTTCTGGAGTCCTTGGACGGCGTGTTGGAAAGCGCGCCCTCCGGGGACTCCATCGTTCTGCTGGGGGACTTCAACGCTCACGTGGGCAACGACAGTGAGGACCTGGAGGGGCGTGATCGGGAGGAACGGCCCCCCTGATCTGAACCCGAGTGGTGTTTTGTTGTTGGACTTCTGTGCTCGTCATGGATTGTCCATAACGAACACCATGTTCAGGCATAAGAGTGTCCACGTTTACACCTGGCATCAGGACACCTTGGGCCGCAGTTCCATGATCGACTTCGTAGTCGTGTCATCGGACTTGCGGCCCCTTATCCTGGACACTCGGGTGAAGAGAGGGGCGGAGCTGTCCACTGATCACCACCTGGTGGTGAGTGGGCTCAGATGGTGGGGGAGGTTGCCGGTCAGACCTGGCAGGCCCAAACGTGTCGTGAGGGTCTGCTGGGAACGTCTGGCTGAGTCCCCTGTCAGGGAGAGCTTTAACTCCCACCTCCGGGAGAGCTTCACCCATGTTCCGAGGGAGGTGGGGGACATTGAGTCGGAGTGGGCTATGTTCCGCACCTCTATTGCTGAGGCCGCTAGTCGGAGCTGTGGCCGCAAGGTTGTCGGTGCCTGTCGTGGCGGTAATCCCCGAACCCGCTGGTGGACACCAGCGGTGAGGGATGCCGTCAAGCTGAAGAAGGAGTCCTACCGGGCCTTCCTGGCCTGTGGGACTCCGGAGGCAGCTGACAGGTATCGGCGGGCCAAGCGGAGCGCGGCTCTGGCGGTCGCTGAGGCAAAAACTCGGGCATGGGAGGAGTTCGGTGAGGCCATGGAGAACGACTTCCGGACGGCTTCGAGGCGTTTCTGGTCCACCATACGGCGACCAGGAGGGGGAAGCAGTGCACCATCAACACTGTGTACAGTGGGGATGGTGGGGCTGCTGACCGCGACTCGGGACGTCGTGGGCCGGTGGAGGGAATACTTTGAAGACCTCCTCAATCCCACCAACACGTCTTCCGAGGAGGAAGCAGAGTTTGGGGACTCAGGGGTGGACTCTTCTGTCACTGAGGCTGAGGTCGCCGAGGTAGTCAAAAAGCTCCTCGGTGGCCGGGCCCCGGGGGTAGATGAGATCCGCCCGGAGTTTCTTAAGGCTCTGGATGCTGTGGGGCTGTCTTGGTTGACGCGCCTTTGCAGCATTCCGTGGACATCGGGGGCAGTGCCTCTGGACTGGCAGACTGGGGTGGTGGTCCCCCTCTTCAAAAAGGGGGATCGGAGGGTGTGTTCCAACTTCAGGGGGATCACACTTCTCAGCCTCCCTGGTAAAGTCTATTCGGGGGTACTGGAGAGGAGGATCCGTCGGATAGTCGAACCTCGGATTGAGGAGGAGCAGTGTGGTTTTCGTCCTGGTCGTGGAACAGTGGACCAGCTCTACACTCTCTTCAGGGTCCTGGAGGGGGCGTGGGAGTTTGCCCAACCAGTCTACATGTGCTTTGTGGACTTGGAGAAGGCGTTCGATCGTGTCCCCCGGGGATTCCTGTGGGGGGTGCTCCGGGAGTACGGGGTGCCGGACCCCCTTGTTCGAGCTGTCCGGTCCCTGTACGACCGGTGCCAGAGCTTGGTCCGCATTTCCGGCTGTAGGTCGAATCCATTCCCGGTGAGAGTTGGACTCCGCCAAGGCTGCCCTTTGTCACCGATCCTGTTCATAACCTTTATGGACAGGATTTCTAGGCGCAGCCGAGGTGTTGAGGGGATCCGGTTTGGTGGCCTCAGGATCGGGTCTCTGCTGTTTGCAGATGATGTGGTTCTGTTGGCGTCATCGGGCCGTGATCTCCAGCTCTTGCTAGGGCGATTTGCGGCCGAGTGTGAAGCGGCCGGGATGAGAATCAGCACCTCCAAATCCGAGACCATGGTCCTCGCCCGGAAAAGGGTGGAGTGTCCTCTCCGGGTCGGGAGTGAGGTCCTGCCCCAGGTGGAGGAGTTCAAGTATCTCGGGATCTTGTTCACGAGTGAGGGAAGGATGGAGCGGGAGGTGGACAGACGGATCGGTGCGGCGTCTGCAGTGATGCGGACGTTGCATCGGTCCGTCGTGGTGAAGAAGGAGCTGAGCCAGAAGGCGAAGCTCTCGATTTACCGGTCCATCTACGTTCCCACCCTCACCTATGGCCATGAGCTGTGGGTCATGACCGAAAGAACGAGATCGCGGGTACAAGCGGCCGAAATGAGTTTCCTCCGCAGGGTGGCCGGGCTCTCCCTTAGAGATAGGGTGAGGAGCTCGGTCATCCGGGAGGGACTCAGAGTAGAGCCGCTGCTCCTTCGTATAGAGAGGAGCCAGATGAGGTGGCTCGGGCATTTTATTAGGATGCCTCCTGGACGCCTTCCTGGAGAGGTGTTCCGGGCACTTCCCACCGGGACCAGACCCCGGGGTAGGCCCAGGACACGCTGGAGGGACTACGTCTCCCGGCTGGCCTGGGAGCGCCTCGGGATCCCCCCGGATGAGCTGGCGGCTGTGGCCGGGGAGAGGGAAGTCTGGGCTTCCCTGCTTAGGCAGCTGCCCCCGCGACCCGACCCCGGATAAGCGGAAGAAGACGGTACGGTACGAACTTATCAAGAAAAGCATCAAAATGGCTAATATCAGTAGTTAAATTAAACTCTGAGCTATTTTTGTTGTTATTATTATATTTGTCCAGACAAATGTATTTTAGTACCAGGCATTAAAATGACCAAGAAATATGAGAAAACAAGGGTGGTCTCTTAATTTTTTCATCACACAGTGTGTGTGTGTGTGTGTGTGTGTGTGTGTGTGTGTGTGTGTGTGTGTGTAGTTAAATTGATTTTGGATGCATAGATGTCTAATGGCTGTCCAATAAGACAATTCTGCTTTTGGATGCTAAACCTTCAGCAAAAGATATTTGATTCATTTCTTAGTTTTATTTATGAGAACTGATACTTTCTGTTTTCCCCATAAGGGATTGCAGGGTTTGCTTTCCTCAGTGACCCTAACAGCTATATCAGCAGAAGCTTTGGTTTCAGGTGAGACATCCAAGCTGGACAGGTCTTAGTGGAGAGGCCTGACAAACTGCAATTCATTTCTTGGGAGTTAAACTCTGCTAACAACCCAGTCCCATTAAGAAAACACTTATTGATAACAAAAAAGGGGCTGAAGCGTGACGTGTACACACATGCCCCCTTCACATTTCCACATGCCCCCTCAAGTATGTGTTCCAGGAGCCGGCCCTGGCTTGACTACTGCAACTAAGAAATGTAACTTTGTCAAACGCAGATATGCATAAATAAAAAAGTTGTTCACAAAAAAACAAACAAAAAAACTTTGAATCTCTGTTAGCATTAGCTAGTATAATAATGCTATGTTGTACGTCATTTTCGGCAGCAGAGATATGTGAAAAAAAGTGTCAGATGAATGAATGTTCACCAAAATTTATCGTGTTTATGTTGTTGGAAATAAAATCCAGTGTTTTCTCTGCAGTGACAGCATCATTCCTCCTCTGCTCTGTTTTTCTGGTGTTCCTCCTCGATACGAACATCAGTGAACTGAGCAGCAGCAATGTCCACTTTAGTCACAGACAGCAGAAATCTTCATGAAATAATTGTCCATGATCTTCACATTCACTTATTACCACAACTAAAGTTTTTCACTGTGTTTCCAATAGTGCTGCCACAATTAGTGGATTAACCGGCTAATCGTCGACTATCAAAATAGTCTGAGACTAATATCATTATCGACTAATAGTTTGTTTGTAAGCTTTGTTTTTCCTCTCAATATTGCCACTTTACTTTCTGCTGTCTTGTCTGCTTTTCTGTCTGGTGAACTTTTCCTGAATTGCATATTGATGTAAATAAACACACAAACTACCAGTCAAAAGTCTGGACAGGTTTTTTCCATTAAATTCAATGAAGTGTCCAAATGTTTGACTGGTTCTGTAAATAGGCGTCGAAAACATTGCGTTGCGCGCATTGGGCGTGGTGCGTAAAGGCCCGTCAGGGGCGGCAGACGCCGGAGTTGGAAAATCTGAACTTTGGCGTCTTGATAGGGGGCGTCAACCAATCAGAGCGACTCAATGTCATGACACACACACACTTTTTATGACAGGATGGGAAATACCCAGAAGAACCAGGGGAATCTCCTCTCTCTCTGAAGACAGAGGAGGATAAACTGTGATCTGTGTCCCGTCCGGGTGTCTGAACAGCGGTTTGACGACCTGCTGTGCCAATGGGATTTACTGGGCTGATAATACTGCCCCGCATCGGGACAGCGGGTTGTTAAACTGGGCTGGATCAGACGGCTGAAAGCGCCCCTCCCCAGCGAGCAGCTCCTGGAGTAAATGATGAAACTCATCACAGTCAGAACACCTGAAATCATCTGATAAACCAGACTCAGAGCAGAGAGTCCTGACTAGGGCTGGATCGAATTTTGATCGTGATTTCAATTTTGCCTTCTCACAATCATAAAAACACTGTAATCCAAAAAAAAACTATTAATCCTGAAGTGAACAAGAGTTATAGGAAGCAAGCTGCAGGGAGTATAGAACAGGAATGCATGTAGATGGGTATTCATTTTTATTGCTATTAATATGTTATTATATCATTCTTATTTTACTCCTTTACTTGTTTCTAATTTATTTCTGGTTGTGGTTTTTTTTTAAGTTATACTTGAGGTCGAGTTTTGGTGGTTCAATAAAAAAAAATTTTTTTTAAATCAGTGAGTAATCGTGTATATTAATCGTGATTTCAATATCAGTTAAAATAAAATGAAATGAAAAATACTTTATTCATCCCAGAATGGAAATTCAGTATTGTAAAAGCTCACTTTTTTTTTCCTTTTTAATAAACAAAAAATTCAGTCAGTCTTGTTCTTTAGGGTGATGCTGCTGGCAGGAATGAATTTCTGTATCTCTCCGTCCTACAGCGAACTTGACGCAGCCTCCCACTGAACACACTCTGTTGATTCTTCACCGTGTTGTGGAGAGGATGGGAAGAGTCCTCCATCATCTTCATCAGCTTGTGATACTAAATATAATTGATTATAATATATAATAATATAAATTTATAATAACATATATAATATATACTGTATAATTATAATATAAATATAATATATATTATAATATATAATAAAAATAATCGTGATTGTCATTTTTTCCATAATTGTCCAGCCATAATCCCGACGAAGACATTCCCTGCTTTATTTATCACATAAAGCCGAGCCTCTCTCACTACTGCATCTGTCATTGTGCAGACAGACCGGTGACAGGAAAAAGAAAAAGGAGGAGCACCTCCCGAGGGCGCGTCGAGCTCAAACATTGATTTTGGAACAGGCCTTAAAGGGAACCAATTCACTTGTTGTATTTTAAACAGATCTAATTGTCAGCTCTTCAAGTTTTCACAGGTCAAGGGATTACATACACTTAACTCACGGTGCAGAACGGAACAAGCAGTGCCACAAAGCATGATGGGAAATATTCAGATGAACCCACTCCAGGACCAATTACACAATACCTGGACATTCAAACAGCAAGTGTTAAATCTTTCTACGCCGTGATACTGCACCCACACAGCCATCATTCCTCACCACAACAGAATTAATTGGGTTGAATCAACACTGAAACTTTTCACACCAGAAATCTAACACTTTTAACACAAATTTAACACGTCGATCTTCAATCATGAGTTGAGGATCGGCCTGTGTCTTCACAGCCCATTTGATCCATCATCTCGGCGCAGATGAAATTTTCTTGCGTCTACCACATCACTTTTTTATCTCCTAATCCTTAAGATCTTTGAAGACATTTAAAGTGACAGTTTTACTGCGTCCAACTTCAGCTGTGATGCGTTGTCAGAGACCTTGTCTGTGCAGCTAAACAATCCTGTCATGGTCAGAGGCAGAATTGTTTGTTGGGGGATTTTTGCCTTTGCCATCAGAAGATCATGACAGTGTCAGTGCAGAAAGAAAAATTGTCATGAAAGTCAGATTTTTGCACAGATTTTGACTGATCAGCTAATGAACAGCTTGTTTTAGTTTAAATGCAGTTTTTGGTCCAAAGCCTACTTTCCACTTTTTGTCACTTGGTCCTGTTTCTTCTTTTTTGCATTTTGAAGCTCTACTTGTAACCTGGTGTTGATCCTCCTACACAAAATGCAAATCCATGTACTGTTTTTTTGCAGTCTTGAAGGTGTCATCACCCAGAAATCCCACTTTTCCCATGTTAAAACGTGTATTGGAATATGACCTCAGTTAAAACGTGCCAGAAACTCTAGAGAGTGAAGGTGGCTTTGTTTTTGAGTGTGGACTCTCTCCTCACACCAGAGTTTGCCACAAGAGTGTGCTCTCAACAGTACGCGATTTGGATTTGTCGCTGGTGTTTATGTCAAAGCCAGTAGCTGCTAGCTGCTAACATAAGCTTAATCCCCCCCCCCAAAAAAAAAAAACCCCCTCTGCCTTTTCCCCTCTCTTCCTTATCCCCCGTGATTTTTTTTCTAAATTCTTTTATTTTCTCTTTCAATTGTTATCTTTTGTGTAAAAGACCAGGAAACGATGGTAGACGAACGGTAACAGGCTGCTAACATAGCTAAACAAGCTACACAGTTCTTGTTGTTCACATTGGATGTCTGCTCCTTACTCTCATTTGAGTCCAGCCCTTTCACTCCGCCGTTTTCTCTCTATCAACCGTACTGTTATGTTCTTATCATGTTTTTCTCTGTTGGGACATCATTTTCCATCACTCGGTCCATCCTGAATTCTGAGGCTTGCCTTGTGAATGTGCCTCCAGTCAAGTCTACTTCTTGTTCTTAAACTCCGAGAAAAAAAGTGGCGGCTGAAAAGAGGTCAAACTGAGCTTGTTAAAATTTTCCTCCCACACAACTATGATTAGAAATTCATTTAAAGATAATTTAAGGAGGACTGTGTTTGTAAAATACCAGGTTATGACACCTTTAAGATTTTTCTTCAGGAGTGTTTTAAAAATATGAAACATGTATATAAAATAACAGAAAACTAAAATTAAACGAGTATGTGAGGAAACAGGAATACAAAAAAGTGTACATGAGATTAAATATTGTTGAAAATGCTTTTTTAAAAATGATTTTCTAAATTTCTGGTTGATTATAATATTCTCTAAAACAAAAAATCACCCAAAGAAACCATCTTGGTAATGAACAAGTACTTCTGTGGGACAAAATTGGAGTTTATTATTGTGAGGTTATCATGATGGTATTTCACTGATTCGGCTCACTTGTTATCAAATTGCTGAGAGTGTGGCCCCTGAACTGCAATGAATTGGACGATCTTGGTCTGAATAAACAAAAATAATCCTCTAAATGGAAAAACTCTTTTAAGAGGACAAAATCAACCAGTTAATATTTCTCCAGCTATCAGCAGACTTGCTCACCTTTATCTGAGTGTAACTTTGCATTTGACAGGGACATTAAAAGAAATTTGACTTCAGCCTCTTGGGACACCTCCGCACACCTGAGCTGGACTTGGACTTTTTGTTAAAACAGTTTTTGTAGAGAAACTTTGGACCATCGGCAGCTGCAGTGACTTCACCCATTTTTAAATGTACATTTCACACTTAAAGATATCAAATACCAAACATTTACATCACTGCTGAACAGAGCAGGCAGACATTGCGACTTTCAGCAAACATAACCATGATGTTCAAACTCACTTCAGGGTTATTTAAATATTCAGATTTAGATAAAACAGCCCTCAGCTGCAGCGTCTGACTTCTTTATTCACATCATCTGCTTCCTGCTCTGACTGATTCAGGTCAACCAGCTGAAGGAAGATTATGAAACATTGGGTTTGTTTTAAGGATGGACCGATACATTGGCGAGCTGATATTTTAGGCTGATATTTTCAATTTTTGCGGGTATCAGCATTGGCCGATACATCAGGTGTGTTGGCTGATACCCCCACTTGGCATAATTTACACACGTGTATGTAAGTAATAAATGTATGTATATATACTGTGTGTGTGTACATATATATATATATATATATATATATATATATATAATTTTACTATTTTGCACATAATTTATGGACATAAATGTTAAGATTTCGTTGTACTTTACTTGGGTTGTTGCCGAATTTAATGTCAATAGCTCAACTAGAAATATATTTTCTAAGAAAAATGTTGACGTTTTCAATACTTTTTTTTCCCACAACTTTTAATGAAAATTATGTGAACTTTGACCTCGTTTGTATCTGACCTTTCAGAGCAGCCAATGAGATAACAGCTCTATGCAACATAGTCAGAAGCTACATGCAGAGACGGAAGGGAAACTATATGAAAAACTACATTAACACCACCTAAAAGCATATGATCTCTATAGCAAGAGTAATACGTGGTAAAAGGTCAACAGTCAGATCGGAGTAGCAGGTCTGTGAATTGGCAGAGTTTACAAACAACTGTTAAGATAAATAAGTTGTGAAAAAGTTGTCAAGTTTGCATGGTGGCTTAAGTGTATTGTTTAACAAGAAGTGACTTTTATATTTGATGTGACTTTTCTTAAAGCAGTTGTTAATGTTTGGTTTTGTTTATTGTATTTTAGAATTAATTAGATTTTAATAATGTGAACTTTCTCAAAACAAAGCAACTGAAGTCACTAGACTGGGGCTGCTTTGTTATATATCATTTTTGCTCAGCTAAATAAAAAAGTGCTTGAGCAGCACCCTGTTTTAAGGAATCTTTTGCCCTTTTCAGGGGTGTGATTTTGAATGGGTAAATTGGTTTGTGTTACTTTTAATAACTTGCAAAATAGTCTGAATGCTCTACATGGAAGAAAAAAATTGTGATAAATCGCGATCGTGATTTTGCAACGAAAATATCTTGAATTTAATTTTCTTCCCCATATCGCCCACCCCTAGTGTAGGGTCTTCACTAGTAAAGGAAAGATTATTGACTTGCTAAGACAGACATCTATTTCATGGTGAAACCAGGTAGAGTTCTGGCAAAAAAGTCTTTAATTGTCTTATATTTAAGAACTTACTCTAATGAATTAAGATTGAGCCTAATAATAATTTCTAATGCTTCCTGTAGCTTTAAAACTGACTCAGCAGACAACTTTGAAGAGCAATAGATCAGTATACAGGGGTATATATAATATGGTAGCTCACACTTTAGAAACACCCTGACGACCAACTCCACTGACCACCACGACACCACAACCCTCGATTCCCTCAGCCTAACCAGGGTAGCACCACACATTGCTGCCTGGTCTGTGGGAAATACTGAAATCCATCTGCCGGCCTTTCTTAATGAAGTGGACGATGTCAGCTTATCCATTAGCTTGAAATCCATAATTAAGTCCATAATGATGACATGACCTTCCCATTCCCTATTGTCGTAAGATCACAGCACCAAATCCGTAAATTCTCCAAAATTGTTGTCTCATGTACATAACATCAACATTATGTTATTAAGTATAACAATTAGGAGATGGTAAATGATCATGAATTGACCACAGTTTTATTGCAGGCAATCTGCAATATTTCACTCTCTAGAGGCTCTTTCTCAGAGACACTATTTGGAGTTTACCTACAAGCTTTTATTGGAAAAATCAAGTGAAATATGTTAAACAAATGAGAATAACATCAGCGACTTATGTGCAACTGCAACATTTTCTCTGGACATAAACTTGGAGCTGGTACTGCAGCTTTTCTGTAAAAAAAAAAAAAAAAAGTCGCATAAACATGCTGCAGCCAAAATAATATAAAAAAAATTATGATTTTATTGATGAGCTTACTTCTGATTAAGCAGCATGAATGGCAGAGCCTTGCGTCTAAGTGTGGGGATGTATGAACCCGGTTGTTTTCCTTCGTCTGTGTCTCTGTACGATGGCAGATGAAACTGAGCAGCTGCTTGGCTCCATTTGCTCCACAAGGCCAGACAACGACGTTGTCGAGCGTTTCTGTGCCATGTGTGGATTCATCAGATTAGGGCTGGGCGATATGGACCAAAAGTCATATCTCGATATATTTAGGCTGAATATCGATACACGATATATATCTTGATATTTTTATCGCAAAGTGAGAGCAAATATTTTGTTCCAGTCAGAGCCAAATATGACATTACAAGTAGTTTCATTTAAACAGACCGGATGAAATAATGCTCAGCTGTTCAAAGAATGATAAAATGTAAACAGAAATACTGTAAAATACTGTATGTAATAATACTCGCACATGCAAGTAATGAACATTACACAGAATTAAATGTAACAAACCCTAGTAAGGTCAGCATTTATATACAAAGACAAAACAAACACACATTGAACTCCATATCTCGATATGGGCAATATGGTCCAATTCCATATCTCATTTGAAAATATATCGATATATTTTTCATATCGATATATCGCCCAGCCCTACATCAGATTGTTCAGAGGTGTTCTGAGTTTGGTGAGTTTCACCGTTTACTCCATGAGCTGCGCGCCGACGATGGCGCAGCTTTCGTCTGACCGGCCCAGTTTAACAACCTGCAGTCCTGCATCGGGTCATTATAAGCCCATTAAATCTCGTCGGGACAGCAGATCATCAACCCGCTGTCTGGAAACCCGGGACTGGACGCAGATCATTGTTTAACCTCCACTGTCTCCATGGAGTGAAGAGATTCACCAGAGTCTCCTCTGCATTTCCCGCGCCTGATGCGCGTCAGACGTTAAAACGCTGTAGTTACTGTAAACGTCATCGGATCAGCTTGCTTTGATCTATTTTGAGAACTCCGATCAAAACCGACAGGGGCACGATCGTCCGTTTGCGATCAGTTGCTGATCAATTGGTGCATCTCTACAGTCCAGTTCTGTTCCTGGTGCGTCTTGATGCGCTTCAGAGCCGAGAAAGAGCGCTCAACAGAGGATAACGACACGAGGATTCATTTTTTCTTCCACACTAATTCTGGAGTTGGCTGTCCGTTTTATAAGTCGCATTGAGAAGAGTGTTTTTAGCAGCTAGCCACAACGTCACTCTCATTAAACTCATTTAACTCGCTCGCTAGCCCCTACTGCTCCACTCATGTGTCCCAGACACATTAGAGCACCTTTCCCATGAGCAGTGGACCAAAATACCAGTCAACAGGTGCAGAAGTCTTTTTGAACATCAGAGAAAACACCTGATTGCAGTGATTCCCTCAAAGTGTTACTCAACAAAATTTCAGCTTCGGAGCCCCATCATGCTTGTTTGTTTATTCTATTCATGTTTTATTGAGTCCATTTTGACTTTTGCAATGATCTGCTGGTTTGGTAACCTTAGCATTGCGAACAAAAACAGGCTGGGAAATGTCGTCAAGCTTTGCAGGAAGATTGTTGGCACAGAATTGATTGATCTTAACCATGTCTTTCAAATAAGAGCCGCTAAGAAGGCAAAAACTATCCTGGAGGACCCACGGCACCCCCTACACGCAGAGTTTAGACTCTTACCAACAGGGAGGAGATTTTCTTATGTTAGGAAGGCCAAATCTAATAGATACTTGAGATCATTCGTCCCATCAGCTGTTGGTTTTTTAAATAGGCTTTAGGCGCTGATGCTGTTACATAAATTGTGTTGTTGGGGCTTTTTTTAAAATAACTCACAGATAATTATAGTGTTTAATGTATTTATTCTTACTTTTATGTACATGAATGTGTATGTATATGTAGGTGTACATATATATACATATGTATGTGTACATACCTGTATCTCACTGTCCATGATGTAATGTAATCCACAAGTTAGTATGTTTTTTTTTGTTGTTTTTTTCTTTCTTGTTGTTTGCTCATTTTTGTGTATGTATGGACTACAGCTGCAAAACAAATTGCCCCTCGGGGACAATAAAGATTTTCTTATCTTATCTTATCTATTTGTTTTATTTTTTGTGTGTTTGTTTTTAATATTTCTGTTGAAACACAATTCAAAATCAGCGTCATGATTTTCATAGAATTTTCATCTTTTATTACTTTTGTCAATTAAAATTTGAGGACGACTGTATATTACATACACACACACACACACATATATATATATATATATATATATATATATATATATCACGTGTGTGTGTATAAAAGCAGTTTGTTTCTATTGTTTCTATGTAATATTATTTTACAAGTGCAGCGTTTCTTTTTTTATATATTTATTTGAAGTATTTTGTTCTGATTTTCATCGTAAAAAAGTTATAAAATTACTCTTCAATGTATCCTTCATCATATTAATTTGGGAGTCAGATGCAGTATCGGCCCCAAATATCAATAGGTTGTATCGGCCATCGGCTGAGGCTGATGAGAAAGTATCCTAAAAATACCCTAAAAAATCTGTATTGGACAATCCCTAGTTTATCTAATCTACAGAGTAAGGAAGTGCAGTGAACTCAGTCCTGACACACTCAGGGTCTGTAGTTGTTGTCATGGCAACAGTTCCTGCTGAGCTCAGCTGAGCAGCACCTGCAGTCCGGCCTGTCTGAGACTCACCTGCACCAACGAGGGAGTCATGCAGGAACAAACCGTCCGCAGCGTCTTCAGACATTTCTCATGACACATGAAGTTGCACACTATGGAGGAAACAGAGAAGATGGTCAGTTGCCTCTGAGCAAGACACTGTCAGAGTGGAGGGTTCACCTCCTAACACATACATCCATCCCCCACACAATCATCAAAGAAATGGTAAATAATCCTAACCATGTCCAACCATGAACATGCAGAAAGTAATTAAACTGAGATAAAACACACTTACCACCTGTTCAAACACAAATATCTTATCAGCCAATCACGTGGCAGCAACTCAACACATTTATAGTCACGTAGACATGTTCAAGATGACTTGATAAAGTTCAGCCTGCCCTGCGCATGAGAATGAGGAAGAAAGGGGATTTAAGGGACTTTGAAAGAGGCATGGTTGTTGGTCTGAGTATTTACTGGGATTTTCACACACAACCATCCCTAGAGTTTCCAAAGAATGATCTGAAGAAGAGAAAATATCCAGTGAGCAGCAGCTGTCTGGACCAGAATGTCTGGTTGATGTCAGAGGTCAGAGGAGAATGGACAGACTGGTTGGTCACCAAAACTGGACAATAGAAGATGGAGAAACGTTGCTGGTCTGATGAGTCTCCATTTCAGCTCCACATTCAGATGCTGGATCAGAATTAGCTTGAAACATCATGAAAGCTTGGATCCATCCTGCCTTGGATCAAGGCTTCAGGCTGCTGCTGGTGGAATGGGGTGGGGGAGATTCTCTTGGCCCACTTTGGACCTGTTCTGACCCAACTCTGCAAGAGTTAGAAAGGTCCAACAAAGTGGGGGCTCGTTTGGGATATATTTTTATTTCCCATATTGTTGTGAGTGCTGTTGGCGTGTAGTTGGTCTTTATTCTAAAGCCTTATTCTGACAGGAATATGATTTCATTTAGGGACCACCAGAGGTGAGAATTGTGGAGTCAACAAGTATTTTCCATGTCATGTATTTGTTCCGCTCAGCCACTAAACCAGGTGAGCCCAAACAGCCCAATTTAATTCATTGTGATGATTGGACTCACCTGGTTCGATAGCTGGGCAGAACAAATACATAACATGGGAAAGACTTGTTGACTCCACAATTCCCACCTCTGGGGACCACATGTAAATTGTAATAATTACAGAGATTGTCTGTGATTTTTATCCCGTGCGAATCGGCCATGTCTGTGATTTGTGATGTCGTAATTCCCCCCGCAAATTCCCCATAATTTGCTAAACTCCAAGGTCCTCTGATAATACTAGTCCAATGCGAATGGGCATCTGTGTGATTTGGACAGAAATGGCACGTGATTTGGCAGTATTTGTTTCCTGGATGCATTTCATTTCCTTTTTTGGCGAAGAGTGGAGGCTGCAAAATAGGTTTTCCTTCCAAATTACTATGTTTATGATCATTTAGAACGCATTAAATTTGGAATCGGAGTGATGAGTAAGTTTCACCGGTCACATATAAGCAGACATGAAAAATCCGTAAATGGCATTTTTCCGCAGCGAGAAACGTTTATTTTGGGCAACATCCAGACATGGTGCAATTTTTGAAAGTATAGGTAACAACTGTCCGCGAGTTATTTCAACACATTTGGATGGAAATGCAGCTCGTATGAGCAGATGTTACGCAATATACAGCGCGTTGACATATCTGCCAGCTGTCTGTGAATTTCAGTTAAATCTAAGACTTCAGTTATCCCGTGCAAATGCGCCACAGAAAAAACAGACATCGGGGGGGGGGGGGGGGGGGGGGGGGGGGGGGGTAATTTATTTGTTACATGTGGTCCCTTGGTAAAACTAATCCAGTCAGAATAGAGCTAACGTGGCGATTAGGGTTAGGATGGCTATGTCCTTCAGTTTGGAATGGTTTTCTTGCAGCTCCTTTCTGTAAGGGTGTGGGGGAGATTTTCTTGTCCCACTTTGGGCCCCTTAGTACCAACATGGTGGTTTCACCACCACAGGCTAGCTGAGTACTGTTGCTGACTATGTGAATCCCTTTATGACCACAGTGGAGCATCTTCTGATGCTACTTCCAGCAGGATAATGCACCATGTGACAAAGCTCACATTACCTCCACCTGCTTTCTGGAACATGACGATGAGTTCACTGAACTCCAATGTTCTCCACAGTCACCAGATCTCAGTCCAGCAGAGCAGCTTTGGGATGTGGTGGAACGGGAGATTCTCATCATGGATGCAGAAACTGTGTGATGCTGTCATGTCAATGCGGAGCAAAATCTCTGAGGAATGTTTCCAACACCTCATTGGATCTATGACACCAAGAATTAAGGCAGTTCTGAAGGTGAAAGGGTCCGCCCTGATACTAGTACCAGACCTGAAAAACCCTGATAAACCGGAACCTTAAAAACTGGACCTGATAAAGTAGATGAGTGTAAATTACACATAATTTGATGGTTTCATCAGCATTGTTTAATGAGAAAACTTCTGAAAGAGCTTCCTCTGACTATTCTTCTCTACAAAACATCTCAGCAGAGTTCAGGTCTCAGAAAGACCTGATGCCGACAGTCATGTAACAGAGGTCTGAAGATGCTGGCGAATGACGCAAGTCAGCAAAAGCCGCTTGCACCTCAACAGTTTGCCCGCTGTGAGACGATAAACTCCGTCCGTTTCAGTTTTTGTCTATTTCCTCCCACTGTGGTGAACCTGTGGCCAGTTTACAACACGCAGCTCATCACAAACACATCACAGCACACACTCAGCACTGAGAAACCAGACCAGACTGGAGGAGACCAGTCAGGTTTTTCCTGTCCAGGAGCTGAAACACATCATTAAAAGGTGTGATGAAGGTGGCTCCTGAACAAGTGTGACTCAGCAAAAACAGCTGACATTTCTCATTATCATGACTTTTCACATCAACGTGTTCAAAGTCATTCTGTTGTGTCTGCAGCTTCAATCTGAGCGAGGACGTTCTCATATCTTTATTGTTCAAGACAATAATTGCATCATCCTGCACCAAAATGATTTAGAACGTATAGAAAAATAATCAAAGCTGCTTTATTATCAGTTTTGTTGTCACTCTCTTAAATTCTTGTCAGTTTTTATAAACTGAACCCATAAATGAGCTGTTGCTCAACGACTCGCTGCAGTTTCTTTATCAACAGTTGGTTTCCTGCAGATAAAAATCAAACTCAAACTTAATTTGAAACTCAACCAGACAGCTGCATTCATGCCAAACAGAACACAAAATTTACTAAAAGAAGAAAAAGTCCAACAAGGACACACAAAATAAATAAATAATTAACCATAAACAGTGATGAATGAGTCCAAATTTCTACGCCTATATCCAGCAGGAATACACGATTCTCTCTGGATGATGAAGGCCTGACTTGGCCTCCTCTACCTCTGAGTGTGGTTGCTGGGTTGGCTGCGTTTAAGCACGAAGATCAGAGATAAACCAAAAACAGGCAGAAACCTCGACTCCTACTGGTTTTCTCACAGTTCAACTAGTCAGTTAACATGACAACTGGACAGCTGACAGAAGAGCCGGTTTCATCGTGTCTGTTCACATTTATTGCTGAAGCCTTAAAGCAAAGGTGAAAATGTGTAAATAGACCAGAGAAAGCTGCGATGAATCATGATCTGGTCCAAAATCAGCCTCCATGAATGTGTCTGAGGAACAAAGACGATCTATTTAAAAAAAAAAAAAAAAAAGGGGGTCAGGTCAGGGTCAGATCAGGGTTCTGGAGTGGCAAGGGGTCGGGTCAGGGTTCTGTAATGGTATCAGGGTTCTGGGATGTTACAAGGTCAGATCAGGGTCTTGGGATGGTATTAGGGTTCTGGGATGGTACGGGGTCGGGTCAGGGTTCTGTAATGGTATCAGGGTTCTGGGATGTTACAAGGTCAGATCAGGGTCTTGGGATGGTATTAGGGTTCTGGGATGGTACGGGGTCGGGTCAGGGTTCTGTAATGGTATCAGGGTTCTGGGGTGGTACCGGGTCAGACCAGGGTTCTGGGATGGTATCAGGGTTCTGGGATGGTACGGGGTCGGGTCAGAGTTCTGTAATGGTATCAGGGTTCTGGGATGGTACCGGGTCAGATCAGGGTCTTGGGATGGTATTAGGGTTCTGGGATGGTACGGGGTCGGGTCAGAGTTCTGGGATGGTATCAGGGTTCTGGGATGGTACGGGGTCAGATCAGGGTCTTGGGATAGATTGGGGCTGGAAAGTTTACTGAGATTTTACAGCAACATCTGCTGCCTTCATCTTTTCCGGGGACATCATGCAGTTTCCAGCAAGGCGATGAAGATCCAGATTCTGATGCATTACAACATCATGGCGGAGGATGAGGAGGGTACAGTAACTGGACTGCAGTCTTTACCTGAAACACCACAACCCCACACTAAGACTTTTATAGACAATAAATGATTCTTAAAGTTGTACTTCCGTGGTCATTTCATTAATATTTCTGTGTTCTCCATCATTATTGAATGCATTCTGCATCGTTTCTGTTTAAAAAAAACCTTCTGGTATCTTAGTATCCAGCTGTATTTGTATGCTAGAAGAGAGGCTTGTGGTCCAACGGCAGGCTTTTCCGGGTCCTTCTCATGAATTTCCGTCTGATTGGTTGCCTCCCATATTGTATGAAGCAAGCTCCGCCCTCCCTCTTATTTTGTAACAGACAGGAAATAGAGCCGACAAACAAGTTTGTTCCGCCATGCTAACAAACAGTTAGCTAATTAGCTTCTCAACTCCGAAGCTACAGTCGTGCTGTCTCTACTTCTAGTGTGTAGTGGAGGGTTACCTGCCTTCCAATGGACAGATAGAAACCCCACGTGGGATACGCTATTTGCAATGTGACGTAGAACTGCGAGGCTGTTCCTGATTTGCTCTTTTCTTCGTATTGTTTCTCTGATGAGAAAGAACAGCCAACTGGGGGGAACGCAACGCTAGCAAGTCAGCATGTGTAAGCAAACAAGGGGAAACCCTCCGTATTTCAGAAGGAGCAAGTTAAACGGGTTTTCAGTGGAAGGAGGCCTTTAAGTTTGTGATTTCCTATGAAGACTGACATGTTTCAGTCAGATTGTTCAGTTTGTCTACACTTGCAGTTTCAAGTTTGTCTTTCACCAAACTGGAAATGACCCGTTTAACCCGTCACACAGCAAAGAGAGTAAATGAAACATCTTTCTGCTGAGACCACCCCAGCATGTCTGATATGACAGCAGCAGATGAAGCCCTTTGATGACATCACAGGTTTGAGTTAATCCAAGTGACGGCTTAAAGAAGAAACATTACGTAACGCAGTTGAAGCCTTTTCAGGACGCCGCGTTGGGTCGTTCTGCAGATTCTAATACAGCTGCTGCTGATGAAGAAGAGGAGGACGAAGGCAGTCACATCTACAATGCACACATACACAAAAAAACACACATTCCTCCAGCAACTAGCATCCCTGCCAGTCTCCTGTTGCCATGCCAACCAGGGGAAGTAAATTATGACTTGACTGCAAATCTGAACAGACACTTTACACCTCCTCAAACACACACGCATAAGAGAAGAGCAGTGTGTTACTGGGCAGACTGGAGTGTGTTTGTGTGTTAACATGGTGGATGTGGTCTTCAATCTGCCTGCTGAATTCATGATGGATGGAAAAGAAAAGAAGGTTATCAGGGGAGGAGGAAAAGAAAAGAAACAAAAGGACATGTAACAAAACTAAACAGGTGAAGCAAAGGAAACAAAATGACAGAAAAGAGTTGAAGAAAAGAACAGGATAGAAATAAATGAAAGGAAACGGCTGGGAAAAAGGAAAGGAAATAGGAAAAGGAGAGGAGAGGAAACATTTGCAGGAAAGGAAATTGAATGGGAAAAACTTAAACTGATGAAAGGAAAGGAAAGGAAAGGAAAGGAAAGGAAAGGGAAAGGGAAGGAAAGGAAAGGAAAGGGAAAGGAAAGGAAAAATGAGGAAAAAATAAATTACATAAACCAAAAGGAAAAAGGGAGAATAAAAAAAAAATCCTCTGAATGTTTTCCAGCTGAAGTCAGACACTTTCCCTCACAGGTTTCTGACAGAACTCAGCCCGGGTCAGAACCAGTCGGGCAAGAGCCGGTTGGGTCTGACGGATCAGCTTCGGGTCAGAGTTCAGTTAAGCTGTTCAGTTTGGAGCTAAAGGACAGACTCACGCGCACTCTCTTAAGGTCCAGTTCTTGTTGCATGCACGTGCTCATGTTAGAGGTGTAAATATGTGAGGTCATGTTGGAAATAAAACATATTTAACACCGCGCGCGTGTGTGTGTGTAATTGTACCTTCACACAAGAAGCCGATGAGCCCCCATATGAAGTCGCTGCAGCTGTGGCAGAACGTCGGCTTGGTCAGGGTGACTTTCTTGAAGCAGTGTCCCGGCGCGGAGCTCTGGTACTTGGGCCGGACCCCGGGAGACTGCTGCGCCCTCTTCTTCACCGTCAGTGGGCTCGCTGTCCGGCTGTCCCCGGCGTCTGGGTCGGCTGGGTTGGGCCGGCCCGAGTCCGCCATGTCCCCCTACCAGAGCTCTCCCACAAACCCCCAACAGCGCAGAGTCGACACGGGCTACAGTCAGACTAACTCCCGAGACAGAAAAGCCTGGATTTCTAGCAAATATTCCACCCCCAGTGGAAGGACATCCCACCGGGCCGGACACAGCGGCGCTGCCCGGCGAAGGGGCGCTGTGCTCGGCGAGTATCCCAGAGTTCCTCCTTTCGTCGGAGACTGAATATCCAGGTCCAAAAATACTAAGCAAGCCTCTAAACTGCGGGTGTTATTCAAACAGTATCGGGTTTATGGCAGATGTGACGTAGTTGTGGAGAATCATACCACCGGCTGGAGCCAGCGGTGCTGCCCGGCGGAGAGGGCGCCGAGGTCGGTGTGACTCTTGGAGGATCCCGACAAACCAGCTAGCAAACGATCTCACCCCTTAAGTAGTGCTTGAGTATCCCCTGACTCAGAGCTGGAGTTGCGGGAGGTTATCGTCGGAGCTTTACGTCCTCTTTCGACGCCGTCTTCTCACGGTCGCGGTCGCTCCCCACGCAGACCAGAGCCCCTCCGCCCGGAGACAGCGGTGCCACCCAGCGGCGCCGCGCGGAGGAGATTCCCGGAGCTCCCCGCTCAGGAGGCTGGATGAATAAAAGATGACTTATCGATCCTGAAAAGCGAGCGTGTCCGCGGCTGGTATGACGTCTGTTGAAGGGATGGCAGATGATGTTTCCAGTCAGAGCAATAAGGCAGTCAGCCATGCAACGGGAAACCTGGCTGTCCACAACCGGGAGAAAGGTGTGCAAAAACCGGGCGGGAAGAAGCTGAAAAGCCGCCGGCAGAGCTGGAAATGAACGCTGATCAACAAGTGTGAAGTCCGCCTGATGAGGGCTGCTTTCATTCACGCTTTCTTCTTCCTTTTCAGGCTGATTCTTCTTCCGCGTCGGAGTCTCCAACACAGATTTACTCCTCCTCCTCCCTCCCCTTCATCCATTTTCCTCGCCTCCTTTCCTCCCTTCCTTCCTCCTGAGAGGCTCCTCTGACCGAACACCATAATAACCCCCCCCCCCCCTGTCGCTTCCTTCCTTCCTCCTTCTTTCTCTGGACTTTTCCCACCGTTTGATCGCGATCTCATGGATTTCTGTTGATAAAAACCGAAATTCATTCAAAATAAACAGACAGAGATCTGATGAGGAAGATTAGTGGCACAATGCAATAAAATTCTTAAAGGACAACATCAATACATCAATTATTTGATATGTATTTACCAATTATTAGTTAATTGGGTTTTTTTTATAAAGAATGAAATTGGAAATAGAGGCATGCATTTGCCTATTTATCAAATTCATAATTCAATTTAAAGAGTTTTAAAACCACCAAAATATCAACTTATTACCTAAGTACGGAAGAGGATTAGGGCCACTAGAAAAAAAAAAAATAATTCTGAGAAAAAAGTCAGAATTCTGACTTTAATCTCAGAATTCTGAGAAAAAAGTCAGAATTCTGAGATTAAAGTCAGAATTCTGACTTTTTCTCAGAATTCTGAGATTAAAGTCAGAATTCTGAGAAAAAAGTCAGAATTCTGAGATTAAAGTCAGAATTCTGACTTTAATCTCAGAATTCTGACTTTTTTCCAGAACAGTAAAAAAAAAATTCTGGATTTTTTTTTTTCAATTTCCAAAAAAGTCAGAATTCTGACTTTTATCTCAGAATTCTGAGATTAAAGTCAGAATTCTGACTTTTTTCTCAGAATTCTGAGATTAAAGTCAGAATTCTGAGAAAAAAGTCATAATTCTGAGATTTAAGTCAGAATTCTGACTTTTTCTCAGAATTTTTCTTTTTTTTCTCTAGTGGCCCTAATCCTCTTCCGTACCCCTAAGCTATAGAGCATCATGAATTAATAAAAGCTGCCACTGCAGACTCATCCCATGATGTCTGATTGGTTACTTTGCCCAAGAAGTCACTACAAATAAATCGCAAATACGTGATCTGCAATAGCCACGTTAAAGACCCACAACATAACTTTTCCACCTTAAAAATATGCGTTTTTGACACCAACATTCATTGTGCATTTTCGAGACATCACTCCCTAGCAGCATCCCGATGCTCAGACACGCACTATCTAACTTTTCCATCCAGGATACGGCCGTGACGTTGCAGCCGAAATTGGTTGCACACCACGTCACTTACAGTCGTCCTCAAAATTATTCATACTCTCCAATTAAGAGGGGGGGGAAAAAATCAGCTGTCAATAAAATTCTTTAAAACTGAAAGAAGTAATAATAAATAAAAATTCTGACAATCATGACATTAATTCTGAATTGTGGTTCAACAAACATATTCAAAACAAACAAACAAAAAATAAAACAAAAAAAACAAGCATCATGGGTCTCCGAAACTAAAATTTTGTTGAGCAACACTTTGAGACAATCACTGCAATCAGACGTTTTCTGTAAAGTTCAAAAAGATTTCTACATCTGTTGACAAGTATTTTAGTCCACTGTTCACGGGAAAGGTGTTCTAACAAGGCTGTCAGGCAATTGAAAAAAAAACAATCTGATTAATCAAAGGATTTGTCACTTAATTAATCGCCTTTCAATCTCATATCTGCTTAAGCAGTTGTGGGGAACAATGGTCCTCAAGGGCCGAAGTCCTTTAACTTTTCTATGCAACCCTGCTCCAACACAGCCTGTGAAGTTCTGTATGGTGACCAAAGGGTATAGATACCAAGAGGCGACACTCTGCTGTGTTCAACACCGAGCCAGTGTCTGGATGATTCCTGTCAGAAGGCTTGAGTGGTGGTTACAGTGGATATTAATTCTTTTATTTATTTATTTATTTTTAGTTAAAGGGAATGGAGAGTTTGAGACAGCTGGCTGCTCCCAGTGGTCGGTCACGTAGCTACGTGGCTGCCGTCCTATGGTGAGTTCGCTCAGTTTACAAGGTTCACTTTTAATTTTTTCACAAGCTGCTGCAGCAACGTACGGCACAAAATGTCCAAGACCGCTTTTTGGGTTTAACAACATCCACTTTTCAGTCATCAAGTTCGGGAGCTCTTCCGATGTGTGTTGTGGATTTGCGTATGTCCTCAGTGTAAAATATCCTGTAACCGTGGTAACTGGAAGCCCTTGGCAGAAACTAGCAGACATGGTGGCTCCCATGGTTTCGGCCGTGAAACTTGTCTTTGTAGTAACTCATTAGCTGTGTTCGAAATCATCCACTCATCCACTCACTCCCTATTCCCTACATAGTGTATATGATGTAGTCCACTATATCATGTACCTATGTAGGGAACGACGGGAGGATATTTTGGACACTACATGGGGTGACATCAGTAGATGCGCCAGATATTGCTGCGGCGTGCAGTAGCGGAACTTCAATAGTTAGAAAAAAAAAAAGATGTGCAGTAGCGGTAGCTAACAGTTATGAACAACAGACAGTTTTCCTGCTACGAAGAAATACCGTTATTGTTAAAAGCTACACAACAACGCCACTAAAGCAAATGTTGGTACTTTAATGTTACTTCCATTTTTTTTATATGAAAAGCTGTTGCAACATTTTTCCTCTTCTGCGATGGTATACGGGAGTAAAATGTAGGGTACATCAGCTCTGTCCCAATTCGGGGTCTGGATCCTTCGAAGGACGCAGCCTACCCAGCCATCGCTTGTACACTTACATTCGCAGTGCATTGTTGGTATTTTATAGTGGACGATGTAGTGGATGAAAAGTAGTGAACAGAATTCGAACAACACTACAAAATGGCTTTCTCACTATATAGTGCACTACATCCGTGATAGGGAGTGATTTCGAACACAGCTATTGCCGCGTCTTCTTCTTCTTCTTCTGTTTTTTTGTTGCAGTTGGCAAACAGCTTCAGGAGCATACCACCACCCACTGCCTGGGTTATTCAGTGGGCCAAATTTAAAATGCTTGTGCATTGAATTGGCACTCTGAATTAAAGGGGAGTTCAGTTTTTTTCAAACTAGACCTATTTTCTAGCATGAAATACGTTCATTTACTCACCCAGGCAGTTTTGGTGTAACTTGAATTCCTTTAGGAGATATTTAGATCCACTCGAGATCAGAGTATGTCCAATGTAATGGAAGTGATGGGACAACCGTGCGCAGCCTCTAAATAAGGCATTATCTGCCACAAAATACTTCATTTTACCAATGTTTTGTTACGAAACATTAGTCAGACCCCTCTGTGAGCTCGAAACAGCTTGCTTTTTTTGTAGTGATCCGTCCTTATTTACAGACACTTTTACTGCAGCGGCTTTGATGACATCACAGTTATGCGACACCATAACACGTAAATGTCTGTAAATCAAGACGATTTACCACAAATAAATCTCAATAAATAAAACTCAAAGGCGCTTCGAGCTCACAGGGGGGTCCGACTAATATCTGGTGACAAAACATTGGTGAGATGAAGGAGTTTGTGACAGATAATGCCTTAGAGGCTGCGTGCGGTTGCCCGCATCACATTATATTGGACCTACACTGATCTCGAGTGGATCTAAATATCTCCTGAAGGAATTCAAGCTACACCAAAACTGTGGGTGAGTAAGTTAAAGTATTTCATGCTAGAAAATAGGTCCAGGTTGAAAAAAGAAAAAAACTTCCCTTTAATCGCAATTATTTTTTTGTAATGCATTAATTTGCATGTAATTAATTAATCTAGTCAGTCAGTCAGTCATTTTCTGTTCCGCTTATCCAGTTCAAGGTCGCAGGAGTTGCTGGAGCCTATCCCAGCTATTATCAGGCGAGAGGCGGGGTACACCCTGGACAGGTCGCCAGTCTGTCTCATTAATCTAATTAATGCATTAAACCGACAGCCCTATTCTAATGTGTCTGGGATAGTTATTTGTTTGTTGTTTTCTTTTTATATTATTTTCAGTTACAATTCCGTACCGTACCGTCTTCTTCCGCTTATCTGGGATCGGGTCGCGGGAGCAGCTGCCTAAGCAGGGAAGCCCAGACTTCCCTCACAGCTGCAAGCTCATCCAGGGGAAACCCGAGGCGTTCCCAGGCCAGCCGGAAGACGTAGTCCCTCTAGCGTGTCATGGGTCTCCCCCGGGGTCTGGCGGTGGGATGTGCCTGGAACACCTCACCAGGGAGGCGTCCAGGAGGCATCCTGACCAGATGCCCGAGCCACCTCATCTGGCTCCTCTCTATACGGAGGAGCAGCGGCTCTACTTTGAGTCCCTCCCGGATGACCGAGCTCCTCACCCTATCTCTAAGGGAGAGCCCGGCCACCCTGCGGAGGAAACTCATTTCGGCTGCTTGTCTCGTTCTTTCGGTCATGACCCACAGCTCATGGCCATAAGTGAGGGTAGGAACGTAGATGGACCGGTAAATCGAGAGCTTCGCCTTCTGGCTCAGCTCCTTCTTCACCATGACGGACCGATGCAGCGTCCGCATCACTGCAGGCGCCGCACCGATCCGTCTGTCCATCTCCCGCTCCATTTTTCCCTCACTCATGAACAAGACCTTGAGATACTTGAACTCCTCCACCTGGGGCAGGACCTCACTCCCGACCCGGAGAGGACACTCCACCCTTTTCCGGGCGAGGACCATGGTCTCGGATTTGGAGGTGCTGATTCTCATCCCTGCCGCTTCAAACTCGGCTGCAAATCGCTCCAGCGAGAGCTGGAGATCACGGCCCGATGACGCCAACAGAACCACGTCATCTGCAAACAGCAGAGACCCGATCCTGAGGCCACCAAACCGGGTCCCCTCAACACCTCGGCTGCGCCTAGAAATCCTGTCCATAAAGGTTATGAACAGGATCAGTGACAAAGGGCAGCCTTGGCGGAGTCCAACTCTCACCGGGAATGGATCCGACCTACAGCCGGAAATGCGGACCAAGCTCTGGCACCGGTCATACAGGGACCGGACAGCTTGAACAATGGGGTCTGGCACCCCGTACTCCCGGAGCACCCCCCACAGGAATCCCCGGGGGACACAATTGAACGCCTTTTCCAAGTCCACAAAGCACATGTAGACTGGTTGGGCGAATTCCCATGCCCCCTCCAGGATCCCGAAGAGGGTGTAGAGCTGGTCCACTGTTCCACGACCAGGACGAAAACCACACTGCTCCTCCTCAATCCGAGGTTCGACTATCCGACGGACCCTCCTCCCCAGTACCCCTGAATAGACTTTACCAGGGAGGCTTAGAAGTGTGATCCCCCTGAAGTTGGAACACACCCTCCGATCCCCCTTTTTGAAGAGGGGGGCCACCACCCCAGTCTGCCAGTCCAGAGGTATTGCCCCCAATGTCCATGCGATGCTGCAGAGGCGTGTCAGCCAAGACGGCCCCACAGCATCCAGAGCCTTAAGAAACTCCGGGCGGATCTCATCCACCCCAGGGGCCCGGCCACCGAGGAGCTTTTTGACTACCTCGGCGACCTCAGCCCCAGTGACAGGAGAGTCCACCCCTGAGTCCCCAAACTCTGCTTCCTCCTCGGAAGACGTGTTGGTGGGATTGAGGAGGTCTTCGAAGTATTCCCTCCACCGGCCCACGACGTCCTGAGTCGAGGTCAGCAGCCCACCATCCCCACTGTACACGGTGTTGACGGTGCACCGCAGTTACAATTCAAAAACATTGATTTATTTCCCTAAATCATAATTTTGCATTTTTTTAAATTTATTATTAGTTTCTTTAGTTTCTTGTTATTTGAATTACTGTTGTCAATGTAGCCTTTTCTTTAAAGGTGCATTGCGCAATTTAAAATGTTAAATACTATCCTTTGCTTTCCTCCACATGCTCTTACAATTGCCTGCTGTGTAGAATGAGCTGGTCTTTCTTCACTGCTGTTGTCTCTTTTTCTGAATGCTCAATGCGAGAAATTCGGGTATGGAGCCTCCAGGGGGTACTTGTGGGGGAGACAAGCTGCATGTTCTTGTTCGTCTGGCTGTGCCTGCCGGTGTGGTGTATTCTGCCACTGCAGGTCCGCGCATGTTGAGCATCCTGCTAAAAGATGGAGAGGGGTGCCTCTCAAACCCCAACTCAGACTCCAGTAAGACATTTTATAAGGTAATTGTGATCTCAGCCTGTGAATTTAGATATTTGAACTACAAGCCAGCGTTAGCCTGTTGTTACCGTTAGCATGCAGTTCGTCAGTTCACTCAACGATCAAACCATAAACAACTTGCAGATTTATAACTATTACTTCAGTAGACATCGTGGCTCTAACTCTGGGCTCAGACTAAGTGTAATTTGGGTTAAACTAATGACCAACGCAGTCAAAGCAGCTCATGCGTGTGCAGGACATTAGCGTCACTTCCACTTGTCACCAGAGAGGGTGAACTTCCGGAAAAAAACTGGAACTTGCCCTGTACTCCTTTAATTGGAGGGTATGAATAATTTTGAGGACAACTATAGCTACTACCAAATGGATATGAACCAGATATGAACACAGCGGGTGTTTTGAACGGGCACCATGGCGGATTTGGCAAAGAAACACAAGAAATTGTTACCTGAGGAACAGAGGAAAGAGAGGAAGGGACAGAACAAGAGTCAAGATGAGACTGTTTTTACTAACTGGAGTAAGCTCATAGTACAGGTACGATGAAGATGGAGGCTAGTTTAGCCATCAATCGGGGGCGTGTCACTGAGAAAACTGCTAAAAGTTACATTGTGGGTCTTTGAATATTTCAGTGGTGCTATTACCTTTATTTTTCATTACCTTAAATATTTTTTTAACCTTTTTATTACCTTTATTAAGCTCAATAGCCTACTTCAGACCATGTCGACCATGTTTCAGACGCTTCCTGATGGTCCTCTCAGGGCGCATTCACAAAGCTTTTTTGATTCGAATTAGAGTCCGTTTGCTCGGAAGTCCGCTCCGTTTCGGGGAGTTGTAAATGCGCAAACAGACTCTGATCCGGAACAAACAACCGCACTCGGTCCGCCTGCAAACCCAGGTCTTGGTCCGATTCAAGTGAACCAAAGACAGGAAGTGGACTACAAATTGCATTGGCATTGTGGGTCAAACGTTGGACAATGTGGGTAAACGCTATGACAACAAATACACGTGTGGGACTGCGGTACTTATAACCGCTCCTCGTATAAAAACGTATAGCTACTCGTACAAAAATAATGTCGCTTTGTGGAGGGAACAGAAGTTGTGAGAACCTTCTAGTACGTGCGTCTTGTTCTCGCCTACAGTGAATCCAAAAGCAGGGCCAGCTGAGATTTTTATTCTTGGCCCGTATGGCAACGTGCAACGTGAACGCGATCTCGGTCCGGAGGACCACCCCCAACCGAACCGAGTCCCCAAATGGACTGAGACTCATGGACTATGCTTTCTGAATGCGCACTTAGAGCCTGTTCGGCCTACTCAGCACTTTCTTATTGCTCTCAAGACCACAAGGAAAAAAAATTGTCATTTTGTTCTCGCATTCTGGTTTCAGAGTTCTTGGAACTTGTTCTTGACCCATCATCACAGCAAAACTTTTTTGGGGGGGGGCTTTGAGAAGGGTTAGGGTTATTATCAGGCATTTGAGGTAGGGCAGGGTAATTGGGAAAAACATGAGGGCAAAGTTGTCACTTCTGCCTTCCCGCTGATGTGAGTTTGTATAGATAGTTTTAAAGAACAGTTGTTGGAGGTGGTGAGAAGGTATGAACTTTCATGTCCATAACATGTGGCATTTAATTGCTGATTTCATTTCACATTAAAACACAGACATCCCTTGCAGTAATCCACATTGTTGTGGACAAAGGTTGTTGTGGAGCATGGAGTGACCAAACCAAAATGTGCTTTTTTCTTGTTCTTGAGGTTCAAGAATAAAGTTCTTGCTTCTAGAGGATCATGTAACTAGCTTTACATGACAGTCTTCGAGGGTCACAGTCCTGCATGTTTTAGATGAGTCCCTGCTCCAACGCAATTAATTCAAATGAAAAGTCTCTCTTGGACAGCTTCTAGTCAAGTTCTTCCCCAGCGTGACCCATTAATCTGATTCACATATGATTCAGCAGAAACATCCGAAACCTGGAGGGCTGCGGTCCAATTTTACCCCATCCTTTATTTCAATCCAAATATCTCTGCAATGTTATGCATAAGAGTTATTGTGCTTGTTTTCCCCTCTTTCCTGTCTTCCCCAATTGGTCCAGACAGATGGATGTCCTTCCTGGTTCTGGAAACTGAAACTGTCAAGATTAAATCTAAAAACAGAAATATAAAAATTATTCAATAAATTAATTAATGTGCAAATGAATTATGTAAACATAAAAGCGCCCCCCGTCCCCCCAAAAAAAAGGGGGGGGGGGGGGGGGGGTTCCATTAAGTAATGTATAAAATGTGACCAAAATTTATTTTTTTTTTAATGTCATTTTCAACTATTTATAAGAATACCCCTATTTATTTAATTCCTGATTGAGGCATAAACATTGACAACCATCAGACAAGAGTAACATAAAAAGCTAAAAACATGGAACATAGTTTATCATAAGAAAGGGCAGAAAGCTTCCAGTGAGATCAGCTCAGACATCTTCAGGTCATCTTGTAGTCTGATAGGGTAGGACACATGCTATTTTCCTGAGTCTGTAAATATCACAAGATTGTAAAGCGCATAATGGCTTTGAGTTCGTTGAAGATAGTTTCCCAAATACACTGTCTGTCCACATAAAAGGAAAAATGAAAAACTCCACCCATTAATATTTCATAGGACTACCTTCAGCTTTGATTACAGCAGTATTGTCTAAGGACGCTCCCAAGAGGTAGCCATGGCTCCCCTTAACAAAAAGCTGGCCGCCCCACTGGCCACCCCTGCAAAAAAAAAATTTTTTCATTTATATTAATTTCAATGTACTATTAACACAGCGCAGCATGCTTTGCTTATATTTGAATGTCAAAATCTTTGCAAATAAAAATAAAATGAATAAAAATTACTCCAGACCTACCATTTTATGCCATTGCTCTTTTGCTGTAGTCCCCCGTAAGTCTACAGGATCACGCCGAATTAACGCGCCCTTTCTTATGCAAATTCATCCAGGAAGGCGCCACCCAGAACTGCCCCAACCAATTTCTTTTTCTCTCTCTCTCTCTCTTTTATTTTTCTTTATTTTTCTTTTCTTTCCTCTTTTTAATTTTTTTTTACTTGTCCTGTCCAGCATTGTAGCAAGCAGATTGGTGATCTGGTTGCTTCATTGTGTTGAACAGATTTGCTTTGCTAAGGGGAGCTTTATGAACACAAGGTTCCCCTTGATATCCTTTTTATTCATTTTATTTCTTTAATTTAAACATTTGTTTATAACAGCATTCCAAACTATACTGCTGGGCTTGACAAGAGAAAAATGGAAGTTAACAGAAGCAATAATAGAAAGTGGAACAGAGAGAAAGGAGTGAGGGAGAGAGAGAGAGAGAGAGAGAGAGAAGAGAAAACATGGATCTACTTCCACAATTCACTGGTGCATCTGTACACAAACCCCTAAACAACATTCCAAGGTCTCTGCTGGAAAAAAAAAAACTAGTAATCCCCCACAGGAGGACGTGCAGGTGGTTTAAGAATCATCAGATCATACAAACACACACAGAACTACGCAGAGAAGAGGTACAACCTAGTCAGTGCAACAGGAAGCAGCGTCACAGTGTCAACATGCATAATAAAGGGTGCTCTATGATGATACAGTCATGCAGATGCAACCTTGTCTCTGCAGAGAGGAGGAAGCCCACACATCCCGAGACCCGGCCCCCAGCAGCCACCCAGAAGCCCGGACCCCAGTCACCCCCCCAAAGGGACGGACATGCATCCCCCCAGAGGGCGGTCCCAGCCGGAGCCCCCCGTGGTTTCAGGCCCCAGTGGACCAAGACCAGCAGCTGCCGACCCCCACCAAGCGCCCAGGGGCAGACCCCCCACCCGACCCAGGCAGCCCAGCTGACACCTAGGAGGACCAGACACCCCAGACGACCCCCCCCCAGCACAGGCTAACACCCACCCCTATGTCCCTGCCCCACAGACCTGACACCAGGGCGCTACCACCGCTACCACCCCCCTACACAACCACCACACTCACACACACACATACTCCTCCCTCCACCCCACACGCATACCCCCAACCCCAACATACACTCCCCCAACACACATGCACCAACCCGGTCCAACCTCCAACCTTACACACGCACACACACACTCCTCCCTCCACCCCCAATACCCACACCCTCCTCCCTCTACCCTACACACATACCCCCCACCTCCCTATACCCCCGACACCCACATGCACTCCCCCCACACATGCCCCAGCCTACCCTTCCCTCCAACCTGACACACTCACACCCTTCTTCCTTCCCTACCCGACACCCACAAACACACACCTCCCCTCCCCCATCTCCCCTTTCCTCCAACCACTTACCCACATCTCCTTCCTCTTCCAGCACATATTCATCACTCCCACACACACCCTGAGCTTTCCACACACACACACCTCACTCCTCCCTATTTACTTCTTCCTCCATACACACCCTGGTCACCCCCCCCCCCCCCCCCCCCCCTTCTCTTCCTACACATCCCTCCCCTTTCTGCGCGGTCCTCCCTCCTGTCATTCCCCAACATTCTCTCTCTCCCAACACCAATCCTTGTACACCTACATACACCACGCCCACTGATACACACTTCGTCCCTCCTACACCTTATAAATGTCCCCTTTCACACTCACATTCATTTGCTCTCACACACCCACCTCACTCTTACCCTTGCCTCCGTGCCTCCTGGGTGATAACCCAGACCGGAGAAGGAGCTGCGAGCTCTAAGCCCCCAGCACGATCCCCCCCTATCAGCTCATTCTACACAGCAGGCAATTGTAAGAGCATGTGGAGGAAAGCAAAGAATAGTATTTAACATTTTAAATTGCGCAATGCACCTTTAAAGAAAAAACTACATTGACAACAGTAATTCAAATAACAAGAAACTAATAATAAAATAAAAATTTGCAAAATTATAATTTAGGGAAAAAAATTAATGTTTTTTGAATTGTAACTGAAAATAATATAAAAAGAAAACAACAAACAAATGAAATTATCCTAGACACATGAGAATAGGGCTGTCAGTTTAATGCATTAATTAGATTAATGCGACAGACATAATCTAATTAATGTCATATGTGTTTGTGACACATATGATTTGCGACACAAGCACACACACATCCTTGTACTTCTATCTTAGTGAGGACATTCATTGATATAATGCATTCCCTAGCCCCTTACCCAAACACTAACTACAACAACTGATTGCCTAAACCTAACCCTTGCCCTAACCCTAACCAAAACCTAATTGTAACCTAAACTCTAAAACCTAATCTTGACCCTCAAAAATGTTTTTTTCTTTGACTTTTTTAGTGGGGACTGGCCAAAATGTCCTCACTTTGTAAAAATGTCCTCACTTTACTGGTTCAAAAGCGCAAAATGGTCCTCACAATGTAGCAAGTACATGTTCACACACACACACACACACACATACACACACTGAACTGCTTATTAAAAGCAAAAAATCTTGGCCACTAAAGTAAAAAAAAAAATAAATATATATATATATAGTTTTTGCTTGTAATAAGCAAAAAAATTGCTTGCCAATGGAGCAAGTGAAATTTCCTTATAAGATTTCTTGACACGTGATGCTTTTGTCTTAAAACAAGTTCCTATATCTCACTGAAGTGTTTCTCTTTAGGTAATTTTGTCTTATTTTGAGTGTGATGAGATATTTTGATTTAAAAATTAGAAAAATATACTTGGTAAGATTTGAGTTTTTACAGTGTATTGTTCAAAGTAAGGAAGTTTGCTCCAGATAATGCCTTATATATAGGCCCATTTATTCTGCCCATTCACTGCCATTATATAGATATACACGGATCTACAACTAATCTGAATAGTATCCAAAGGAGTCAGAGTGACGCAGAAATGTTACTGGTGAGTAAATGCACATATAAATTCCAGAAATAAGGTTCAGGTTGAAAGAAGCAAAAGTTATCCTTTAATAACCCTTGGTAACCCTCATATTTTCTCTGGCCACCCTGTGGCCACCCCTAAAAAGAAACCTCTGTAGGCACCCCTGGTATTGTCTCTGTCATTGTTTCAATCAGCTTCTGCAATGACACAAGATTTATTTCCACCCAGTGTTGCATAAATCTTTCTCCAAGATCTTGCATTGATGATGGGAGAGTCCAATAACTGCACAAAGCCTTCCCCTGCACATCACAAAGATGTCCAATGTGGTTCAGGTCTGGACTCTGTGGGGGCCAACCCATGCGTGAAAATGATCACCCTGCTCCCTGAACCAGTCTCTCACAATCTGAGGCCAATGATTCCTGGAACTGTCATCTTGGAAGGAAAGAATCACGGTTGGAATAATCTGGTCATTCAGTATACTGAGGTATCAGCTGACCTCAGTCTTTAGACACATAATGTTGCTGAGCCTAGACCTGAATCTAGACCTGAACCTACTGTAGACCTGAGCAACTGCAGCAACCCCACAGGCTTGTACAGTATGCACTATGATGGCTGTATCACTTCATCTGCCTCTCTTCTTACCCTATTGCCCCCATAACTCTGGAACTGGAACAGGGTAAATCTGGACTTACCAGACCACATGACCTTCTTCCATTGCTCCAGAGTCTAATCTTTATGCTCCTGAGCAAACATAAGCCTTTTTCTCCCTAATTTTTCTCACTGATTAGTGTTTTTCTTACTGCTAAACAGCTGTTCAGTCCCTGAAGTTGCCTTCACACTGTTCCTGTGGAAATGTTCTATTCAGCGTAGTTGTGAATTCCACTGGTCTTTTTTTCTTTAACATTTTGATTTCACCAAACATCTTAATGACCATGAGTCATACTTACATGGAGACTTTTTTCCCCTTTCGGATTGAAATCATTCTGATGTAAGATTTCAGGACAGCTGTTTACGTGGGAACTAATCTATTCCAATCAGGTGTGTACATGCAGCAACATCTAAGCAGAATGGTCCTGTCTGACATGCGCAGAAAGATGTTACATCACATGATTTACTAAAGATGGAGGTCTACAAACTGATTGTTGTGGTTTCTGCAGGACTGTAATCCAGCAGCAGATGATCCGCATGCGCTCCTACTGCAAACAACAAAGAGGAAACGGTGCAGAGACAGTGTTTGAATGAAAAACCAACTTTCTGCTGCTCTTCAGTGTATTTGTTTGTTTGCTGCCATTTTCCAAAGTGAGGAAACGTTACTCATTGCACGTTTATGTTGCATCAGAGCATGCACTGTAAGAATGCAACCTCACAACTTTCCGATTCAATGTTTACATGATTGCAAGATCGGTTTGGGAAAAGGAATATTCTGCTAAATCTAATAAAAATCCTTTCAGTTGGGCACTTTTCATTCAGAATGAGGTGCATATGTGGATCCTTTTCATTCTGCCTGAACTTTCAAACCGACTTCAAACCGTCGGTTTATTTAGCTCCATGTAAATATGGCAATTTGACTCTTCTAAAACAGATTAAAATCTCTTCCACCACCACAGGCTGTGTCTTCCCACATAGCTGCTCCCCTGCATTGGTTAAGGATAAATAACTTGCCAGCTGAAAGATAATCGCCCATGCAGTCGTTATCCAACGGGAAGCTCCTACCTCTTTTTTTTTCAACTTTTTATTTATCACAGAATAAACAGACAGATGGGAGATGCGCCATTATTCACTCCCTTTCCTCTTGACAATTCAGTCTGATAGAGACAGATTGCATTTGCACAATTAACATACTGTATTTAAATCAGTCTACACTTGCTTAAAAATTACAACATGTACAGTACTTACACCCAATGGATTGCGTATATCATATATATTTATATAAACAATCTTTGTTCTGAGGCACCTCAGAAAAGAGCTTTACAGACCAAAGCCAGCCCCTGTGTTTCCTTGAATACATCTAAGGACGGCCAGCCAGCCAGTCATGTAGATGACAGTGGAGAGTTGGGACATTATGTAAGGGATAATGTAAGGAACGCAGGTCATTATGGGGAAACACTGACCGACAGGGCGAATGCAGACCCCGATGCAAAGCGGAGAGGTTTGCTTCTTCTCCTGCAGGAGAAGTTTCTGCAGTTTCTTCTAACTGCAGCATGACACTGTAACCCTATGCTTGAGTAAAAGCACACACTGCCTCTGCATCAGTTACACTGACCCGACTGGACGCAGATGCCGCATTCGTATAAATCCAGCCCTCCTCACGCTAACAAAGAAACAGGATCTGAAACAGAAAACTAGTTTCTACCTGAATTAAGATTCCAGGTCTTCAGTACGTTGTCTGAATGAGATCTTCTGTTCAGTAAGAAAACCTGGTATTTGTAGGATGTAACTCTCTAAAGGAGTTCCTTTTTAAATATGTGATATGTGGTGCACTTGTTGGAGAGTCAGCCAAGTTAGAAAAGAATGTGAATTTAGATTTATCTGCATCCAACACCAGTTTGAGTGTTTGCAGACTATAAGATAAGTAAATTAGATGCTCTGTCTGCAATCAGCCACAGTTCCTTCCTGCAGAGGACACAAAAAGAAGACGGAAACTGCATCCAACTCTTAAGTCCCATTTATGCTCCATGCAGAAAACGTATACACAGGCGGTTGAATTGTTTTATCTGTTGGTTACTTGTGTAATTTGGTGTGGTTCTGCCACTTGATGCAGAAGATTTTGCATCAATTTGGCGTCTGCGACGCTTCACGACCACGACGCAGAAAGACTGGCGTGTTAGAATTTTGGGTGTTTGTCCGCCTCGTGTGACATGTCCCGCAATGTGTTCCATGTGTGTCTGTTGCCATGACTGATTGACAGCTGCTTGTCCCGCCTCCCCGTCTTGTCCTCTCTTGTGACACCACGCAATGATCAGATGGTTGTTGTGTCTTGTGCCATTCTTGTAGTTTGACCACTTGCGGATAACAAGACACCGTCCGATTTTATGACACAATATCTGTTAATCTGACATAACGACCGTCGTGAACGATGAAAAAAATTGTATAATCTGATCCAGGCATAACCCTGACCTAGCTATCTGGCTATGCCCATTGGAAGTCCAACCCTGCCCAATGGATCAGCGCAAGACTACGTCACAACCCGGAATTCATGTGACCATGAAACAGGTAGGGGGGTGAAAGCCAACCTCACATCTGAACTGCGTCTGATGGACTTTGAGCCTTGAAACTTTTTTTGCACTCTTTTTTTATTTCTTTCTCCACCAGACGTACTCTGGGCTAAATGCTAACCAAGCTATCTCAAAACTAACAAGAGCTAACAAAAATTATCCCCCTAATCGGCAGGCTAAAGGTAAGGAAAGCTTGGACTTGCTGTTAGCTGGCTAAAAACTACAGTTGTGCTACTCTGATACTGGCTGAGGCCTTCCTGAGAGCAAACAGGAAGGCAAGAAGCAGCCACCAGCCAGCCATCAGGCCTGCTTCCAACCTGTCAATCAAAAGGATACAACCCTAATTATGTGTCATTTCAAGATTAAAGGCCCTGTACCTGATTTTCAAAAGGCCGTTTTGGTCCCCTGCACTTTTTTTACTGTCCAAAAATATTTTTTCCGAGTGGTCTTTAAACGCACCATGAGCGCAAGCATGCTCGCGCCGGTAGATGAGGGGAACAGACGGGAGAGCAGAGCTGCTGAATGGTGTGTAACAGGAAAGTTCAGCAAATCAGTCAGAGCCAGCAAAAAACTTCATACAGGTTTTTCCCCCAACAAACCAGGTGATAGAAGCAGATAAACCAGGAACCATGCAGATATTGTTAGCTAAATAATGACAAGTTAACACGGACCATTGCATCATGTTAAAGGGGAAGTTCAGGATTTTTGACTCACGGCCTCATTTACAAGTGAGCCAGAATGCTGCTTATCTCTGAAGACGGTTTCAACATATTTCATTCCGTTATTCTAGTTCCAGTGGGTCACCAATGCTAATGCTAGTGGAAGTCAACAGGAATCTGCTAGCCTGTCATTAATAACAATCTTATCCACTCCAGAGAACATTCGAGGCAAATCATTTCTAACTTCAGACTATCTGTGTAAATGCCGTGTTACACAGAATAATGTTACAAATAAAACTAACCTGCATTTCGTTGCATTTTGATTGTTGCTGCTGAGAAACTTTACAAAGTTTTACTTCCTGTATTTGGCAGCAGAGTGATGTCATCTGCTGCTACATGCATGAAGGAATCTGATTACACAAAAATAAAGTCTAAAATACGGCCACGTCCGAAAGGCATGAGGATATGTCAGATTTTGAAGATGATTTCAAACTTTTTTGAAACTCAAACTGTCACCATGTCTCTATGAACCGAAATACACTGGCAAAGGTACTGTAGTAGGCTGCTAAGAAAGTAGTTCCTCAATATGTAATGCAAAATTTGTCATACAAGGCTAGTTTTACTTTTTTAACACGAGTTTACTAGTTTAACACGACATTTATACGGATAGGCTTACTGATTTGCCTCGGATGTTCTGTGGAGTGGATAAGATTGGTTTTGACTGGCTAGCAGATTCCTATTGACTTCCACTAGCATTAGCATCAGCAACCTCCTGGAACTAGAATAACGGGATGAAATATGTTGAAACTGTCTTCAGTGATAAGTAGCATTCTGGCTCACTTGTAAATGAGGCCCTATATCAAAAATTCTGAACTTGCCCTTTAAGCTAGTTAACAAGAATACTCTTGTTACCTACATCCCTTGCTATTTAGTTCATGCTAGGAATAAAGCCAATCCTCCATCATTTGTATAAAGGACTTGTGCTCATTATTTCTTCTTAATATTTAAAAGAAATCTTTATTGTCACACTATATGGAGCCGATCAGGCCCTGACGCAAAGGAAAAATATATACTGTAAAAACAGGATTTTATACATCCAAGCTCGTGATAATTGTGAAACTACATATTTATCCCTCTATATATAGATATTTATGATTGTTGCACCCCAAATTGTCCAACTGTTCATGTCATGCCTGAATATATTATTGACAGGTGAAGGATAGTAGGGATGCAGGAGGAGATAGAGGAGGAAATGAAGGAGAAGCTGAAGGAGGTGGAGGAGAAAAGGCTGGAGGCTCACAGGTGAGGTTGAAAGAATAAACGTGTTAGCCATGAGATGAAGCACTGTCACAGTGCATTGTGTATTAGAGCTTTCAAAGTTCAAACACCTGCATCTACAGTCGTCCTCAAAGTTATTCATACCCTCCAACTAAAGTAGAGGCGAAATTGACAATAATAATTCAAATAACAAGAAACTAAAGAAACTAATAATTAATAAAAAAAAAAAATTACAAAATTATATTTCAGTGAAATATATTTTTTTCAATTAAAGTTGAAAATTATTTTAAAAAAACAAACAAACAAAACTATCCCAGACATATTCGAGCACCTTTCCCATGAAATGTGGTCCAACATACTTGTCACGAGTGCAGAAGCATCTTTGAACATTAAACACCTGATTGCAGTGATTGCTTCAAAGTGTTGCTCAACAAAGTTTCAGTTCAGGAGCTCCATCGTGCTTACGTGCTTATTTTATTTTTTGTGTGTTTGCTTTTAATATTTCTTTCAAACCACAATTCAAAATCAATGTCATGATTTTCATAGAATTTTTATTTATTATTACTTTTGTCAATTTCAGTTTAGTTCACTGACAACTGATTGTTTTTCCCTTCTTTAATTTTAGGGTATGAATAATTTTGAGGACGACTGTACATATTTTATCAGATGAACGAAGCAAACAGGCCAGGTACAGTGTTTTACTGAGGCTGGTGTACTAAAAAGTTTGTAAATGTATGAATGCATTATTTTACTGGTCAGAAATAGTAGTGAGCGACTAGCAGTGAGTCCATGAGCTGGTCAGGAACTCGCAGTAGGAACATAAACTAGTTTATTTGGCAGTATTTTTGTCATCATTGTAATTACTAAAATTAGAAGTTGCTCATACTGTAAATATTCCACCTTTTGTTACGGAACTGCATGCCATCTATCCAAGGGAAAGTCGCACTGGCCGTCACTGTTCGTACAGCAAAACGGCCTGAAAGCATCAAAACTGAGGAGGAGAGAGAGTTGAAACACAGGAAAGACCAAAGAAGGAATGAAGTTTGTGTAAATCTTGGTGGATTGAACTGAGGTTAGAGAGCAGCTGGACGGCCTCGGACAGAATGTGGACTGGAAACGAGCTGTAATCCAACTTCAATAACTTTCTTCTTAGTAATGTGGCCAGATGACTCAGCTGCTGGCACTACCGAGCTTTACATCACCTTCACTCGAAGGGGCCGGTTAGATACTTTATTAGGTTGTCATGTTGTAATGTCACCTATAACATCATAACGCATCATAATTGTGCATCTGTGTACATAACTGTAGTTACGGTAAACTACCGGTTTATGAATTAAGTGACAGAAAATGTCATGTAGCTGTGTAGCAGCCATTTGCTGCAACCAAAACAAGAAACTCACTGGAAGATGCGAGTTTCCTCTGGAGTTTCTGTGTACATGAGTATGAAACGTGCAGGTTATTTCATGAATGTCGAGTTGAAGGGAGAGAAACGTTTCTCACTGGGAGAAAAAGTTAGGGGCGGGGCTTGCAGTTCAAACTGCACTGTTCACCTCGTTCACCCTGCAAAATCAGGTACAGCACCTTTAAATGACATCTAAACAGATAAGTTATTAAAAAAATTCACACAGTTAACATGACGGTAAACTTGACCTATGAAACCTAAAATGATGTTTTGAACCAGGCTGTAAACATGTTTATTTCTCTTCACATGTTTACAACATTGGAGACAGATGTCCCTATTTACATACATAAGGGAGCATAAATGGGCCTTAGAAGAACCTTAAATAAAGGCTGTGATATTTGGTTGATGTCCCATTTAAAAAAAAAAAAACAATTCTCCATTTGTTTGTTGTTGTTTGTTTCTCTTTCTGGCAGCAGAAACTGTAAATAAAATAAAATAAACTTCTTTAACTTTATCTGTTGTTTTTTGTTTGTTTGTTTTTTTTTTTCACTTACTTTCACTTATAACTGTATAGCATCTCCAACAGTCATGTTAGATTAGAACTAAAACTTTATTTATTCTTATTTGAGGCTGAACATGTAAAGTCTCCTCTAATCTGTAAGTTTTCTGGGATGTACCTCTTAAAACAGATTAAAAATAAACATCCATCTCACAGTTGTTATGATGATGGGCTGATGATGACGTAGTCAAATGTCAGAATATTGTAGCTTCTGCATATGGCCACGAGATGTCAGTCTCACACAGTAAATAGGGAATAAAGAGCTGGATAAGAAACGAAGATGATCCATCCATCCATCCTCATCCATAATTACTGGTTGATGTAAACTAAAAGTAAAGGCTTCTGGTAAAGATTAAGGAAATCATCTTCTGTCACAGAGTTCCAACAGAGAAATGTCCCGACCTTATCATTTTAAAGGGACTAGAGGCAGGAATAAAAAACAAACAAACATGCATGTCTATTTTTTTTTAGTACTAATGGGGGATGAAGCGCTAAATACCGAAAATAACGTTTCCACCCACGTTTTTCTCCGTTGCCTTGAACAGGCTATTTCCGTCAGCAAACGATCCAGATCAACTGAAAGACACTAAAAAGTGTAACCACGAAGAAAAAGCGTAGTAAACAACATTATAGCTTCAGTTTGTGCACGCTTGTGACGGCTTGGCTCGTAGCTGCAGTTACCTGAAGCGCCAGTCGCGAGTTTCGTTTCTTAATCTTGCCTCATGTCCCTTTAAATGTTACCCACCTAGCAAAATTTGGTTGAAAAGATGTCGAAAAGACATCATGTCCATCCGTTGAAAACGTTGAAACAACGTTTTGATTTGGTTGAAAAGTGAAATGTGAAAAGCCGTCTTTTTCAGGTCGCTGAAAATACGTTTTTCGACTACTTTTCAACGTCTAATTTTGGACCAAATCAGACGGTCTAAACTCAGGCCCATTTTCAACGTCTATTTTTAGGCTAAAATATGGCTATGACCTACGACGGACTGACCAGATTTAGCCCAAAAAAACAACGATGAAATGACGTCTAGTGTTTGGTGGGTTACAGTTTAGATTACTTGTTCATATTTTCATATTAATTTCTTTTCATTGTATTTGTAGTCAATAATTATCTTTGACGTGAAAAAGGGGCACTTTGACAACATAGGCTAGATCACTGCTTATTCTACTTTCTAAAAGAAAGGGATGCGTGATTTTTAGATGCTAGGGAGTCCCCAAAGCTTTGACCATTTGGAACCAGTGTGTGATTAAGGTAAAAGCAAAGGGGGTTGAAGGGGTCCAGGGCTTTTTGGTACTTACATGAAGGGGTCTTCAGGGAAACTAGGTTGGGAACCACTGATGTTGGCTGGAGTGAGGTTTAAAATTCCTACAGGCATGTCACTGCATATTAGGCACTGTAAAAGGAGGAGGGTGGGAATTTGATAATAAATTGATAAAAAAAAAAAAAAAAAAAAAATTTTTTTTATTCTGCACTTCATATTAAATGCCACTGGTTCCAGTCCTTCAGGATGATGGATGGTGAGCTGTGTGGACAGAGATCTCTATGCTGATCCTCAGTTCTCGGTAAACCTGATCGTGGCCAGCAGGTGGTGCTGCAGACCAACATAGACCAGCGGTTTCAGCTGATCCCAGCCACAAAAACTGGGTAAAGACACAAGTCCTGATGGAAGGGAAACAAAATCATTTATGTCAATCTACATGATTAAAATGTTCATATTAATATTTTATTTCATCTTCTTTTATTTTTGGGTTTGGATCCTTTTGGCTCTGAAATCCCACTGACTTTGTGGAATTTTTTAACTTTATAACTAAATTCTCAGGCTTGAAATATATGTATGTATGTCGGCTATATATATAGTTTACATAACAATACTGATTGAATATTTAACAAAATAACTTTTAGTAAGTCACAACACTTTGTAAAAAAAATTGTTGGTTTGCTTGTTGATTTATTTTGATGTGAGAATGAATTCAATATCTGCCTCTGAAACTACATACCTTTCTAAGTATTTTTTACACTGGTTGTTGTGTTTTCATTGTTTTCCATTTCACTGGAAGTTTTTTTTTAAAACCTTAATCAATGGATACATTTGTATATTAATTACATTTAATTTTCCCACATCTAGTTTATCTCAACACATCTGAAGAGAAAACTTCAAGTTAGTCACATTTTCCTAATTTAGTCCAAAACTGGTCAATTGAGGATCTTTAATATTCAACATGAAACTTAAATGATTATTTCTAATGAAATAAAAGACAAAGAGGCACTTAGATCCAACTGGATAATGGTGTTTTTTTTTTTGTTTGTTTGTTTTTTAATAAAGAAAAAAAGCAGATCCAGGTACAATGATAAAACCCTGATAACAATGTTACCATGGTACATCAGCTGTGTTGCCGGTTCTGACTGAGTTGAGGAAACAGCAGATTTTATTCGATTTCCTCTGGTTTTGTGGCACCTGAAACCCCTGCAGATGTTTCCATGTGTTCAAGTCATCACTTCTCAGGTGTTTGTTTGGTTTTTGTTTTTAATAAATGGTGTCGTCACAGATGTGACATCTGTGCCTGTTTCCAGCCCTGCTGCTGTGATGGATCCAGGATGTGGTCCAGGTCTTGCCTGAAAGAGACGTCGTCTGGATGGAAGCAGACGTTGCTCTAAAACCTCCATGTACTTTCCAGCATTGACGGAGCTTCAGAATCAGAAGATTTTATTGTCAATGGTGTTCCAGTGCAATGAAATTTTGTTTTCAGTACAACCCGTCCACCAGGCAGACGGGTGCAGCCACATGAGCAGCGCACCCAGCTGTTCACAGATGTGGAAGCTGCCGTCGCCATAGACACTAATGCAACCCCATCCCTTCAGAGATGCAGCTTTTCAACTGTCCACTGATAACAAGCTGGATGCTCCCGACCCTCTTTAGTCTGCAGGACACGGCCTCCATGCTTTCCAGAAACATCCTCACGTTTTCATCCATCTGACCTCAGAACAGTTTCTACTTTGCCTCAGAGCATTTAAATGAGCTTTGGTCCAGAGAAGACGGATGCTGGTGTTTCTGGATCCTGTTCACATATGGCTTCTTCTCTGCATGACGGAGCTTTAACCTGCATTTGTGGATTTCAGGGGGAACTGTGTTCACAGACAGAGATTCCTGAAAGTCTCCCTCCATGTAGTGGTTTCCAGTAAAGAATCATGACTGCTTTTAATGCAGATCACCAGAATCCAGTTTAGACCTTTAGCCTTGTCCCAGGCACACAGAAATTCCTCCTGATTCTCTGAATCTTTTGATGATATTATTCACTGATCATCAGAAGTGGACATGCCTGGTCCAGAAAGTAAAAACCCTGAAATTGTTCCAACCAATCACTAAACCAGCTGAACTTGATTAACACAGCTCCTCTGCAGGTATGAACTCATTAGTGAAAACACCTGTTCTAAATCTACAGGCACCTGTTTTAAATCTTCAAAAACATGGCAGGATTTTTACTTTTTGGCACCTGACTTGTCCGCCTCTGCTGATCAGAGGGACTGTAGGCAGTTTAGGGTCCTCGAGAGCCGGCATCCTGCAGGTATGAGGAATTTCCCTGCTGCAACACACCTGACTCAAATCAATGGGTAATTAGCAGACTTGTAGAGCTTGACATCAAGAACTCTTAGTACCTGCAGGATGCCGGCCCTCGAGGACCCGGAGTTCCCCACCCCTGATGTTGCTGAGGAATAAAAGTCTTCACATCATTACATTGTGGAATATTGTTCTGAAATTGCTCCATTTTGTTGACCCGTTACCAATCATTCTGGTGAGTTGTCACATTCTCCTCTTATTGTTCTTGTTTCAGCCTTTTGCGGGACCTATTCCAGGGTTTTTTTTTTTCTTTTTTTTTAGACGTGTTTCTGCAATCAAATTAAGAATGAGCAAACATTTTCCATGAAATGATCAAATGTCTCAGTTTCAACATGTGATGTTGTTCAAGTCAACTGGGAATAAAACATGGTTAATGAGATTTTTTACATCACACAGAAATACATTACGGAATAATTTAAATAAAAAATGGTAATACACACAAACTGGATTTTATACTATTTTAATCATGGGTGCATGCTAACCATGAAAATTTCAATGACTGATTAAATGAATTCCTGCTATCTCTGCTGTATGGTGGTAGCGCAGCAGACTAAAATCTTTGCTTTTTTTAAGTTACGAAGTTATGAAGATTAGCCCCCTATGCGGCGGGGTAAAGGTAAGACATGCTTACACTTGCTATTATCTGACTAAAAACCGCCGTTGTGCTAGTCTGCTACAAACTGAGACCTTACTGAGAGCAAACAGGAACCTAACTAGGAGCCACTGGTCAGCAGGACGGGCTTCCGGTCTGCTGCATGTCAATCAAAAGGACACGCTACGAATTTTGTGTAATTTCAAGATTAAATACCATGTTGACAGATGAGTTGTTTTTTTTTTTTTTTAATCCCCCCTCACAGTCGACATGAAGGCAAACTTGATGTTTTAGGCTTAAATTTTTTTTTTTTTTTTTAAACCAGTTTTAAACCTGTTTATTTCTGCTGTCAAGTTGGTCTTCTTTACATGGGAGTCTATGGGGATTTGCTCTGTTTTGGAGCCAGCCCCTAGTGGATGAAGAGAGAATTACAATTAAACTTCACTTCCTGGTTTCACACTTTTCCAGCGGAGTTTGCCCCTTGGACACACTACATGCCCATGGGTCTGCAGCTGCAGGAGGGTAAACATAGAAGTTTGAGGACTACAGCTCTTGACGCGCGAGCATGGCATTTTTTTTTTTCAGGAAGTTAGAAGTCATGTGGAGTGTTTCCATTACCATCATATGATGGTCAGTTTGGTTCCCGCCAGTTGCAGGAAACATGTCGTTAGTCGTGATGGGAGCTGTAGTCCACAAAACGGTTTCAAGTAAAACCAGAAATAATCAAAGTTCTTCAGTGTTTTATTTTATTTATTTTTAAAAAATTAAATCCACACCCAGCATATCTGGAATCCAGGACAGAGACCGACTGGGACCAGAAGATAATTAATTTCAACTCCATTGACTTCCATTCGTATTTTTTCGTCCAAGGGTCCATGGGGCTCACCGGAAGGGGGTTGACTTGGCTCCCCACAAGCCAACAAATAATATTAAGAAACAAATCAGTTTGTTACGTTTACAGTGTATGAAATGAACAAATACTAGTAAAGGTTGGTGCTGGTGGTGTTGAGGGGGCCCGGGGTGCAAATAAAATCCTGCCATGGTCCCAGAAGGGTAGGTGCCAGACCCGTCCTCTGATCCTGGTCTCTGGATTATTGACGCCTTCCTGGTCGCGTGTTCAGGAATAACTGAATTTATTGTTTTATTTAAACCAGTTTGACTCCTCCACCCCTCACTCTTTCTCTCTCCCCCTGCCCTCCTATGTCTCTCCACCTGTTTGTCTCCTCCCTCCCGGCTCACATCGCAGCTCGCGCCCTCCCTCTTCAGTCTGGCTGCTGCCGCGCTCGCGCTCACAGCTCCGCCCGCCGCTCCGTCTCTCAGCGCCTCTCCGCTTCTCTCCGTCTACCTGTCTCTCTACCTGCCTCCTCCATCCTTCCGTCCATCCATCCGTCCCTCCCTCCGCCCCCCTCCTCCCCACTCTCGGTGCGGACATGCTCCCGGGGCTCCGGAGATGAGGCTCCGAAATGTCTCATTCCTGACGGTCTTGTTGTTCGGGCTGTGCGGGCTGGTCTCCCTGTCCTGGTACACCGCCTTCAGCAGCTCCAGAGGTAAGACCTGGTCCCGGTGTGTCCCGGTGTGAGTCTGCGGCGGTGTGTGAGTGTGTTTGTCTGTGTGTGTGTGTGAGGGGTGGGACTGTTAGGCTATATTTTTGTGGTTGGGGGGCTCGTCAGAGAGGGCTGCTGCTGCTGCTGCTGTTGTATTTTGGATGTTGCAGATGTTGATGTGAGGCTGCGGGCTTCAAGGGGCTGGAGGTAATGGGGGCGCTTGGTTTGTGATACGCCACACTCCGGCTGCGTGAGAAGGGGAGGGTCTCCAGGACAGGGAGGAGAGGTGGTGTTGCTGAGGGTGGTGAAGGAGGAGGGGAACGGCTGGTTTGTTATATTTAACGGGACATGGTTCAGCTGGTGGTGATGATGAAGAGGAGGAGGGCTGATTTTTGTTGCAGGAAAACACAAGGGGCTCGTGCGCACAGAAGCAAGCTCCAGTAGTGAGGTAATGTAGGGTGCGCTTGATTTGCGATGCTCTGCAGTTAAGAAGATGCAGGTCAGGTGCCTCAGTTTCAGGTTTTCCTGAATTATCATTAATGATATTAAAATAAAGTTTGATTAGGATGCGCTTGTTTTGAGATTCAAAACGCCTCCTGAGGGGGCGTTTTAATTGAATAAACCCAATTCCAAAGAACTTTGGACACTAAAATATAAATAAAAACAGAATGCAAAGATTTACAAATCTTATCAACTCATGTTTGATTTCCATTAGAGCATTAATATCAGATGTTGAAACTGAGACATTTTACCATTTCATGGAAAATATGAGCTCATTCTGAATCTGATGGCAGCAACACGTCTGTAAAAAGTTGGAACAGGGACAACAAAAGGCTGGAAAAGTAATTAGTTTGAATATAAAACAGCCAGATGAGCACTTGACAACTAATCAGTTTAATTGGCAACCGGTCAAACATGACTGGATATAAGAGAGGCAGAGTCTCAGATGTGAGGACAGACAGAGGTTCACCAATCTGAGACAAACTGCCCAAAAATTGTGGAGCAATTTCAGAAAAATGCTCTTCAACGCAAAATTGTTCAGTGTTTGTGAGTCGAGGTTATTCATTGGATGAAAATTTGAACTTTTAGTTCAGTGTAATACTTTTTTTTTTTTTTCATTAGTTTATAATATCTGGTTGATTATTAATTCCTAAAGAACAAAAAAAAGTTCTCAAAGTTTTTTATTTAGTTTTTTCTTGTTTCTCTCTTTTCTCTTTCTCATAAAGCCTTTTTGGTTTGTTTGATTCTCTGCAGCCGGATCCTGTTTTTCAGTATGATGGTTGGTGTTTGAGGCGCTGCAGGATGGAGGTGAAGGAGAAGGTGTGTGATTCAGTTTCAGCCACTCTGACCTTCATAGATGTGATGGGGAAAGGAAGATATGAGGGGTTAGTTTGATTTCCGTTTCAGCATCTCTTTGGGTTAAGATGAAACTTGAGGTTGTGAGGTTTTAAGGGGGAGCGCTTGATTTTAGTTCATGATGAAGCTTGGCCAGCAGGAGGAGGGTGTCATCAAAGGTGCGCTTGATTTGGAGTGCAACAAAGTGGAGTTTAATTAGGGGTTAGTAGGGGTTGGCTTGATTTTGTTGCACATAAACGTTGAGGAATTGACTCTGAGGTGCAGTAGGGAGCGTTTCTATTTGTCATTTGATGGATGAGGTTGTCTCTTCACATTGTGCTTTAAGGAAAAATCTTGCAGGAAAAAAGAAAATTGGGAGTGTTTGATTTCAGCGCTGTCACATGTCAGATGAAGGGACGGTGTCCCGGCAGAGGACGGAGATGAAAGCAGAGCGGAGCGGTTGGTTTGACTTTTTTGCAGCCACATTACGTGTCCCAAAAGAGAAAACAAGAACACAAGCCGTCTCTGGATGTGAGGCTCCAACCTTCAGGGGAGCGCTTGTTTTCAATGACTTAGTGTTGAAAAGACACAGAGATCGGACACGGAGCAGCATGACTGACGCTGATCCGTGTGCATGAAGTCCAGCTGCAGCCAACACGTCAGATACGACATGTCTGCTACAAACCTGTGAACTCAGGTTTGGAACCTGCAGATTTCCACCCAGCCAATCACAGAGAAGCACAACCCGCCTGCGGCTGGAAGACTCTGACATCACAGCTCACCTGCAGTCAGGTGATGTGGTCAGAAATGAGCTCTCGTTTATCTGCTTTTTCTGCAAATATTTCCTCATCTTGTGTTTCAGCATCTCAATCATAACAAAATATAATATCTATATTATATCTTTATTTTTACAGATATCTATGATCTGTAAAAATGTCCTCTGAATTTATTTCAGTAATGAGGAATACTACAGCAGTTGTGGCCATTTGAGTGTACGGTTCTTGAATGCACCATGAAGTCCTTGTTTTTGTCACAGCTGGAGCTCCAGAAACTGATTCAGACTCATAATCAGTCCGTCAGGGTTCACGTTGGGATGATTTTATGTTTGCAAGTTTTCATGTTTCATGTTGTCCTACACAACTTTGAACGCAGCGCTTGTGTAACCGGTGAGTTTCTTGTGCTGGTTAGTGAGTTGCCGTGACGCAGCGTTGTCCTATGGGGGAAAAGTCTCCTTTTATTCACGAACATGAACCAGAAAAAAGGAAAAACCACCATGAAAATACGTCCGCTCCAGTTCCTATACAAGTAAAACAGGAATTTTAAGCTAGGAATGCTAGCATATCCCAAACTATCTCTTCTGAACCATCAATATGCTACAATTGTCACATTTTCAGTTAGAAACATGTTTTGAGGATGGAAATAAAAATTCACACAAAAAGTACAAGAATTAACGGGATGGATTGGGATAAAGAAATGAATAAATGATAGCACCGACCTCTGCTACAGGGAATTATGCAAAAGGGGAGGGGGTGCGGGAGCCAAAAGAATGTAGGCTGTGTCCAGGTTACAGGGCTACATCCTTATAAGGGCGTGTCCTATCCTGTCTACGTAGACCGGGTCCCCCTTAGACTGAGTAAGGCGGAAGTGACAGGCTGTTAAATTTGGATGGTCTAGCCTCCTCGGCATATCTCTTGTTGCCTAGCAACTGTGATGGCGCCAAACCAAAGTAAAACGGAGCTCCAAAATATCAGCCTTACCGTTGTTCTGTTAATTTTAGAGGAGTTACCACAGACGACAGTAAAGCTGTTGTATTTTTTTTTACTCTGACTGCAATAAAATCAAATCCAGGTCAATTTATTTCATAAAGTTTACAAGATTTCAAGAGTTTCATGCTAACTTTAGCTAATTTCATGGACTATAGCAAATGAAAGACCGTAATATTAACTTGTACACAATAATAAAATCATATCAGAAATAAAATGAAAATGTCTCTTAAATTTATACACCTCTCTGTAGAATGTCCTGTTCGGTCCGCAATGCATCTTGGGATAGGATTAGCCATGAAGGATACATCTGACTGTCCTTAAAATCTGGGGAAAATAAGGCCACATTTGTAGGCTGCATTTGTAGGAGCCTTCAAATCTAGACAACCTTGGTCGTAAGCGGTCTTCAGCCTTGGAAGGATGTAGTCCTCAAATTTGGGCATAGCCTGTAAAACGTCTATGGCCGGGCAAAAAGTCAAAAGACAAAGTTTGGGAACATTCTTGGACGTCTGCGTCGGGTTTTATTGTCATCACTTTCTTTCATTGAATAGCGAAGTTATCCAGGCTGTTTACATGTCGGCTTGCCATTTACACGTCCCTCCTTGCTCAGCCAAAAAACACCCTTAAAGACCCTTTATGAGGTTCTTGGTTGAGGTTATTATAGTAAACTAAAACTAACGAAAACTTAAATAAAATTTTTTTTTCATTAACTAAAATAGAAATAAAAAAGACAGTTTTTAAAAAAATGATAACTGAAACTGTATTGTGTCTTTACAAAACTAACTAAAATTACAGCAAAAACCTCCTTAGTTTTAGTCTTTGTAAATTTAATACACAAGCCTTTTGGGTTGATATGAAACTGATTTTTATTTGCTATTATAGTACTATTATTATTTATCGGATTTACTCTGAGTGACTTTCTGATGATTTTGAAAGCCACACCAGACAAATTTGTAAAATTTACCCCCCCCCCCCACACACCTCAAAAAACCCAAAACTTAAACTAACGCTGAAACTAATACAAACTAAACCAAAACTAAACCTTTTCCAAAAAAAAAAGAGTTAGGGTTTTTTTTTTTTTGAGCAGCTTTAACTAACTAAAACTAACTGAACTGAAAAACAAAAAGTCAAAACTAAATAAAAACTGAAACTAATTAAAAATCCCAAATTACTATAACCTTGGGACAAGAGAACAAGTTTTTTTTTTTTTTTTTTTTTTAAATTTATTTCTTATCAATTAATGTTGTGATGAAATCCAGCCATGACGGGGTTGAGAGACTGACTATTGCATGACCAAAAACTCTGGCTGTTTTCTGAGGTTCCATCACCAAAAGAGCTGACAGCATGTCTTTCCTCAACGTAGAGAAATCAGGCTAGCTAGAAGGAAAAAGAACAGAGAAGAAGAGAAACTGAAGTGTGAGGAAGAAGTCTGTTCCTCATTTTTTTTGAGAAGTGTTTGACTGTTATCATCCCGGCAAAAAGGTATTTTATAGAAGTTAAACTAAGATTATTGTTACGTCCCAGCATTTATTTTATCATATTTATCATCTTAGCCTTCTTCTATGGGAAAACGTGCTCGAGAGATCTTGATCTTGAGAGCATGGGGGAGTCGCCAAGATGGTCCATGCATGCTTGGTTTCAGCATGTTGTGTTGCGACCATTTATCTGCAACATCCAACATTAGTGCAGCAGGAGACTGTGGCTCATCAGCCCGATGTTGACGTGTTTTTATTAAACTGGGAAAACGTTCAGTGGAATGGGAGGATCTGAAACGCTGTGGTGGGAGAGTGATGGTTCGGGCCTGTTCGGCTACAGTCATCCTCAAAATTATTCATACCCTCCAATAAAGGAAGGAAAAAAAAAAAGAAATTGAAAAGTAATAAATAAAAAATTAAATAAACGACTGATTTAAATTATTAGAAATGTATTAAAAAAACAAACTCTCAAAAAAATAAAACAAGTAAACAAGCATGATGGGGCTTTGAGGCTAAAATTTTGTTGAGCAACATTTTGAGGCAGTCACTGCAATCAGGTGTTTTCTCTAATGTTCAAAAAAACTTCTGCACCTGTTGACACGTATTTTGGTCCACTGTTCATAGGAAAGGTGCTGTCATGTGTCTGGGACAGTTTTTTTTATTATTTTTATTTCAAACCACAATTCCAAATCAATGTTTTAAAGACGCACAACGTAACTTTTAGACATTAAAAATCTGTGTTTCTGACTCGTTTTGATGTCACACCAACATTCATTATGCGCATTTTCGAGCCGTCGGTGCCCAGAGGCGTCCCGGGGCTCAGAAACAGCACTATGTAAGATTCCCATCCGGGACGCGACCATGACGTTGCAGCCAACTATTGGTTGCAGCACCGCGTCACTCACTAGCAACCGGATGTAAACCAGGTATCAACATCGCGGGTGTTTTGAATGCGCATCATGTCGAATTCGGTAAAGAAACGCAAGGAAACATCACCGGAGGAAGAGAGGAAAAGAAACAGAGGAAGGGACAGAACAAGAGTCAAGATAAGACTGTCTTTTACTGGCTGGAGTGAGCTTACAGTACAGGTACGAACAAGATGGATGCTAGTTTAGCTGTCGATAGGGGGCGCGTCACTTAGAAAACTGCTGAAAGTTCCGTTGTGTGTCTTTAATGCACTAAATTATAATTTTGTAAATTTTTATTTAGTAGTTTCTTTAGTTTGGAAGCAAATCTGTCCAACGTCTTCGGGGAAATTAAAGAGCATGGATGTCCTGAACTGCTGAGATAGAGGAGTCACGGGGTCCTGGACTCTGGAGAGGTGGGGGGAGCTCTGTTGTGTTGAGGTTGGTGCCTGGTGAGGAAATCACTGAAATGCACGCACTTGTTTTTGTTTTGTTTGTGCATCATTCATGAACCATGGCTGACCTGTAAAGAAGGTGACGGTTGGTTGGTTTTATTCACCTTTGCCTCTGGAACCACTGAGGAGGATGCAGTTTGCTTTGCAGTGAGGGAGCGCTTGGTTTATAGACTTAGGAGGAGGAGGTGGGGGTGCTGAGCTGTTTCAGATGAGGTGGAACTGCAGCGATGACATGAGGGTGTTTACACCCTGTAGCGCTGCTGTCAGATGTGGGAGCGCTTGGTTCGAGTCTCTGCAGTCTGAGGGAGGTGGCAGTTTGTGATTCTGTGACAGAATCTGTCAGGAATGATGTTGCCTCGCACCGGGGGCGGGTGGGCGTGGTGGGTGGGGGCGTGCAGCTGTTGTGGAACAGACGACAGATGCAGATTCACAGCTGAAAAGGAGCGCTTCGTTTGCAATACATGTGCTGCTGGGTGAGACGGGTGGTGCAGCTGGAATCAAGTTTTGCAGTAAGGCTCAGCATCGTTATGGGGGTGCGCCTGGTTTTAAACACAGCATACCCCAGGGAGGCGGAGGCGGCTAACAGAAGAGAGTTTGAGGACAGAAAGTTTGTGTGTAAAATATGATTCAGCCTTCAGACTCCTGCAGGAAGGAGCCAATCAGATCTGCTGATAATCATCTATTGATTATATCATCAAATGTTTCCTGTGAGAAACTATTTTCTATAAAGAAGTCTCCATGGAAACTTATTCAAATAGATTAGTTTTAAATGTTGCCTTTTAGTCTTACAGGTAGAAAAATGTGTTGTGTGACTGAACTCAGGTGGAACAGACTCAGTCGTATCTGGAACTTCATCTCCCCTTTAACGGAGATCTGATGCAGGAGGAAACGTCTGTGATCAGAGGGCATCATGATGCTGACTGGTTGTAGATATTTCCTAATCGGTTACATTTGATTTCATTCAGCAGAGATGATGCAGGTAGAAGAACTGATCAGCTGATTGATCCAAAGAGCTTCAACAAAGTGGTTCATGTGAAAGTTTTTTAGGGCCAGATGATGTGGCCAAAAAGTAGAATCTAACATGTTATTGGCTTTGTTATATTTAAAATGGTCATAATTATTATGTAATGGGTTTCGAGAAGATGAGTCAGCGTCACATTCAGCAGCTGAGCTTCAGGAACATCGGATGGAAACCAAAGCAAGAACGAGCTGGAGATCTGATGCAGGTCAGCTGCAGTTGTCTCATTTCTGCTTCTGTGGCAAGGTACACAACCAGGGCTCGAGCGGGATTAGATCCCACAGACTCCTGGGTGAGAGTCATGTCAAACGGAGATCCTTTTGGTCAAGCAGCCAGGGCGCATGATTGATCGGAGGCATAGTGACAGAACCCCACATTGTCACATCTCTCCCCCTCTTCCCGCAAGCTCCGTGCAGGGTGCCACCCAATACGCTGCAAAAACTAAAATCTTACCAAGTATATTTTCCTTATTTCTAGTCAAATTATTTCACCACGCTCGAAATAAGACAAAATTACATAAAGAGACACATTTCAGTGAGATAAGAATTTATTTTAAGGCAATGCATCTTATTTCAAGAAATCTTATCAAGAAAAATTTGCTTGTTCAATTGGGAGAATTCTTTTGCTTATCACGAGCAAAAAACAAACAAACTTATAAGACTGGCCAAAACTTTTTTGCTTGTAATAAGTAAAAAATGCTGCCAATAGAACAAGGAAAATTTTCTTGATTATATTTCTTGAAATAAGATGCATCGCCTTAAAACAAGTTCTTAAATTACTGAATTGTGTCTCTTTAGGCAATTTTGTCTTATTTTGAGTGTAGTGAGATATTTTGACCAGAACTTAGAAAAATATACCTGGTAAGATTTGAGCTTTTTCCAGTGAATGAATCCATGGACTGTTTACCAGCGTCACATGGATCCTGCCGATAACGCCAGAATGTGGCAAGGTACGCAAGGAGGACCCGGGCAGGATTTGATCCCTAGACTCCCGGTGAGTCATGCCAAAGGGGAGATCCCTGTGGAAAAGTAGTCATGGCGCATGATCAATCGTAGATAGTGACATGACCCCACACCGTCACACTTCTGTCCGTCAGAATGAAGAGAAATGTATAAATGAGCCATGAAGAGTTTGTAGGGAACTTTAAGTTCCTGGTGTTGTGTGACCACTCAGCCACATGAATCCCAAAGATGGAGGACGACGTGAGGAGTGATGGTACTGAATTCCGTACTTTTATTGGTATCTATCAAATTCCGTCATTACTACTGAGTAGCGATTCCGGTACCTAAATAAATCCTTCTGACTGTGAGGAAGAGGAAGAGTTGACAATTTCTATACCGTATTGAATGTTGCATCGCGCGCATGATGTCAGTTGCCGCAGGTTCAGTCAACAAGCTGATTAAAAGCGCTCTGGTCTGGCTCCACTTCTCTAAAACTGATGCAGATCAAGCTCGCTGCAATATAGGGATGTAACGATAACCGATAAAATGATTAACTGTGATAAAAGATTCCCAACGATTAGTTTACCATTTCAAATTTTAATTATCGTTAAAACTGTGATTGATTCCTGCACTTTGAAAAACTCACTGTCATGCTGCTTATTGCCTGGAAAAGCTGCAGCAGTCCCAGTTTGCATTATTTAATTTATGAAAACATGGTGGAAAGCAACAAAGGCACCTATGAGGACAGTTCTCTGGAGATTTCCCCTTTAAAAAGGACAAAGTTGACGTCTAGACCCATTTGGATATTTTTAAAGATGCTGGTGGGGTATTTCAATAATACCGCGATTATAATAACCGTGATCATTTTGGTCACAATAACTGTGACATGAAATTTTCATATCGTTACATCCTTACTGCAATATTTGTGATGCAAAATGCAAGACTAGCGACAGGAATACGTCTAATCTGAGGAAGCAGCTACTTAAACACCATTTTCTTCTTAAAGTTCCGTTCCCGACGCATCGTCTGCAGCCAGCGGAGAAGAACGAAAATGCAAAGTTGGTGGCAGAACAGTGTAATGGGGGGGGGGGGATAGTAACTCAATATAATGTAAATGCTTCATGAGTTTTCCTTCAACCACCACAGCAAACCAGTTCGGGGCCGGCGTGCAGGTCACGTCTCTCCCTTCCACCATCATCATCCATCACACCTTCGTGAACTCCTCATCACAGTGGAGTTTCCGACACAAGCTGTTGCACCAGCCACAATTTAAATCTATCATCAAGTCTGCGTCTGTCTTTGAAGAAGCTTGTTTGGTGGATCCAGCAGAGCAAAAGCTGTGTGCACCAAGTTAGCAGTGAAGGAGAAGCTGGGCCTGGTCATTGCCGCAGGCTCAGCCTCCATCACCTCGGCCTAAATAGCATAAAGAATAAAAGCAGTTGGATGTTACTTAAATATATTGGTCAAAATTGTATGTTGAGAATGAGAAATACATGTTATTCCCAAATGAACGAGGAGGGTCTATCTGCGGCAGACAGAGGCGTGTCGTCTAACAAGACCCACCCACTATATGACACGCCCACTATATGACACGCCCACTATAGGATACGCCCCTTGGTTGCAAGCCGCATGTAGATAGACTTGAAATGAACACACACAAAAGCACCAAAAACTGGAACTGTTGGGCACCAGGGCTGGGTGATATGGACCAAATATCATATCACGATATATTTATTTTAGATGACAATATACGATATATACCAGTATTTTACCCTTCTTTGTCTGAAAGTTTCATTTCATATCAAACACCTGTTTCTTAGTATTGACACATGTTTAGCGTAAAGGTTTCGCTCCACTGCAGTGATGGAATTTACAAAACACTGTTTTTTTTACGAATCTCATGAGATTTCATGAAATGCCACGAGATTTCATCATTCTGTTACGAAATCTCCTATGTGTTATTTTGTAGCAAAACAATATCTCACAAGATTTCATCAGTAAAATAGATCAATACCGTATTTTTAAATAAAGATACGGTATCGGCATATGAAAATATCTCGATAATTCAGTGTATCAATATTTTCTCTTACCCTTATTAAATAATCAGGTGACCCCTTTGTAGTCAGTCGAGGTGCAGCTGGGTCATTACGAAAATATAAAGCAGAAAAATTTGCACAACTAATAACAACTAACTGCGATATAACGATATGTGTAATTATCATATCAGCATATCGCACAGCTCTACCGATTCCCAGGTACAGGAAGTCTGTACCGTGTTGGTACCAGTGTGACCGGTACCCATCCCTAACGGTGAGTTAACATGTGAGACGTCTGTTTCCCTGTAGCTGCGTTTCCTCTTTGATCTGAGGCCTCAGTCGGTCAGACGTGTTCAGACCTGCTCGGCTTTTACTTCTCATGTTTACAGAACTTCAGCGTCACTTTGTTCACAGCTTCATCCTCCTCAGTTTGACACAGGAAACCAGAGGACAATAAAAAAGACAAACAGTGAAAGTTTGCTTCTCTTCCTCCGTGTGGGACTCTCGGCTTGTGGCAGCTTCTTCTGATCAGATAAAATCTGGATGTTTGTGGTTTGGATCTTTTTATCTGGACATTTCCAGCTTGTTAATCAGGAAAACCCTCTCTGATTGTAACCTGCTGCTGTGGTGGTGAAATAAACACAGCGAGTTGTCGAGGACAACCTGTAATCGTGTAAACAGAAAGAATTTAATCCTCTAAACATCTGCACGTGTTCTCATCCATCTTTCAGTATTTTTAATTCACAGTTTAAGTTTTTCAGAGTCAGCCATGGCTGTGGGAGATGTTTGCACATTCCAGTGTGCTGGGATCTGGACTGATTCAGCCGCACATTCATCACATTTCCTCTGACATGACAACCCACACGTGTTCATGGATAATGACGGATTAAAGGGAATAAAAACACAAGAATTTCTGATTTTCCTGATTTGGCTGAATATTCTTCAGACATCAGAAGCAATCGTCTTTGCCATTTCTAAAGGTATTTATGTTTGATGCTGTTATCTGAAGATCAAAAAGCTTGTTTCACATGATAAGTTCATGTTTCTCATCACTGCCCTCTAGAAATAACCATCTACTGTAACTGGTTATCGCAGGCTGACCAACTTCATCTTCTCCGTATCAGAGGATTTTAAACTGTCGCCGTTACACGCTGTGATCCCATATTACATTATATTTGTTCTCATCAGCTACTCGACAGCTTGTTTTAATATTATGGCTGGTTATTATCTTCTGCAGCCCCGATGATGATGATGATGATTCACCTTCACTGAAGTATGTGTTGATTTATCAGCAGCTGCAGGTAAACGTTTATTCTGGTCATAAACAGCTGAGCATCTGAGCTGAGTCGTTACCGAGGTCAGATGAAAGTTCAGATTTACAGGTGAACCCATGCTTTGTTACTGCACACTTGTACAGAGTACTACAAAGTACTACAGAGTACTAAAAGCTGCTGTATCACCATGTTTGTGCAGAAAAGTAGCTGATTTCCAGTGTAGATGAAAAAACTTTGTATTAGAGCAAAAACTCAGAAATCACACAAGGTTGGGACTCAGTACTTTCTGATGTGATGCACACACACACACACACACACGCGCACACACACACACACCTACATGCGCACACATGGAGTATTTGGTGAGCGTTCAGTCCCATTCTCCTCTTCGTCCTTTCCGGATGAAGGAGTGTCTGCAGCGGAGATTGATTCACACCGAGATGGCATCTAACCAGCATGTGTGTGTGTGTGCGTGTGTGTTGCAGCACTCAGATAAATGAGTTCAGTGATGTCATGCTGGCAGCAGTGAGGTCAAAGGTCAGCAACACTTAAATACAGCAAACTCTGTTTCCGTTGTTGGATTAAAAGAACATTTTCATCTTTTCCGCATTAATTTTTTTTTCTGAAATACAGTAAAGCTGAAAATGACATTTTTCACAAAACATGCAGAGACTTTTATTTTAAAATGCACAGTGAAAAAACACACACGCACACGCGCGCGCGCGCGCGCGCACACACACACACACACACACACACATTCAGACTGATTTACCAAAGGAAAACAGGCTCATAGCGATTAGATGACGCATCAGCCTTTTTCAGTCTGGAAGTGAACATGCTTGGTCTTGTCCTGACATCTCACACACACATGCATGTGCACACACACATGCACACCCACTCTGTCTGGCATTGTTCAGCAGTGATAAACTTGTTTAACTTTCCTTTCTGCTGTTTGGGTTCCACGGCGGAAAACTGATCCTTCAACTCTGTTGTGTTTCGTCTGGCTTAATTAGAACTGTGTGTGTGTTCCTGTTCTTGCTACATTGTGAGGACCATTTTGCACTTTTAACCAACAAAGTGTGGACATTTTGGCCGGTCCTTACTAAAAAAGCCTAAGAAAAACCCATTTTTGAGGGTCAAGATTTGGTTTTAGAGTTTAGGTTACAATTAGGTTTTTGTTAGAGTTTAGGCAATCAGTTGTGATGGTTAGGGTTATATTAGGGTAAGGGGCTAGGAAATGCATCATGTCAATGACTGTCCTCTAGAAGTACAAGTGTGTGTGTGTGTGTGTGTGTGAGTGAGCATGTTAAGAAGACATTTCCTCACTTTTTCAGTTTTTTCCTTCTAAACTTTCTTTTTTCTATTTTGCAGAACATTAAAAGTTTATTTTTAGATAAGTTTTTATTGTCACTTTTATCAACAAAACAACCATTTGAAAGCGTGATGGATTTTAAAGCATAGGCCAAAAAGGCTCAAAATAAAACCATGATAAAAACATAATAAATAGTAAAAACACAGGAAACCTTTGCTGTCAGGAGAACATTGTTCACCTGAAGATGACCAGGATCCGACATAGGAGCATTAAGCATTAGCGTTAGCACCTAGTTTTAGCACTAGATGGGATCCTGCAATAGCTCCAGCAAGTCGGCTGGAGTAACTTACAGCTACAAAGTTCAACGTGTTCCACATAACGGTGATGCTGTTGATGTGAAGACCAAAGTGTTACAACTGTAACACTTAATGTGATGATCTCTTTCATAAAACAGATGCGATTTGACACAACCCCCCCCCCCCCCCCCCCAGCAAACCAGAACATGATTGTTTTTCTCAGAGGTGCAGAAGCTCTTAAGCAAGCCTCGATCTTGGTGTAAGTGTGCATGATATCTGTAAAAAGCGCGATCAAGTGACGACCTGTCAGCTTCAGTTGGTTTGATGGACAGATGGTGTCATTAACCAGGGTCATGTGATATTGCTGTTGGTCAGAAAACCAGAGAGGAAGAAGACGAAGGGAATAAAGAAGAAGAGTAGGAGAGGCTCCTCTCAGTGACAGCGATGGAGAGAAATATTGATCTCATTGCTTTCACTCCTCCCCTCTCCTCCTCTTTATCTGCTCTGACTCAGGTTCCTGTCTTTTGTCTTCTCGTGGGTTCTCATCTCATTTTCTTCCTTCTGTTCATTGTCTTTCCTTTGTTTGCTCCCTCCTTCATGAGGGGGTTTTCCAGGAAATTTGTAATGGGGTGGCCAAGATAAGAGACAAATTAGGACAGAATGGCTGATCAATAAGCCCTGTTTTCACTAATGTGGTCGGAGTTGTTAAAGGATGGGTTGGTACTCTTTTTTTTTTTGTTTGTTTGTTTTTTGCAGTTTTTTTTGTGTGTGTTTTTTTACGAGAAAAATAAACTGTGAAGGGTGCCACAATATCTGCAAATATATCTTTAACATTTGTTGTCACCTTCTGGCTTTAATTCAGTGCACACACACACTCACACACCTTATTTTTCATGACATTATTCAATATAGCACTTTGTCAAATGCCTAAAAAGAAAAACAGGAAAAAATAACAAGTACATGAAATTAAAATAATTAGAATAACACTTAGAATATATATAGATCAATTTAAAATGTATAGGGCTCAAAAGGACACGTGACATTTCGCAATGCATCGTGGGCTTTGGCAAGGGTTTTGGTTTATATAGCATAGTGCTGTGAGACAGGGACTCCAACACGTGGAAAAATGAATGGAATCAAAGAGAATGTTGCAGTTGCATTGCTGACAGCCGTATCACTCTCCCGTCTCCTTTTCTTCGCTGAAATCTGGTGTTATCTGCAGCTTTCTCCTCAGTGTGGCCGAGATGTACTGACGGTCCCCAGTCTGGACAGGTTTCGTTCAATTCATCCACAGGTCTCCCTGAAAGACACACACGCCCATTATTACTTTTAAAATGAGGTCAGTTATGATGAACTCTAACCCCGTGTTCACACACTGTGATACAAACTACAGGCATTGTATTCTGGCTGCGGAGCGTCTGTCCACCTGCCTTCGGTGAGTAAGCTAGCACCAGCTAGTTAGCGCTTCCAGCAAAAGAACGTGGCTGCTGTTGCTAGCTATTGTAGCTTAGTTTAGTGAGTCTCTGCCGTCTCCCCAGAATTTAAGCAGCTGATTAAACGTAACTCGTAACTGACCGCTTTCACATTGTCTTTTTTTCCTGGAACGACATGTAAACGATTTTGGCAGTTGATGACACAGCACGATTTTACCATGTTTTTAACTTGTAAAAAACTTGTAAATCAAAAGAAAAAGAACGAGAGCAGCGTTGTGCATGCAGTCGGCGTAAACAAACTTTATAGTTGACCGTAAAACCCACAATGCATTGTGGTTTTCCCAGTCCCCTACGTCACCCTTTTGAGCCCTATAACTTCAAAACAAGATTCAAATGATGAAAAAAAAAAAAGGTAGATGGTGATAAAAGTAAGATGACAAATGTTTACTTTGGTCCCCATGTAAACTCAACTGTCAGAACTGGGCTGGTCACAGGAGTGGCCAATGAAATTTCAGGGGTCCCCCCCCCCCCCCTTGAAATCACAATGGTCCTTCATTCACATCTCCTACCTCAAGCTCACGTTCTCTCTTGTCTTTATATTTCTGTCCTCCTTTTCTATCCTTAATTCTTTCCTAAGACTTCCTTTCTTCCTCCTCATTTCCATCTCAAGGCTTCTTTCTTCTCCTCCTCCTCCTCCTCCTCTCTCCTGGGATCATCGTGGTAAGAGGAGAGGACCTTGGACAGTTGGGTCACTATGAAGGAAACTGAGAGTCTGTGTGTTTGTAATGTGAGCTCCAGATTAACTCTGATCTGTTACAGAAGCTGCAGTTTGAGGTGTCGGTCACACTGGTAGCTGTATGTGTGTAATTTCAGTCTTCTGGATCAACAAACAAAAATCTGAATAATTTAAAAGTTAATTTAATTTCTTGACATTAAGTAAACATCGTTTCATACTCTTCTGTGAATATCTGCAGATACAACCCATCAAACATGAGGTCATAATGACTCCTTGTGTTTAACCTTTCTAAATGTCAGCAGCATCCAACAGAGGACACAAGCTCACCGCTATTAAAGGCACCGGAATATGAAGTGTGGCTCAGTCTGCTGCTGAAAATAGTCCCAATAAATGCTTCATTTAACAGAAATAAATCTTCTGCTGCAGGACGTCATTGAGCCTTTTTAATAACCCTGAAACCGTGTGTGAAGATGGGTAATAGAAGAGTAACGGGGTGTTGCAGTGTGACCTGCACGTTCCACAGAAACCAGACTTTACATTCAGGTTATTCAGAATATTTCCAGCAAGAGCAGCTTCAAGTTGAGACTGAATGACAGAGATATGTCCAGGTCATGCCCAGAGAAACTGAGATTCTCACAAACAAGCCTTTAAAGGGGAGATGGGAGCCTCAGAGATCATCCATAGTTATTTTAAATATAGAATTAAGAGCAAACTGGAGCCTGTGTTTCCATCAGACTGAATGATAGGAACAGGGAAGTTTAACAGCTGTGTCTGTCTGAGTTTTTACCGATAGTGGAGGCATCAGCCCAAAGCAGCATTGTTACAAGAAGCCTCAAAGAAATGTTGAACTTCAGGAACCAATGTTATACAATGATATCTCAACAGGGAAGCAGTAAAACCTGGGGCTAAACATGAATTTATTTATTTATTTATTTTTTTTTTAAAGATGATGCATGAATGTGTTCAATTTGCATTTAGTCCTTGAATGACTGCAGCTGTCCTTGGTTTTCATTGGTCAGCATTAATGGAAATACTGTACAACATCTGGGTGTACACACTGTTTTTTTCCTGAAGGTGCTGCACTCTGGGCTGTAAGAATCAACACAGGTCAGTTTTTCTTTTCAGAAACACATTTATCAACTGCAAAGTCTCGCATGAAGGATTTGAAACTGAGAGCAGCAACTCCTGAACAAAAGGAGCTCAAACACACATACGTACGCCAGTCCTGGCATGCTGTGCCATTTTTTATCTTTCCACTCGCTGTCACTAGTTATGTCAAAGTCTGTCGCCATCCTTCCTTGTTACATCTTTCCCACCCACTGAAGAGCATAGCCAAGGGTGCCCTTCGGTAGCTCTCACCAAGCTTCGGCAACACACTCACCAGTTGTTGCAGAGTGGGATGCCGGCCGCATCCCTCATTGTTTGGAAAAACTGGGTGGAACAGTATTGCTTACTTTGAATAAGAAGTGCTTGCTCCTTTTCCTAGATCACGACTTGGGCTTCCTCGTGTCTTGAGGTTTGTAAAAATTATAGGTTAATGTCTCTTCATTTCACTTTCAAGCTTGGCTCCTGGGAAGTAGTGGTTGGTAGACACTAAAAACTCCTTGGTCAAACTGCTGGATTAAAAAGGGACTCAGACCTTTGGGTTTTAGGGTTATTGACCCAACTTTTGGGTTAAAATAACCCAACATTGTAGTTAATATAACCTAACTTCTGGGTCAAATATTCAACCCGAAAGTTGGGTAAAATAAAACAAAAAACAATTATCTGGGTCAAAGAAACCCAGAAATTAGTTGGTCCCTTTTTAACCTAGCAGTTTTTCGTGTGTACTGGATTGGTTTTGATTAGATTGCAGCCCTCGGAGGATAAAGACAAGACCTGTGGCTCTGGGAAAGACTTTGGTCAGCCTGTTTCAGCATGTGTACCCTTGTTTGAAAAAGCTTTTTAATGCTTTAAATTTTGCCATGTTGCCACTGACAGGAAGTGTGACTTTCCTGTCCTGCTCTCTGCGCCTATACAGGCAATCCCACAATATTAATGGGTAGCTCCACTTCTGTCTGTTGGTTGCGTGAATGTTTTTCTGTCGCCAGCAACGCATTCAGATTTACAGGGTTAAAGGCAGCTGTTGATGTAAAACAGTTAATATAAGCAACAGCAACCAAAGCTAAAACAGACAGGTGCAGTTTGAATCCCTGTTTGTTGAAGATTTTTCTTATTACTAATTTTTAAATTTGATGACAACCACATCTGATTTCCATTGCTCTGTGTACAAACAAACCTTGTAACCTTTTACCTGTATTACGGTGTGCTGCAGAAAACTGATGGTAGATCTGTAACTACTGGACGTTGTATCTTGTCAAACCGACTGTTTTTTTTATTCACAAAGAAATTATGTGGAAACAAGTAATGAAATGAGTCAGACTGCAGCAGCTGGAGCATCATAAGCTCAGAAGAAAAAAACCTAGAGTGAATTTCACTGAATTAAACATCTTTCCATCTGTCTGTCCATTTCCTGCTGCTCATCTGAAACTTTTAATGACAGAATGGGATCATTCTGTCATCAGACGTCTCAGATCACTGTAAAAATGCACGACTGGGATGTTTTCAGATGTAACTTTAACAGTTGTGACAAATCCAATGGTTAACTGGGTGAAGACTCACTGCTGTGGCAAGTGATCCTGCGAAGAAGTAATGAAATGTAACTCAAGGTGCAGCGGGACAGACCAGTGAGGAGGATGTGAAATGAAAAACTATTCCGACTTACGTGTTGAAGATTCTCCATGCGTTCTGTGTCTCTGCATCCTCGACTGCTGCCCTCGCCTCAGGGGTCGGGTAGCCTCAAACAACCCCAATCTTTCCTGGCTAACAAACATTGACGCACTCCTGCGGGCAGTTGTCATGGTACGAGCCGTTAAAGCTGCCCTGTGGGTGGTTTTCAGCTTGAGCCAGCTGAGTGATACTGAATATAACTGTGATCATATAAAGTTAATTCTCACTCCCCTTCCTCCTCTTTCCTCTGTTTCAGTTCAGTGTTGCAGTAATAACAGCAGCTCAGTCACAATGACGACTTTTTAGTCAGTTTACACCTGAGTTAACAGGTGATCTATGACTTAAAGGATAACTTTCTTTTTTTTCAACTTGGACCTTATTTCTACATGCATTTACTCACCGGTAAAATTTATACATCACCTTAACTCCTTAAGAAGATATTACGTTGAGTTGCCCTTTGGCGTGCATCCATATAATGAGAAAGACGGGGCAGCCTCTTTATAAGGCATTACATGTATCTGCAACAAAATGTGGTGCACGGCAGCCTGTAGAGTGTGGAGAAAGCCCTCAATAACGAACGGAGCGTTAAATATAATAGAAAAACATATGTGTATAATTAGTATGTACAGTTGTCCTCACAATTGTTCATACCCTTCAATTAAAAAGAAAAGGCTAAATTCACAATAGTAATTCATATAACAAGAAACTAAAGACACGAATAATAATTACACATTGACAAAATTATTTAGTGATAATTTAGTGAAATAAATTAATGCTTTTGAGTTGTGGTTGGAAATGATTATAAGAAAAAACAAATAAACAAAGCTGTCCCAGACACATTACAGCACCTTTCCCATTAACAGTGGACCAAAATACCTGTCAGCAGGTGCAGACGTCCGATTGGACGTTACAGAAAACACCTGATTGCAGTGATTGTCTCAAAGTGTTGCTCAACAACATTTTAGTTCAGGAGCCCCATCACGCTTGTTTACTTGTTCATTTTTTGTGTTTGGTCTTTGATATTTCTGTTGAAACACAGTTCAAAATCAACGTCATGATTTTCATAGAATTTTGATTTATTATTACTTTTATCAATTTCAACTTATTTCACTGACAAAATATTTTCTTTTTCTTCTTTGATTGGAGGGTATAAATAATTTTGAGGGCAACTGTATATCCTTTTTTTGTCTAAAATGTTGACGTAGACCCCATGTCAGTAGCTAAAGTGGATTTAAATAAACAAACAAAAAGAAATGATGAAAAAATAATTAATGTTATATATCTCATGAGTGAAAAGGACTTAAACGGCACCAATCCTTGAAATTAGAAACAAATCCAGGATGAAAACAGCCATTTATATTCCAGCCTCATATTAATGAACGGTCAGTGTGCTGCTCTCTGACAGCATTAATCTCTTTTAATCATCATCCAATGTGATGATTATACCACCCCTCCCCCTGCAGAGTTTCCCGATCAGTTTATTTTCATTATGTTGCTACAAACAGGTCAACACACACATTATGACTTTGCCTTTCTTTCATAGATATAAGAAAAGTCTGAGAGCAGTTTCCTTCTCATATTTGCATGGATGTGTAGTGAGAATCTATAAAACAGGTTCAGGAATGATTGAACTGACTCCAAGGCAGAGAGATGTGGCCCAAACAGTTTCCTCCACCATCTTTATTCACTCTTCAGCAGATTACAAAGTTTGGGTCTCGTTAGAAAGGTAACAATCTGTTACTGCAGGTTTTTATCAGTGTGATTCATCATTCCTGTTTAACTTCAGTCATTGCATGTAGTGGTTTTATGACTTTTACATCCTCTTCATAAAATGTAAACAGCTTGTGTTATCACCCAAGGAGGTAGTTGGTGAGATGATGCGGTATAAATGGTGCATTATGATCATAAACATGCTAGTGTTGATGCAGAACAAGATATAGAACAACATATAAAAATGCATTTCATCATGCATTCACTTCCACTCAGGTATCTAAGTTTTAATGTCAAAAAATAAGCTGCATTAATTAAAGATAAATGACATTCTCTCCAGCATTGTACCTGAAGCTTAATTATTACTGTATCAAATAGTCTTTAAATTGTAGTTACTGTACATAAAAAGCCCCCACAGCGAATCCCAATATAACCCACAGATATAATGAGCACTTATTTCTCCACTACAAATTTACAGAGTCTGACCTGCAGCGGATTGTTAGCTCCTCTAACATCAGTTGTTTGTTTTTATCTCCCATGAGTGATGCGTCGTTATTTTATCGCTCATGATGGAACATAATGAGATAATCAAGTGCTGCAGAGACAGATGATGTAAATAATAATGCTGCACGTTCTGTTTGGGTTGGTGTGTTTCCTGGAGGGTCGAAGATGCTGTGAAAGGAGCTGATGAATATTTGATAAGTGCTCCTGCAGGTCGGGTTGCAGCATCTGAAGGATTTCAGAGTTTTGGTCCTCGTCTTTGTGCACTTACAGTCGACCCACCTAACAAACTGCTGTGAACTCCTCCTTTTACTCTAGTTCTGTTGAATCTAAATTTACACTCATTGAATACCTGAAAGAGTTCGACATTATTAGCTCAGTACAAAGCAAACATTAGTTTTTTTTATTAATATTTTTTACAGTGACATCCAAATATATTTTAATGAAATCTGTTTTAGTTTGTACAGCAACATAATGAACCCTCCCTGACAGAAAAACCACATATTCCACATGTGACCCCATGTGGATTTGCACATGTCAAACCTATGTTTTGCATGTCAGAAACATGTCATTTGCAGTATTTTCATGCTAATTACATGTGACACCCACATACTGTAATCCCATGTGCAACCCATGATGAATTCCCATGTGAAACCCAAGTGATAAGCAGGCGGCTGTGGCTCAGGTGGAGGAGCAGTCGTCTTTCAACCGGAGGGTCAGGGGATCGATTCCAGGCTTCCCCAGATTACATGCCGAAGTGTCCTCGGGCAAGACACTGAACCCCACTGAACCATGATGTGCCTATCGCAGTATGAATGTGTGTGTGACTGGGTGAATGTGATGTAGTGTAAAGTGCTTTGAGTGGTCAGTACAACTGGAAAAGTGCTATATAAGAACAGTTCATTTACCATAATAACTAATCACATATGAAATTTTTTTATGTTCTGGGATGCGCTGCTAGGTAGCTGCAATTTGTGAAAGCTCTCCCTTAACTTTTGTGTTTTTTTTCTAATATAGTTGTCTTTTTTATCGACATTATTCGTCAGATTAGGTTTTTCTTGGAGGATTTTTTATGCTGGTTTGAACGGTGTGCAATTCGGGAGATTTTTCCTCGTATATTGGCTTTTTTCACTGCTTGTTATGATGTGTATCCATAGCAACGGAAAAATTGTTTACCACCGTGATCAACTGTTAAAACTCTCCCAAATCAAGATTTTCAGCGAAATAACACGTCAAATCCCAGTGGAGTTAAGGAGAAAGACAAGAGGATGCAGGGCAGGGGTAAGGCAGAGAGAAAAACGGTGGAGATTTAAACCGTTTCTTCCAACTGTTGTGATGGGTAACGTGAGATCGCTAGCTAACAAGATGGACGAGCTCGAAGTGCTAACAAGGTCTCAGAAAGAGTACAGAGAATGCAGTATCATGTGTTTCACCGAGACTTGGCCGCATGAACACATCCCGGACTGTAATGCGTCTGTACACGGCTTCAAGACGGTCCGTGCAGACCGAAATATACAGCTCAGCGGGAAGCGGAAGGGGAGGCGGAATTGCAGTGCTGGTCAGTCAGCGCTGGTGTCATCCAGGACACGTCACTGTCAAGGAGAAGATCTGCACAAGAGACATTGAACTGTTAGCTGTGAGTTTCCGTCCATATTATTTACCCAGAGAGTTTGCCTGTGTTATTCTGGTAGCGGTTTATATAATACCAGGTACCGCACCAGAGACAGCCTGTGATGTCATCAGCTCCGTCGTGGCTAAACTACAAACACAGCATCCAAACTCATTCATGGCGATCTCTGGAGACTTCAACAACGTCTCCCTCTCTGCTATGTTGCCAACTTTCCAGCAGTTTGTCAGCTGCTCCACCAGAGAAAATAAGATGTTGGACTTATTTTATGCAAATACTAAGAATGCATACAGCTCCTCTGCCCTGCCTCCTCTAGGAAGATCTGATCATAATCTGGTTCTTCTCACCTCCACCTACAAGCCCATCGTTCAGCAGCAACCAGTCATTAGGAGGACGATTAAAACCTGGTCTACTGAGGCTGAAGATGCTCTGAGAGGGTGCTTTGAGGCCACAGACTGGAATGTCCTCTGTGAACCTCATGGAGATGACATCAACACCATGACTGAGTGTGTGACAGATTACATTAACTTCTGTGTGGACAGCATCGTTCCAACAAGAACAGTGAGGTGCTTCCCCAATAACAAACCCTGGATCACCAGTGACCTGAAAAAGCTGCTGAACATCAAAAAGAAAGCTTTCAGGGATGGAGACAGGGAGTTACTGAAGACCACACAAAAACAACTGAAAACACAGACTAAGAAGTGCAAGGAGGACTACAGGAAGAAGTTGGAGAGCCAGCTCCAGCAGAACAACGTGAGGGATGTGTGGTCGGGAATGAAGAAAATCACTGGCTTCAAGTTAAAGGGGGACCAGACTGATGGAGGTCTGGACAGAGCTAACGAACTGAACATGTTCTTCAATAGGTTCAGTTCCCCCCTGCCGACAACCCAACACACCACACACCCTCCATGAGCCCACAGCTTTCCTGTCCCACCTCCACTCTGTCACCCTGCACCTCAGTCATGGACCTGAACACAGCCTCATCTCCCTCCACATCAGGACATCCTGAGACCTCTTTTGCCTCCACCTCCAGCCTGACTGTCTCCTGTGACCAGGTCAAGAAACAACTAGAAAAACTGAACCGAACAAGGCTGCAGGTCCAGATGGTGTCAGTCCCAGAGTTCTCAAGACCTGCTCAGAACAACTATGTCCGGTTCTCCAGCACCTTTTTAACACCAGCCTGAGACAGAACAGAGTTCCTGTGCTGGGAAAACATCCTGTCTCGTTCCAGTCCCTAAAAAACCACAACCAGCTAACCAAATGACTACAGACCAGTTGCTCTGACATCTCACATCATGAAAGTCCTGGAGAGACTCTTACTGGCTCACCTCAACAAGCAAGTGAACACCTTTCAGGACCCATTACAGTTCGCATATCGTAATGGGCTTGGGGTTGAAGACGCCATCATCTTCTTGCTTCAGAGAGCCCACTCTCATCTGGACCAGTCAGGCAGCACTTTGAGGGTCATGTTCTTTGATTTTTCAAGTGCATTTAATACTATTCTACGGAGCCCCTCTGATGACATGGACAGAAAAAAGTTGGCAAGATGTCAAGTCGTGGCCACGCATTAATAACTTGTGGCCACGAGTTATTAATGCGTGGCCACGAGATAGTATGTCGAGCCACGAGTTATTAATGCGTGGCCACGAAATAGTATAATTCGTGGCCACGAGTTATTAATGCGTGGGAACAGATAGTATGTCGTGGCCACGAGTTATTAGTGCGTGGGAACGAGATAGCATGAGTCGATAAGTAGAAATATAGACTTATTTCTATTATTTCAAGCTTAATAACTATAATGATATCCTGCGACTCTTGCAATCAAACACAGGGGGAATTAGTAAGAGACGCTAATTCAGGTGCTGAAAGCAAACGGATTGAGATGTAAACAGTACGCGGACATCGTCAAGTTATTGACTTCATCCAAAGGAGCTGCAAGGACCCGCATGGTTAGCTATAGGTGGATGCACAAGAAATGTCAGATGAACGGCATCAGGGTGAAAAAGTAGGATGGCGGCAGGCGCTGAGGAAGTGTACATTGCAGAGTGGGCGGGGACTTGTAGTGGGCCCTTATGAGATTTAATTTGTTCACTAACAGCAGATCATTTGTAAAACAAGGTAAATGGACATCAGACACTGTGCAGTGACGGCCTGTAATGGCACAGCTGCTCAATTAGTAAATAACAATGGCAAACAGAGACAGAAGGACGAAATGGAGAGATGTGGATTAGATGAGTTCTGCAGCACAATTTGCGCTATTTCAGCACCACAGACAGCGCCATGGCCTTATGGGTGTGCCAGGGTGTGTCGGTGCCACACAGAGGCAGCTGGCACACATGGCTAACTACAACTAAGTGACCCCTCGCCCAGCAAACATTGGGAGAATGCTAACTGCTGCTTAAAGCTATGAAACAGACACCTGGACGAACTGAATAGTTTTCAGAGTGTTGGAATAATGAAGCTGCTGCCTGTCCGATGCGTTTTGCCAGCTGAACATTGCGCGCGCCGAGCAGGCAGTCAGTTCATTATTGTTGGACTCGTTTCCCAACATGAACCGTTTACTGTATTCTGGTAACACCGCCTGTTCCAGTTGCTGTGTGGAGTCTGTTTCCAGCTGAAACTGGGTTAAATCCACCAGCAGAGCCACGATGCTCAGAGAGACTGGACACCATCTCGCTGCTCATCTTTGAAAAAGAGCTCGCGGACAAACCGGACTCTGATGATAAAATAATAAATGCGTTAAGGCCAAGCGGCCGTCTCTGAACTTCAAACTGAGAGCTGCAGTGCGCACAGCTGCTTTATTGTGTCCTTTATTCTGCTGCTGAGCCCGATGTGTTCAGATAAATAGCTCTTGATCATGCGTAATGTGGATACTTTATGGCTCTATGAGAGTGTATGTACACACGGGAGTTTTATATTTCACTTCATCTTATTGGGCAGCAGTGTCTGTTAGGTTTTTGTTTGCGGCGCTGAGAGTTCACGTGTGATGTCTTCACTGTTTGCTGGCGATCTAAGATTGCTTAAAAAAATCTGTAAACGGCGCAAACAGCAGCATTTAAATGAGGATTTAGCTGCACTGTCACTTTGCCATTGAAAGTTGAGGAACATATGGTAAACAAAATGAAATTCGACCCTATGGAGACAGATGGAAGAGGTAGAATAGGCTACAAAATGAGTAATAATTATAAATGAAATTTAAACAATACAGCAGGTATCCCTGCAGAGCTCGAGAAGAGGCCCGTTTGGTCATGGATAAGGCGTTGCTGTTGAAGCAAGTGACATTACGCACAGAATGCGCGCATGTGGCACAGTACCAGCAGCTTCAGCGCAGCAGCGGGTCCAGAGAGGAGGAACCGGGTCCAGAGAGGAGGAACTGGGTCCAGAGAGGAGCAGCACTGAGAGGATCCAAGCTAACAATGGGAGACTGAGGAAAAAGGGAATTCCATCCATCCATGTTTTTCAAGTTTTTACACTAATATCCTTACAAGTATGCTGTAAGAGAACAACTGCGGCTAAACCGAAGGCTGCTTTAAGGACACACTGCATGTGGAAGCGCGCTGAAGCAATGCAGTTTTATTTCTGCGCCCATGTTAACAGATGTTGTCGACCACATCAGGCGCTGTGTGGTGCGCCGCGGCGCGCCATGGAGCGATCTTTCAGCTTTTGTCCTATTTCCTATGCAAAGAAGGAATGGAGTTCTGGATACAGTTCTTCTGAGAGCTGAAAGATGAAGGCCTTTTCTGGGGAGACTTCCTGGACATAAGGTTTCTCCTTTTTGTTGGCGCTGTTACATCAGGATGACGCAGATTACAGAGAAAACATTCTGTTTGGGTGCAGAGTTCGAAGTTTGTTCTCCTGGAAACACCCCACAAAGGGGAAATCTACAAATAGTCCACTTTCAGGTTAAATTAACTTATCTTGAGGTCCTATATTTTGTAAATTAAATGAATCCACTTATGTCAGCGGTGTTTATTGATTTATTACAATATATCAATACGCAGTGACCGTTTCTTTCAGCACCCTACAGCAACATTGTTTATTGTGTACTGTGAACCAATAGTGACCACTTGTTTTTTTATTTGTTTGTTGGTTTATTTTCTGTGGTTGTTAAAAGACTTTCTGTCCGTCTGTGATATGTTTTTATATCAGCTGCATACAGTAGACTAGTAGCCAATGTTCGTGACAGTTACCCTGTTTTTGACCTCATGCATACAAGACTGCACAGTGCAAGCTACTTGCGAAAATAAGGCTCCCTCTAAAGCCCACATGTATTTCTGATCCTAATGGGGGGGACGCGAGTGGATCCAGAGATGCGAGGAAACCGCACATCCACCTATAAACATGCAGTCTCCCGGGTCCTTGCAGCTCCTTCTGGATGGAGTCAATAACTTGACCAATGTCCGCATACTGTTCACGTCTCAATCCGTTTGCTTTCAGCACCTGAATTAAGCGTCTCTTACTAATTACCACCCTGTGTTTGATTGCAAGAGATCGCAGGATATCATTATAGTTCATTCCAAGCTTGAAATAATATGAAATCAAGTCTATATTCTCTACTTATACGACTCATGCTATCTCGTTCCCACGCATTAATAACTCGTGGCCACGACATACTATCTCGTTCCCACGCATTAATAACTCGTGGCCACGAATTATACTATTTCGTGGCCACGCATTAATAACTCGTGGCCACGACATACTATCTCGTGGCCACGCATTAATAACTCGTGGCCACAAGTTATTAATGCGTGGCCACGACTTGACATCTTGCCAACTTTTTTTCTGTCCATGTCATCAGAGGGGCTCCGTACTATTCAGCCTGCTTTGCTATGTCAGAAGCTCCATAACTTCCAGGTGGATCCCTCCACAACCACCTGGATTTACGACTACCTAACAAACAGACCACAGTTTGTGAGACTGAAAGGTTGTGTGTCTGAGATGGTGGTCAGCAACACTGAGCACCACAAGGGACTGTACTCTCACCATTCCTCTTTACACTGTACACCTCAGACTTCCAATACAACTCTGAGTCCTGTCATCTGCAGAAATATTCTGATGACTCTGCAGTTGTGGGGTGTATCAGTGATGGACAAGAAGCCGAATACAGGGAACTTGTCAATCAGTTTGTGAAATGGTGCAGTAACAATCAGCTCATCTTAAATACCAGCAAGACAAAGAGATGATTGTTGACTTCAGGAGGAGCAAGAATAAGCAGCATAGTCCTGTCTACATCCTGGAAGAGGAGGTGGAGGTGGTAGAGAACTACAAATATCTTGGAGTTCAGCTGGACAACAGACTCGATTGGAAATGCAACAGTGACTACATCTACAAGAAAGGTCAGAGCAGACTCTACTTCTTAAGGAAGCTGAGATCATTTAATGTCTGCAACAAGATGTTGCAGATCTTCTATAAGTCTGTGGTAGAAAGTGCAATTAGCTTTGCAGCATCTGCTGGGGCAGCAGCATCAGAACCAGAGACTTGAAGAAACTAAACAAGCTGATCAAGAAAGCTGGTTCTGTGCTGGGGATAACTCTGGAGCCGCTGGAGCTGATCGTTCAAAAGAATGCTTCACAAGCTGATGAAGATGATGGAGGACACTTCCCATCCTCTCCACAACATGGTGAAGAATCAACAGAGTGTGTTCAGTGGGAGGCTGCGTCACGTTCGCTGTAGGACGGAGAGATACAGGAATTCATTCCTGCCAGCAACCATCACCCTAAAGAACAAGACTAACTGACTTTTTGTTTATTTAAAAAAAAAAAAAAAAAAAAAGTGAGCTTTTACAATACTGAATTTCCCTTCGGGGATGAATAAAGTATTTTTCATTTCATTTTTCATTTCATTTCATTTCATGAAACCCATATAATCATATGTAAAACTGATGAATTCCCATTGTCATGTTTTACTTGTTAGGATAACAAGAAATGTGGATGACCTTACAAAATGACATGGCTTTCATGTTATTGCCATGAAAATGTTCAAAACCCGTTTACCATGTGCACAATATGTTTCACATGAGCAACATCACATGGGAATACATGTGAAACATGTATGATTTATGGTTCAGAATCAGAAAAGCATTATTTATTATTGAACCAGCGTCTTGGTACTTTCAGTACAACCCGTTTAACATCAGGCAGACATCAGGTATAATACAAACATAAACTTGAACATTCAGGAACCGGGAAGACTTGAGGTAGCAACCATTAAAGCAGAGGTGTCCAAATTTTTCACATTAAAGGGCCAAAAATGACTCGGGGTGGATGGTCGTGGGCCAAAACGATAAATTCATGTTGCTGTGTAAGAAATTAAATATGCTTTGCCCATAGTGTAATTGTTCAAAGTAAAACCTCATAAAAAGTAATGTAGAAAATGAATGAACACCGTTCTTTATTGTGTTCATTATTTGTTTTTCACATTACTTTGTATGAGGTTTTATTTCTGACAGTATCCTCTCACTTAATCTCTTCATGGGGTTCCAGATCTAAATTGATTGACAAACCACAGTGCCACCCTGCCCACAATGTAATGCAGTGTTTATTTGTGGTCAGGAAGGGAAATTCAACAATTAATAATTATTAAAAGAACTTGTCACATTGCTGGGAAAATCATAATGTTCTTTAAAAAAAAAGAAGAAGAAGAAGAAAATGGACGGTGGGCCAAAAATAATCACTTGCGGGCCAACTTTGGCCCCTGGGTCCCAAATTGGACAGCCCTGCATTAAAGAATGACTCTGTTTTTTTCCAACCTGGACATTATTTGTGGGAGTTTATACGTGCATTTACTCACCGGTAAAGTTTCTGCATCATACATATAATGGGAGACACGGGGCAGCCTCTCTATAAGACATTATCTGCAGCAAAACTCCTTTATTTCATCAATGCTGTAAGTAGAATGAACGAACCAACAGGTACTATTGTCCTGTGAGTTCTGAGTTTTGCAAATTGTGTTTTTTTTTGTTATTTGGGTAGCGAGCGCTGCTCTTCTCAGCTGTACGACGGTGATGATGATTTAATTATTATTTCCCCAACGATCTGAGCTGATCAACCTGAAATTTATCTTTATTTCTTTATTTTTTAACAACAACTTTGCCAAAAATGCAGTTTAAGCTCTATGGAATCAGAAAATAAGGAATAGATGATAACCAATTTTTCTGCTTATTTTAAGACATAATAATATTACTGATCAAAGCATCCATTTTTTTTACTAAAAGATTGAAACATTGTCTATGGGGAGCTCCCTCACAGCTTAGTCTGTGTGGTCAGAGCTGGTTCGTTACCCGATGACGGATCAGCTTCAGGGTCTTTCTCTGAGTTTCCAGCTGAAAAATGCCGTGTCTTTAAGGGAGAGACATCATGAAATATGTCTTTTTTATGGTGGGGAGAAGCATTCATCATGAAACTACTGTGTGCTGGACCAACAACTCCATCTACTTTCTATATGTATCGTTGACTTTGTTCCACCTGTGCATTTAGAAGATGAAACCTGATTTCATGTGTTGAGAACATTTTTGTTTTCCGCATGTATCTGTAGATACCGAGCAGCTGCATTAATAGTTTATGGTTGGACAACTTTTCCTCCATCTGTGGACGCTTGCTGCTTTTTAACTTGAGTCGACTGTTTCTGTGGTGGAAAAGTTCATTTTGCTTTAATATAAAAGCAAAATGTGAAAAAAGAAAATGCAGGGACGTTTGTTGAGCCTGCAACGCTTCGTTTGACTCCTCGTATGTATACACACTCACTCTGTGTATGTGTTGTGTTTGCTGTGAGGCAGTGAACTGAAACTGTGATCTAAGCTCTGAGTGTGTGGTGGTGGTGAGTGTTTCAGAGGTATCAGGAGGACAGCATGTGACCCAGCGCCTTCAGCATGTGACAGAGTGCGTATGAATGTGTGGATTTCTGTTTTGGACCAGACCTTTGACCTGTTGTTCTGAGGATTTTTCTTTAAAAAAGACACTCAGTCTTTGTTGGTCAGTTGGAGCTCAGATTCTGACGGTGCTGGTGGTCATGAATCATTCATCTTTGTGTCACTTCTAAGCTCTCCTCCAGGTTTTTGTGAAACTGGCGCTTCAGATTCATAAACCCCCCAAAACTCAGTTCAACTTCAGAATGTTCTTTTAAAAAATTTCTTTGAAATTCATTTCTGTTTTTTTTACATGTAGTTTGTTGTTAGGCCCAGATCGGCCTCTGACTTGTGGACTTTAATCACACTAGCAGTAACGGGTTCAAACAAATGTAATAATAAAATACAATAAAATAAAATGAACAGCTGCAGGAATTCTAACTTTTGCCCTGTACCAGACCTCATTAGCTCCTCCTGCAGGTGCTGAGCGGATGGGAATGGGGACCAATGCCGTCTCTTTGCTATGCCCAGATTGGTGTGTAGCTACCAATAGTCATTTTGACCATTTTTAATGTAATCAAGCCAACAACATAATTTGCTGATAGTGTCATGAAGTTTTTGAGTTTATGATATAAAAACATTTTGCCCATAAAATAGGAAGTTATTATATCATTGACTGGTTATTACGTTACTAGCCCGGTAATTATATAAAATCCTTTTGAAAATGTTATCAGATCAAATCAAATTTTATTTATGTAGCACCTTTCGTGCATAAAAACATTACAAAGTGCTTCACATGATGAAACACTTTACATCAAAATAGGTAAAATGGAAAAAAGCACACACTCACACACACATCCATCTTCCTCTCATACCCACCCAAAGCCCCACAACCACCCCCACCCATGCCCCATTAGGCCCTTTAAAACCAAACTATCTCAAAAGAATAACAGTTTACAGAATGTAACAACTGATAATGATTAATGAATAGGACTGCATGTCTTGAAAATAAAAGCTTTTTTGGGGGGGGGGGCAGAATTTATGAGTATTGGCTGAATTTGCTTTGATAGTCACCCCAACACAAATTCCTGGAGGGACAGAAAAATGACCAGCGATGAATGAAACTGACCTGAAATCCAAGACTTAACCCAGAGAACAATTTGGGACTCATAGGTTTTAAAAAATTATACACACACACATATGTGTGTGTGTATATGTGTGTATGTATGTATGTATGTATGTATGTACGTATACCATATCCTCAAAATGATTCAAACCCTCAAATTAAAGGAGGGGAAAAAAATCACCTGTTAATGAAATTTTTTTAAATTGACAAAAATAATAATAAAAATTCTTAAATAACTAATACAAAATAAATAAAAATTTTGTTGTAAAAATGTCATGTTCATTCTGGAGAACGTCTACCAGATGATTACCGGATCCATGATTGATCCGGACCTTCTTGATGTAGATTGGCTGTTATTGCTCTGGTCCAGCGGTGGCCAAGTCCTCGAGAGCCACAATCCTGCAGCTTTTAGTTGCATCCCTTCTCCAACACACCTGAATCAAATAAATGGCTCGTTACCAGACATCTGCAGAGCTGGGCTGTTCTCAATTCTGCGTACTGCGTACTTATGAGCACAGACTTGTGGGTACGTACTGGAAGTCCGCACTTGTGGAGTTCACAAGTACGGACTCTGCCTACTTGATAGACTGGGACAACGCAAATTTGTGACATCACCACCGGCAGTGCGCAGCAGTACAGAGCAGCTGCCTGTCAAACATGAAAATAATATTGTATTATTCTGCAGCTGTTGGCTATTTACTGTATTGAAACAAATAAAAACAATGAAAATCACTGCTGCAAAACAATTATATTGAGTGTAAATTATATTTATTTCCAATCCATAAGCACATTAATCCAAACGGGCAATCAGGTCATAATTTTGTGATCAAAAACATCTGTGGAAGGAGAGCAGGGCAAAGAGCTGCAGATAAAAGGCCAAGAACAGCAAAGAATAGAAATGATCGCTCAGGTTTGCCTGTTGGAGGTGGAGGAGGGAGGAGGAGGCTCCCAAACGCTGCGCGTATGCAGGTGCATGCTGGGATTTATATCTGGCCAAGTACGTACGAGTCTCCTCTGATGCTGCTCGGTAAAATGGGCGGAGGAAGTTCTCATCCGGGGATTTCCAGTGTACTTGCCGAGAAGCGAACTTTGAAATGGAACCTGATTTGGTGATGACATTTCACGAGCATGCAAGTACGCACAAGTACGCAGATTGAGAAACGGCCCTGAATGATATGCTTATTAGGTAAATCAGGTGTGTTGGAAAAGGGATGCATCTAAAAGTAACAGGATTGTGCCTCTGGAGGACCGGACTTTGCCATCCCTGCTGTCGTTTAACACGAGGAGGTCCAGCAAGTGTCGAGGTTTGCTCTGAAAGTTGGAAACAGCTTACGGCTTACTCAGTTAGCTGGTTCGAAGCATCCTGCAACACATTAAAATATCTAATTTCTCTGTAATGATAAAGAAAACTGATCTGAGACCCTCAAACTGGTTGACAGAGGGAGAAAAAATCTGTAGCGCAAATAAGACAGCAGCAGAAAATCTCTGTAAACACAAAGAAACAGAAGCGAGATGAGAGCAGAAGATGCAGCGTGGAGGATTTTAGAAAGGAGGATGAAGAGGAGGAGGAGGAGGAGGAGGTGACAGGGAGTCTCTGTACTGAATCAGATCAGCTTCCTCACACAGAGTGAGCCATCTGTCTACCAGAAACCGTGTGTGTGTGTGTCTGCACACTCATTTACTGTAAATGAGTAATGTGAGCGTCCGGGGAAAAGGCAGCTTGTGTGTGAGAGCGATTCGCTTTCATTAGATTAGCTGTTTAAATCTCTCCGTCAGCCCGACTCACTTCAAATTGCTTTATTGGCACGAGTGCTCAGATTTTTACAGAGCTGCATGAATATTGACGCTAATTTATGAGATGTTCAGAAAAAACAAATTTCATGGAAAACTGCATGAAAGCGGCTGCTGATCAGTTTTAACGTCACAGCTTCGAGCTGCAGAATATTAGGAAAGCATGCAACATCAATGTTTCAACATGAGAATGAAAAATGATTTTATTTAACCCAGAGGGAAATTACAAAATTACATGAGTGGTGATATGCAGTCTCCAGTCACATTTAAGTTAATTGAGGTTTCAGGTCAGCCATGGAGTGATTCCTCCGTGTGACCCGGAACAAAGATGCAGACTCCTTCCTGAACCAGTCTAGATTCATCTGCTTCATTTCGTCTTTGGGTGTTTTTGGTTCAAACTCAGTTGATGATGATGTTTTTTACTTTGTCTTAATTCATCTCAGTCGAATGGTCTACGTCTGAATGAGGTGTACGTTTTTCAGACGGCCGGTTCAGACTCTGACCTGTCAGTTTACTGGTGAGTTATTAGTTTTGGTTCTGGGTTGAGAGCAGTGACCTAAAGAGTAAATAAAAGCAGCTGAGAGGGGCTCAGAACAATGGAACCAGCTGAATTGATCAAGAGTACCTAACTGCAATGACCGACAAGGGTGCAGCCATACATCCAATCCATACAGGAAGTCTCAAGCGAAAATTAGTTTAACACCACCAAGAGTATCTATCTGTGGCTTTCAAACATTTGCATGTGGTGTAGTCGGGTGGTTAGGATAAGGGGCAGGGTTCGTGTTAGATTTCAGTAAGTTTCATGAAGAACAAACTTTCGATCGGGGCTTCCGGTGTGGATTGGATATATGGCGACATACTGTATCGTGACTGCAGTTGGGTCCCTCTCGAATTGATTCATGTTATGGGGTCAGGATGTGACTGGTGGGGCATTTCTGCCACATATATCCATCAAGCTTGGTTGGTTTGTGAACACTTTTTTGTTTCTGAGCCAACCAAGATGGCACTCTTCCCTCCCAATTCCATCTCTTCAGAAACAAGAGGTGGAACTGGATTATCCCACATCTGGACAAAGATAAAGAGGTAAAGATATCAGGTAGGGCTCTGTATTGTTAAGAACGTCACAATTCAGTTAGATCTCGATTCTTTGGGTTGCGATTCGATTTGATATAGATTTAAATGCTTCAATATTGATTCAGTAAGAAATAGGAACTCTGTTGTAGATGTTTGAATATTCATTTTAATGTCCATGTGAACATATGTGGTATGTCAACTCATATTTATGGGTAATAAAACATCTGAAAGTAAACTAAATATTTGCCAGTTTGGTGTTATATGATCTAACGTTGCCTTTGTCCATACAATGTAAATAACACGCACAGCTGCCCCCATTGGTCAGGAGTTTAATCGATTCAGAGGATTTGGGATTCGATATTGAATTGCACAAGGAAGTATTGCAATCCATCGATAAATCGATATTTTTACCCACCCCTAATATCAGGTCCATCTTCTAGTACCAGGTTAGACCCCATTTTCCCTTTAGAACTGCCTGAATTGTTGGTCTCATAGATTCAACAGATTCCATATTGGCATGATGGCATCACATCCAGAGGTGCTCCATTGCAGTAGTTCCCCCCAAGGAGTCCCCAAAACTTTGATTGTGTAGTCAGTGTGATTAAAATTAAGATCATGTCCAAAAAGAGATGAGCTGAGGTGAGTTTTTTTTTTTTTTTTTTATAATTTTGATTTGGTTACTTCACAGTTGGAATATCATGATTATGGCTTTTCTAGGTACGATTATTGTCTAAGAAATAATCATGAGTCTGCAAGTGATCAGTGAAGTTTATTTGATGTCAATGTTAGGTGTTAAACGTGTAGGAATGATGTTTGTGTTAAAGGTTGAATATGAAATACGGACAGAACGGCAACATCATGTGTGTCTAGGTTGTAGTTGCAACGGCAGAAAAACAAGGTTTACCAGGTTTGCTGCCGATACAGCAAGGTACCAGCAGCCTTCATCATGTCCAACAAGTAATGCAGAGGGGTTTGTAAGTGACAGCTAACATTAGCCCCTTGGGAAACAAGTTAGCTTACCGATCCAGGAGGAAAGTCGCCATTTCCGCGTTTTGAAACAGTGGAAAATGTTTATGTGGGTCCATTTAGTGTAGTCTTCACCTAAATTTACGCCAGTTTTTGCTCTTCTCATATCACTCCTCTTCTGAGACAGATAACAACATCTCCAGGGCTCTGAAGCAGCTGCTTGACCTGCCGTCTCCACTGTTTTCCCTCTGAGCCAGCCTAACTGTGCCCAACATACTGTTGCCACACAGAGATCGTATTAAGAAAACCGCAATGGCGGCGTGTATTGGCTTGTAGATGTAAACACAACGCCATTGTCAAACCTGTTAAAATTTATTTTGTATTTATTTTCAGGTTAAATATAATTTTTTTAAGGAAATGTTGTGCTTTCATTCTGCACCCCTAAAAACAATTATTGGGGGTACTATTTTTTAAAGAATTTAACTTTTAATAAAAATGTTTCATTTTCAACCTTTAAACGTTTTGAAAATGTTAGTGATGCTAATTGTGTTAGCCTGTCTATGGGTTTTTCAATGTTAAGTTAGCATTCATGCTAATCGATAGTCGTGTGTGTGCAGTTAAATGATGAACTCATCACTGTGTTTTTCATGGACACAAAGTAATGTTGCTCATATTTAAATAAGAATCTGACTCATTTAAGTGTTTTAATATGTACATTTGAATGTTTGTATTTAGTTTCACAGAACTTTTCATAAATGTCCAAAACGTATCTACTGCCTCCCTGGTTGTTTATTTAGGAACCTATTAGATATCTGCCAAACTAGAGGTCACATCAAAATACAGTAAGGGCAGAATTAAGGTATTTTAATAAAATGAAAAGTGTGTTTTTGGCTTTTTTTTTAGGGTTGGCTGTGCTCATGTCCCTTTAAGACGCTGAGCTACATGTATGCCTGTAGTCACATGACTTCACCCCACCCAGTTATCATCCATTTATCGTTACCAAGGTTCAATATATTGTGATATTGAATTTTAGGCCATATCTCCCAGCCCTAGGCTGTAGGATGTATTTAAAAAATTCTCCCAAAAAAGATTAACCAATATGAATAAATAATTTCAGAAAATTAACTGAGATACTACCCAAAGAGCCAAAAACAGGTTAAAAAAAGAGAGCCTACATTTACAGGAAAAACCCTGCACTTCTGGAAGATCTCCCTTCATGCCACCTGACACTTGGCTTCCTGAACAAATGATCACATAATTAACTTCACAGGTCACAGTGCCTCAACACTTGCATGCTAGATACCATTATTTCAAACAAACATAACTTAATTTCACATGTAAACCCTACATCAGTTAGATTCAACAGAATAGATAAATAGCATTTAGGAGTTGGAGAGTATGATTGAACAAAATGGCCACATCACATTGTTACCATCAGATTCAAAATGAGCTGATATTTTCCATGAAGCAAATTGTTGAATTTTCTTTTTAAATCAACATCCCAACTTTTAAAGGTTGAATATGGAACATTTTTTTATTAAAAGCTATATATATATATATATATATATATATATATATATATATATATATATAAAAAATCTCCACAGGTCGTTTGGGGGGGGGGTACAGAATGAAAGTACAACGTTTCCTAGAAAAATTATATTTAGCCTAAAAATAATTTTAAAATAAATTTTAACGGGTTCGATAATGGCATTATATTTACGTCTAAAAGCCAATACACGCCACCATTGCGGGTTGCCAAATACGATCTCTGTGTGGCAACAATATTTTGGGCACAGTTAGGCTGCTACAGGGGGAAACAGTGGAGACGGCGAGTGAAGCAGATGTTTCAGAGCCCTGGAGATATTATCTGTTTCTGAGGAGGAGTGACCTGAGAAGAGCAAAACCTGGAGTAAATTTAGGTGAAGACTTCACTAAATGGACCCACATAAACGTTTTCCACGGAGTAAAACACGGAATTGGCGACTTTCCTGCTGGATCGGTAAGCTAACTTGTTTGCTAACGTGGCTAACGTTAGCTGTCAGTTATAAACTCCTCTGCATTACTTGTTGGACATGCTGCAGACTGTTGGTCACTTGCGTATCGGCAGATTCTGGCATCCCAGCGGCTGGAGTTGTTTTTCTGCCGTTGCAACTACAACCTAGACACATGTGATATCGCTGTTCTGTCCATATTCCATATTCAACCTTTAAGTAAATGAGCTTGGAATTGGATGCATGTAAGCAAATGAAGCTGATGTAACCAAAAATGAAAATTCTGGGGTGTGAATGAAGGTCAAAAGTAAAAGTAAAAATGTGTTCATTATTTAAAGACACATAATGTAACTTTTAGCAGTTTTCTCAGTGACGCGCCCCCTACTGGCGGCTAAACTAGCATCCATCTTGTATTGTACCTGCACTGTGATTCAGTAAAAGAGTCTTATCCCGACTCTTGTTCTGTCCCTTCCTCTCTTTCTTTTCTTCTCGTCCTCCGGGAATGTTTCATTGCGTTTCTTTACCAAATCTGACATGATGCACGTTCAAAACGCCCATGTGTTGATACCTGGTTTACACCGGTTACTACTGTCGCGGTGCTGCAACCAATAGTCGGCTACAACGTCACAATCGCGTCCCGGATGGGAATCTTACATAGTGCTGTTTCTGAGCCCCGGGTCGCCTCTGGGCAGTGACGGCTTGAAAATGCGCATAATGAATGTTGGAGTGCCATCAAAACGAGTCGGAAACGCAGATTTTTAAGCTCTAAAAGTTACGTTGTGTGTCTTTGAAAAGGATATATTTTCTTCACTGTTCCAACAACTCTGGAATTTTGGATATATTTCAAAAGAACATGGAACAGAAACACCTGAAGCTAAAAATATGAAATCTGGTCTTATTTCATCATCGCTGCAGAGGAAAAACTGAACACTCAATTTTTTTTCAGAATCATTCAAAACGTGAAGTGAGACAGTTTTAAATATCAGCAGACGTAAAGAAATGATGTCCCATAGGAAACCTGGAGAAGAGGAGAAGAAAGGCCTGAAACCTGAACCTGAAACAGTCCAATAAAGAGTGAAAGTTCAGCGTGGAGTAGTGAAACCCGACGATGCCCCCCCCCCTCACTCAGGATAAGGTGTTGTGGTTAATTGGCTGGTATTTCAGCCTCCCTCCAGATGTGGCCCCTCGCTCTCTAAATGCCCTCTTTGTGTTGGAGGCTGCTCAAGTCTTTTTCCACAGACTGTCTCATTCACAAGCTGCTACCTGACTCCGTTCACCTCCACCTCCCAGACAGAGGGGAGGGGCTGGCGGCGGGAGCTGTTGGGCCTCAGTATCCTGCATCCACGTGCAGCTAGGTTCAAGCTGCCAAAACAAAAACCATCAATTTGTTTTTTTCTGGACATTTTTAGATGATTTTCTGCGTTTTGTCATCACAACAGACCTCAGATTTCCACGTGAACGACCTCGCAGCTACACAAACTTGGCCTCGCCCTCGGCGGTGTGGGCTGACAGAACGGATGTGCACATGCAGCAGATCCTGTTTTAATCATTTATGTTCCTTTTTACCAGCCTGGACACAGAAATCTGCGCCCATAATGGGTTTCTGTTCGGCTACTCGGGAAATAAAACCCATAATCACAACAGAAGTCCCTCATTACATTCACATCAAGCCTAATTAAATCATATTACATCTGTGGAAGGGGGGGGGGTGCTTATCATAATTATGCTGCTGGCTTCAGATCTGATAATCTGCTCCCACAGACAGATCTGATTATCATCCAGCTGGAAGAAACCTGCGGATCCCTCCCCAGTCCAGGTCTGAATCCAGGTTAGGTCCAGGTGTAATCCAGGTTCAGTTCAGGTGTGAGTCCAGGTTCAGTCCAGATCTTAATCCAGGCTCAATACAGGTGTGAATCCAGACTCAATCCAGGTATAAATCCAGGCTCAGTACAGGTGTGAATCCAGACTCAATCCAGGTATAAATCCAGGCTCAGTACAGGTGTGAATCCAGACTCAATCCAGGTATAAATCCAGGCTCAGTACAGGTGTGAATCCAGACTCAATCCAGGTATAAATCCAGGCTCAGTACAGGTGTGAATCCAGGCTCAATCCAGGTATAAATCCAGGCTCAGTACAGGTGTGAATCCAGGCTCAATCCAGGTATAAATCCAGGCTCAGTACAGGTGTGAATCCAGGCTCAATCCAGGTATAAATCCAGGCTCAGTACAGGTGTGAATCCAGACTCAATCCAGGTATAAATCCAGGCTCAGTACAGGTGTGAATCCAGACTCAATCCAGGTATAAATCCAGGCTCAGTACAGGTGTGAATCCAGGCTCAATCCAGGTATAAATCCAGGCTCAGTACAGGTGTGAATCCAGGCTCAATCCAGGTATAAATTCAGGCTCAGTACAGGTGTGAATCCAGACTCAATCCAGGTATAAATCCAGGCTCAGTACAGGTGTGAATCCAGACTCAATCCAGGTATAAATCCAGGCTCAGTACAGGTGTGAATCCAGGCTCAATCCAGGTATAAATCCAGGCTCAGTACAGGTGTGAATCCAGACTCAATCCAGGTATAAATCCAGGCTCAGTACAGGTGTGAATCCAGACTCAATCCAGGTATAAATCCAGGCTCAGTACAGGTGTGAATCCAGGCTCAATCCAGGTATAAATCCAGGCTCAGTACAGGTGTGAATCCAGACTCAATCCAGGTATAAATCCAGGCTCAGTACAGGTGTGAATCCAGACTCAATCCAGGTATAAATCCAGGCTCAGTACAGGTGTGAATCCAGGCTCAATCCAGGTATAAATCCAGGCTCAGTACAGGTGTGAATTCAGGCTCAATCCAGGTATAAATCCAGGCTCAGTACAGGTGTGAATCCAGGCTCAATCCAGGTATAAATCCAGGCTCAGTACAGGTGTGAATCCAGGCTCAATCCAGGTATAAATCCAGGCTCAGTACAGGTGTGAATTCAGACTCAATCCAGGTAAAAATTCAGGCTCAGTACAGGTATGAATCCAGGCTCAATCCAGGTATAATTTTTTTTTTAGCAAAGTTCAGGTCTGAATCTGGGTTTATTCATTTCATCTTCTCAAGGTTTCATCCTCCAAAACTGATGCAGCACAATCTCGTTGCATGATGTCACTGATTTTGAGCAGTGTTATCAGTAATCAGTTTAATATGAAGAATAAGCTTCAGGATGGAGATTTCATATTTTCTATACCAGGGTTTCTCAATCCTGGTCCTTGGGGACTTCTGCTCTGCATGTATTGCAGGTTTCCAACTCCACCACACCCGATTCAGATCAGCTGCACTGCTTTGCAAGCCTGCTAACGAGCCATTCAGGTGTGTGTCAGGTGTGTTAAAGTCTGAACAGCTTGAAAACCAGCAGGGCAGGGGTTCTTGAGGAACAGGACTGTGAAATACCAGGAAAATTACAGAATTACAGAACCTAGAACCCTCCTCTGAGATTCTTTGAATCTTCCTAAAGTTGAACAATCAGGATGAATCCTCTTTCCTTATCCAGAACCTTTCGTTAGACCTGAACCTGAAGATAACTCTGTTATTAAAGAATCATAGAACTTTCTAACAGATCTGTGACAAGGGCGATCCTTTAAGATCCTCAAGTCTCTGGAAATCTGTCTACAGAACGTTTTCTAATGTCAGACATGTGGATCCTTCTGCTTTGGGTGTTAAACAAAATGTTTTAACACTTTGATATCGGGAAAAACCCTTTGTTTCAGGAAAAACTTCCTGAAACAACATTACTAAAATAAGTGAAGAATATTTTCACAATATTCAGGTTCATATTCACATTTAGGGACATCTAGGGATCTCAGAGAATAAATTGTCTGTGTCAAAAATGCTGTCTATTATTATACCTGGATAAATTCCAATAAAGAGGGATAAATGTGAATTTTTATTCTCACTAGTTTTTTCTGACAGCAAACAATGATTCAAAAACACTGAGCTCTTAAATCATTTAAAAAAATTCATGTTTGGCTGAAAACACACTTTCATTCTTGTTCTGTTAACATTAGTGTCTAAACTTTGAGCTACAGTTAAAAATAAATCTTTTTCATAGTTGGTGATTATGTCAGTTTTTCTGCCCTTATAAGGACGGATTTAAGGATTTCAATCTGGCGTATGAAGATGAAGCTTTCCCCATCAGGACTCTCTGATTGATGGTCTTAAAAAGTCTCAGATCATCTTAAGAAAAGTTCCTGTTGAACCTCTCAGACCCTCCAGGAATAAGACCCGGCAGCTCCTCCAGACCTGGTGGACCTGAACTTGGGGATCCATTAACGGGATGTTTTCTGAACTCGCGTTCAGAACCGAACCCGGAACCGGCCCGGCAGAAACAAGAGTCTTTTTACGGTTCAGAGCAGGAAAGTTCTGGATCGCACACACTCCCCTGGGAAGGAAGCTGATTGGCTGACAGAGATAAGAATCTCGTTACCATGCCAACAGTTGAGTGCCATGTCTGTCAAGCGTCTGTTCCCACGGTAACAAAAGCACCCTTTTCCCCTGTCAGACCCCATGCCCCCCCACCACACACACACACACACACACACACACACACACACACACAGATTTCAAAGACATGGGAAAGTTTCCATTCAGTGGCGATGGGAAAAGTGTGTGCGTGCCTGCATTTCTGTTCTTGTGAGGACCATGAGTTTCAGACACTACGAGGATGTTTTTGGAAAAGTTTTGGAATGTGTTTCCTCTCTCCTCCTGTGGTTTGTCGGATTCTTCGTCTCTGAGTTAACTTTCTGATTATTGTCAGTAAATTCTGTCTGCGAGCGTTCTCAGAAATAAACCAGCAGTTTGCTGCGTTCTCATTGTTTTCATTTGGAGGGCGGGAACACCGAGGCAGGCTGAACTGATCCTGTTAGAGTGAAAACACACACGCTCACCCAACCAACAAACACCTTTAAAATGTTGACAAAAACTTTCAGTCTTTAGGATGAAACTGGGCCAAATATCAGATCTTTTTGGTGGAGGCAAAACTCAGGTGTTTAAAAAGGAGTTAAGTGAAACCTCTTAGTGGAAAATGATGACTAAAAACAGAATCAATATAACATTATTAAATAAATCTGAAAGAAAAGAACAAATATTAAACTGAATATATGAACACCCTTTCTGTGTGAGTGGAGTGATCTGTTCATCCTCTATCAGACCCAACCACCTCCTGAAGAAAACAAAAAGAAAGTTCAACCTCCTTAATTTTTACATTTCAGGATAACATGACAAGATAACTAACTCCCAAAAAGTTGTGACTGTGTAAGATGTCAATAAAACCAGGGACCAAAAGTATTTGTATCGATATTGGTATTGATAAAAAAGTATCATCGGTGTTGCCCATCCCTACTTCCCAGGGACAGACGCCCCAGTAAGTTCAGTCCAAGGCGAGACTGGACAATGATTAGAGAAACTGTAAAAAGCCCCAGAGCTACACGTCCGGCTCTCCAGGCCTCGGTTAGCATGTTAAATGTTAAACTTCATGATGGTCCAGTTAGAAAGAGACTGAGAAAGTCTCTTCTCTCTAAAAAGATCATGGCAGCACCGCTTAGGTTTGGAAATCTGCATCTGAACAAGCCCCAAGACTTCTGCAGCAATGCCCTTCAGACCGAGCAGAGCAAACCTTGTTTAGCTTGTTAGACCTGATGAGGACCACGTTCAGACTCATTCATGGATCTGCAAAGTTTGATGTAAAAGGTTCTGGACTCTGCTGCATGTGTTTCTAACATCTGGAAGCAGCTGGTGTTAAAGTGTGTGAAAGAAGTGAGAGGTTAAAGAAAGCACACACTCCTGCACACACACACATTCAGAGCTGCAGGGCAGGAGGAAACACTGCTGCCTTGTTTAAAGAGAAGTGATACTTGAGCTCGACAAGTGTGTGTGTGTGTGTGTGTGTGTGTGTGTGTGTACAGAGTCCACTCACTGAGGCTGAAGGCCACCACACACTCCTCTAAACACACACACACTGCATACTCTTCTATGGCTGTGAGGACCATCAGTGATGTGGAGAATCCCTGGTTCTCCAGCTGTGTCCCTCCACCATCTCATTCGTGAAAAGTCTGCATCCAGGTCATTTTCTGCAGGTTTCAATGACTTTGTTGGAAATTCTTTGAATCTGCTGCTGACCAGATTGTGACACAGTGGGTGTGGAGCTGTGAAAACAGATCTGAAAATCCACCCTCTGCTTTCTGGAGTCATGTTGCTTTTGTGGTGTCTGTTGCTGATCACTTTGCATGTCTTTGCAGTTATTTTTCTTATCTGTTTATAGCTGTTTTGTAGATGTTTGTTTTTATTTTAGTAATTTTCCATTTCCTTGCTGTTCTTTTCCATTTTTAATGTTTCTTTACGCTAGTTTTTTATGTGTATTTATTTACTGTTTCCTGTTGTATTGCAGCTGTTTTGTTCCTGTTGCATCTCTCTGTTACTTTATTCTGTATCTCTCCTCGTCTGTTTTCTTTCCTGCTTTTCATACTCTGCATTCATTTACAGTTGCGTCTTCTTGCTCTTTTGTGCCTTTGCAGCAGTTTTGTGTTATGTTGCAGTCATCAGATGCTCCTCAGTGAGTTTTAAATCTCAGAAATAGCTTTTTATGTGACAGTGTAGATGATTTGTGACTTTGTGCCATCAATTATTTTTTTTGGGGGGGGGGGGTTCTGTTTTGTGTATCTCTTCTTGGTCATTTGGCTTTATTTTTGCTGCATGATTTCTCTGTATCTGGTGATGAGAAATACTTTATAAACCTGTTTGAAGCTTTTCTGGTTGTTGTTTTTGTCTGGAGGCTTCACATCGGTGTACACACTAAAAACTCCCGGGTCAAACTTCTGGGTTAAAAAGGGACCAACTAATTTCTGGGTTATTTCAACCCGGACATTTGAGTTGTTTGGTTGTTGACCCAACTTCTACGTTGAAATAACCCAACATTGCAGTCAACATAATCCAACTTCTGGGTTAAAATATTCAACCCGAAAGTTGGGTCAAAAAAATAACCTAGAAATTTGTTGGTCCCTTTTTAACCTAACAGTGGGTATATAAAATAGTGTCTAAGGGCTATTTTTGACCCAGGAGTTTTTAGTGTGTATTTGCAGTTAGTGGAACCAGGACTTGTTCACACAAAAGTTTTTTTTTGTTTTTTTTTTTCAAAATCACAGATTTTTTTCTTTTTCATTTTTGTGACCCGTCTGTACTGTAACACCGTTTTTGGGCAATCAAAAAAAAAAAAAAAAAAGAAAAAGAAATATGCATATATATATATATATATATATATATATATATATATATGTGTGTGTGTGTGTGTGTGTGTGTGTGTGTGTATATATGTGTATATGTATAAAAACCCTTTCCAGGATGAAGATTTTTTTCCTATAGTGTCACATTTCTGGTTTTGGGTTGTGACGAGGGATGTTTGATACTGGCTTTTTTAAAAAATTTTTTTTACCTATATCTAATATTGTCCAACTATGAAATTCCGATATCTGTTATCAACTGATACCAATATATGCAGAGAACTGTGAGGTTGTGTCCCTCATATTTTTAGAAATACAACTATATTATTCTCTGAGAGCAAAGATCCCAAAATAGCTTTAACTCAACCAGAGGAGTTCATTTTGGACATCTAGCTGCCAGATATCAGATACTAGCGGGTATTAGCCAACATGTGGCTAATTCTAATGTTTCTGACAACTTGGTTACTTAACCAACAACTTAAAACCAGACATATTATAAGCAGCTTCAAAGCAAGTTGCAGCAGCTGCACTGCAGTCACATGACTCTGAAAGGAATGCTGGGATATGAAGTTCTTCCTCAGACTTTTATACATGCTGGACCGTTGCTCGTTGTTCCAAGATTTTGTTGTTCCGTAACAAAAAATGGCGAGATATTACGAACAAAATCTTGCAAAATTTTGTTTCATAGAATATCGGTCTAAAAAACTGATATCAATATTTCCGATATCACATTTTAATGCCAATATCGGCCAATGATATCAGTAGGCTGATAATATTGGACATCTAGTTGTGACATCTGATCGTGAACTGCTTTCTCCTCAGTTGAATATCACAAATATGCACCGATCTCCCCTTTGTTTCCATGGCAACAGCAGGGTTAGCAAAGCGGCTGCTGGTGTTGCTAATAGAGCTTTTTACATACTTTTAAATTAATGTTCAGTTACAAGGTGACATTAAATGTACATTAATGTTCAGTTACAAGGGGACTGTGTTCAGGAATGGAGGCCTGAAAAAACCCGACAACACAGAACCTGACTGGACCTGATTGGACCACAAAATCGTTTTGGCATATTATGAGAGAAGTTAACGTTGTTTTATCAGTCAGAGTACAGACCTTTTCAGTACGGTTGGCTCAGCCAGCTCAAGCAAGAGAGCCGGAGGATGCAGCAAATGATCACAGGAGCGTTGCTAAAGGTTACACGTTTATTACAAGATAACTTAGTGATAAACCGTGGTGAACTGTGTTAATCAGGCTCCGCTTCTGTGTCCGGCGGTCAAGTTTATCTTAGCTGTCTACTCCTTCAAGCTTGAGTTCACTCTCCCCAGAGCTCCCAAAGAGATCCCAGTCTTCCCCCTTCCTTTTCCTTTTAAGATCTGGCTTAAAGTCCGTCCCCTTCCGGTGGCTTGTACTGTAGTCCTTTCCTGCGCTGCACTGAGAAATGCCCCAAATGAACTACAGAAACCATCAGCCCTTTCAGTCTGTGAACGACACGTCTGCATTAAAGTGATCTTCCATTGTTTACATTTCATGTAAGCTGTTATCAAATGCCACGTCGAGCTAAACTGTCTGTATGACACCGTAATCTACTGTTGTGTCCTTGCCACGTAGTCTTAAACAGGCAGTAAACCACCACAGAAGCAACCAAAACAACCTCTCATTCAATAAAATGTCTTCACTCTCAAGGTCCACAACTCAGACCAGCTCTCACAAACACTTCGACACACAGTATGTTTACCCTAAAAAAAAAAAATAAAAAAAAATCCATGAACAGAGATTGAAGGCAGAGTTTCCAGTAAACTGAAAGATTTCAATCAAAGAGGTCAGTGTTGATTCAGTAAGAGGCCAGAGTAATTCCTGTCCTCTGAGAGGCAGAATTTCTGACTCATTTCAGAGTTTTGCAGCAAAATGTTGAATTAAAATACACTTTAGGTTTTCTTTTTTCTCTCTCTCTTCACAGCAGTAGAACATTTTCCTGATTTTGCTGAATGTATTGAAATGGAAATAAGTTTATCGTAATAGCTTACATTTAACAGTGAGTTGAATTTGGATTAATTTGGCTGAAAATAGTCGAAACCGGAATGTAAAAAAATGTGGGACACAGTGTAAAATGTAAATAGTAACATAATGCAATGATTTACAAATCTCATCAACCCATATTTTATCATTGATAGAACATAAACAACATATCAGATGTTGAAACAGAGACATTTTACAATCTCATGGAAAATATGAGCTCATTTAGAATCTGATGGCAGCAACATGTCTGTAAAAAGTTGGAACAGGAGCAACAAAAGGCTGGAAAAGTAATTGTTACAAATCAAAAACAACTGAAGGAAATTTTACAACTCATAAGGTTAACGAGTTGAAAAGCTGCATCTCTGATGGGATGGGGTTGCATTCGTGTCTATGGCGACGGCAGCTTCCACATCTGTGAAGCTCCATCAATGCTGGAAAGTTCATGGAGGTTTTAGAGCAACATCTGCTCCCATCCAGACAACTTCCTCTTTCAGGGAAGACCTGGACCACATACTGGATCCATCACAGCAGCATGGCTGGAAACAGGAGAAGAGTCCAGCTGCTGAACTGGTCTGCCTGCAGTCCAGAGTCCAGCTGCTGAACTGGTCTGCCTGCAGTCCAGAGTCCAGCTGCTGAACTGGTCTGCCTGCAGTCCAGAGTCCGGCTGCTGAACTGGTCTGCCTGCAGTCCAGAGTCTGGCTGCTGAACTGGTCTGCCTGCAGTCCAGAGTCTGGCTGCTGAACTGGTCTGCCTGAAGTCCAGAGTCCGGCTGCTGAACTGGTCTGCCTGCAGTCCAGAATCTGGCTGCTGAACTGGTCTGCCTGAAGTCCAGAGTCCGGCTGCTGAACTGGTCTGCCTGCAGTCCAGAGTCTGGCTGCTGAACTGGTCTGCCTGCAGTCCAGAATCTGGCTGCTGAACTGGTCTGCCTGCAGTCCAGAGTCTGGCTGCTGAACTGGTCTGCCTGCAGTCCAGATCTTTCACCAGTAGAAACATTTGGAGCATCATGAAAGCAGAAATCCAGCAACCAGGTCCAGGACTGTTGAGCAGCTAGAATCCTGCATCAGACCAGAATGGGACAACATTTCTCTCCTAAAACTCCAGCAGCTGGTCTTTCACCTCCCAGACGTTTACAGACGGTTGTTAGAAGAAGAGGAGATGCTGCACGATGGTAAACATCATCCTCAGACTACTTCCTACAGACATGTTGCAGCCATCAGATTCAAAACAAACTAATATTTTCCATGAGATTGTAAATTGTCTCCACATTTGATTTGTTTTGTTCTGCTGGGAAAGACATTTGGCTTGATGAGATTTGTAAATCACTATTTTGATTTTATTCAATATTTACACAGCATCCAACTGTTTTAGAATTAGGGTTGTTTATTTAACACCTCCCCAACCTAATGGCCATCTTAAGCTGTAACTGTACGGAAGAGACCTCTGCTCCAGATATTAGACGTGTCCCAGTGTTATTAATACATCCACAGTGAATCTGTTTAATTACAACTCTTGTGGTAATTAGATCATGTGTTTTTAATTAGAACAGGTGAAAGTGTCATGGTTGTGATGAAGGAGGAGGAGGTTAGAGTGGGGCTGGGTAAAGGCGTCACCTTGGAAACTGCAGCACATTGACCGACCGGCTGCCGGGTCAGGAGCAGGTCAAGTGTTTTGGAGTGTCGACAAACCACAAGCTGCGACCTCTGGCCTCGAGCAGCTCTCTGCTGACAGGTCGCGTGTGTGTGTGTTTGTACTGTATGTCCACACATTGCTGCATGTCAACAACAGCACTGCGATGAATGTAAATATGCTGCAGACTGACAGGCTGCAGGTTTCAGCTTTCAGAGTTGTAACACAGGAAGTAAATGAGCTTCAAGCATCAATGAAGTTTGAGTTTTAACAAAACTGCCACTACACGATGTTTACTGAACATTTACATCAATGAAAACATTGAAAGTTGCTTTTAAATCCTCGTCAGCTCAGCAGTTTGTGTGCTGACAGCTGCTGAATGCATCTTGTGACATTAATTATTTACTGAGAGTATTAACTCGGTATTCACTGCAGCACGTTCTGCTCACTCTGCATTTCAGAGAAGTGTCAATAAGAGCCTCACTGGACTTTGTCTCAGCGTGTTGTGCACACGCACATATTACACTGACAGAACATCCAGCGAGCAGCTGGTTAAAGCTGCTGCTCTAATGATCAGGAAACATGTTCAACATGAATTAATTACATGTTGGGTAATAAAGCATTTACAGCAGACATGCCAATCATTGACTGAAACATGAACAGTATCGCTTTTCAAATAACTTGTTTATTTCTTTTGAAATAAAGAATAAATTTAAATTAAACATACCCTTCCGGAGAAACTGATTAGGGATAGCGGTAGATGGCGCTGGTTATCCTGTGGAGTTTTGACGGTTAATATTAACTTGTGCCACCCTATGAATGCTGTTTTTGTGAATAATGTATACACTCGTCCTCAAATGCATTCATACCCTGCAGAAAAGAACTGCAGAAAAGGCTAAATTCACATAGTCACTCAAATAACAAAGAACTGAAAAGGGTATGACACATAAAAATTTACTAAATTTTACTTTGGTGAATAAAATATTGTTTTTGAATTGTGGCTGAAAAGAATAATTCAACCGCAATAAAAGGAAAATGTTCCAGATAAATTAGAGCACCTTGCTCATGAACAGTGGGCTAAAATACCTGTCAACAGGTGCCGACGACTCATTGAAAATTACAGGACACACTTAATTGCAGTGATTGCCTCAAAGGATTGCTCATCAAAATATTAGTTCTGGGTCACATTACGCTTGTTTAGTTTTAATATGTCTGCTGAACCACAATTCATAAGCAGTGTCATGATTTTCTATAAAGTTTGGCTTATTATCACTTTTGTCAATTTTAACTTATTTCACTGACGGCTGGTTGTCCTTCTTTAATGGGAGGGTATGAATGAATTTGAGGAAGACCGTAGGTTGAAACTTGAATTTAGTCCAAGTGTAGAAATTGTGACAGGATGACAGAGACCTTCAGTCGTCTCTTTTTGGCTGCTGAATAGTTTAATCTGGATCTGTCAAAAGTGTTTGTAAACACCACAGAGATAAGAGCAGCTGACGTCCCTCAGCTGTGAGCTCTGAGTGGCAGCTGATGTTGCCATGGTGATGTTAAGTGAAGCATCCTGCCTGAAAATTCAAAGAATTTTCTCAAACTGCTGTCATGCAGAGAAAACCAGTAACTCCTGATGGGGAATGACTGTTTCAGCTGTCCAGCTGTGGACGCGGCACTGATTTTTACAGAAGATCCTGTTCTCATTCTCATTTGTGTCTTCATCATTTAAAGTTTTTTTTGTTGGTTTAGAGATAAAGAGAGAAAACGAATGTTCCTTCTGCCTGATTTATACAAAACTAAATAGATTTACATGTAATCATAACATACTTTACGTTCATACAGATGTGGGCATGAAGAAGTTCCGCTTTTTTTCTGCAAGAAGTAGTGCAGTAACAGTGCACTATCACTGCACTGTCACTGGCTGAACAATTCGTCCCGCGAATACGTCATCATGCATGGTGTCAAAACTTGGCGTGCGGAAACGTCCTTGTTCTGGGCATTCATTTATGCTCTGCTGAGCGCAGATGGAGAAAAACAAAACTACAGGTTCATTATGACATCTATAAAGAGAAACTTCACTTTTGTAATTTACAGCTGAGGAATGCAAGGAATTCATATTTTTCTGACATCATCACTAAAAACGGTCATAATGCTCGGGCCTTATTTGCTACAGTCGACAGGCTAACAAACCCTCCTGTGTCAGTAGCACCTGAATTTTATTCCACCAAAGCCTGCAATGACTTTGCCAAATTTTCACAGACAAAATCCAAATTATTAGACAAGCCGTTGGTTCAACAACAGCAGGTTCAGGTCATGTACTGTGTCCACCAAGTCGAAACACCATGACACAGTTTTATCCCATTACTAGCAAAGAACTGGAGGACATCTTGCATCAACTGAACTCCTCCTCTTGCTGTTTGGACATCCTGCCCACTGGTTTTTTAAAAAAGGTCTCAAAGACCTTGGAGTCAGATCTGCTTCAGATTGTGAACTCCTCTCTAACGTCAGGTATTTTCCCAGAGTCACTGAAAACAGCTGTGATCAAACCTCTGCTAAAAAAGGATAATCTAGACAAGACACAGATCAGCAGCTACAGGCCGATCTCCAATCTTCCATTTTTAAGTAAGATCATTGAAAAAGCAGCTTTTCACCAGCTAAATGACTTTTTAAGAGAAAACAACTGTTATGATGTCTTCCAGTCAGGTTTTAGACAGCACCACAGCACCGAGACTGCTCTGACCAAAGTCATGAATGACATATGTCTGAATACTGACACTGGAAAAATGTCAGTGTTGGTTTTACTGGATCTCAGCGCTGCATTTGATACGGTTGACCACATTATATTACTCCAATGACTGGAGAAGTGGGTGGGTCTCTCTAGTTCTGTGCTAAACTGGTTCAAAACATACTTGGAGGACAGGAAGTACTTTGTGTCAGTAGGCAATTTTACAGCTGAGCAGACAAAAATGACCTGTGGAGTTCCCCAGGGCTCTATCCTGGGGCCTCTTCTGTTTAACATCTACATGCTCCCACTGGCTCAGGTTATAAAGAACAACAACATTATTTACCATAGCTACGCAGATGACACACAGCTATATATTAAAGTTTCACCGAGGCCCTGTACAGGCTCTTGGTAAATGTATTGATGAGATTAATGACTGGATGTGCCTCAACTTTCTTCAGCTGAACAAAAACAAAACTGAGGTGATTGTTTTTGGAGCCAAAGAGAAACGACAGCAGGTTGTCACAGAACTTCAGTCCATACACCTAAAAACCACCAATCAGGCCAGAAATCTGGGTGTAGTGATGGACTCAGACCTAAACTTTGAAAAACACATCAAAGCGATCACTAAATCAGCCTACTATCACCTGAAGAACATCTCAAGGATAAAAGATCTGATGTCTCAGGAAAATCTGGAAAAACTAGTCCATGCATTCATCTTCAGTCGGCTTGACTACTGTAACAGCTGTTCAACTGTTGAATGAACAACTGTTCATCCAACAGTTGTGGCCCCCTCCCTCAGTGTTGCTGCAGAAGTTTTCTTTTAAATCCATTTGTTTGAAAACCCAGACCTGACTGCACAGAAGTTACTACTAGCTCCATACATGCAGCTGAATCAGACAGGGAGGGGAGGGGGAGCGGACGGTGCAGAGACCGTTAGGAGAGAGAGGGGGGCGCTGTTTACCTGATAGTGTGCTCTTATTGGAGCAATTAAATTACGTAGAATGATAGAATTACGTAGAATGATAGCCTGCTGTCTGATTCAACTGTTTCTGAGCAGAGAGACAAAGCTGACAGACCATAAACAGGAACTTTGATTCTCACTCTGGACATTCACATGGCCTCATCAGTGCACAACAGATCATATTATACACCCAAAACCCCAGAAAAGTGAAATTTGATGTCATGGCACCTTTAAAGTTCTGCTGCTGTCTATAAAGCTCTAATGGTTTAGGCCCAAAATACATCAGTGACCTCTTGACCCAGTATGAACCTACTAGACTCCTCAGGTCATCTGGATCCGGCCTTTTATCAGTTCCCAAGTCAGAACCAGACATGGAGAAGCTGCGTTCAGCTTCTATGCTCCACATGTCTGGAACAAACTTCCAGAAAGTCTCAGATCAGCTAAACACTTAGTTTATTTAAATCCAGGCTGAAGACCCACCTGTTCTCATTGCATTTACGTAGATTTTATTCAAAAGTTAAAATCCGCACGTTTCTATATTCTCTTTTTAATCTTAAATGCTTTTAATCTTGAATCATGCTTCTAATTGTTTTTTTTTAGTTTTTTTCTCTCCCTTTTGCTTATAATGTTTTATGTAAAGCACTTTGAATTGTTCTGTACATGAAATGTGCTATACAAATAAACTTGCCTTGCCTTGCCTCTGAAATCGTTTCCCCTGGGCACACAGGCGTTTCTCTGTGCGACTGAATTAGCAGACATGTCGCTGGTAAGTGGCTGGCAGTCGTCAGAAAGGGGAACTTTTTCATGCCCGCATCTGTACAGTCCTCAAAATCACTCATACCCTCTGATGAAAGAAGGAAAAAAATCAGCTGCAGTGAAATAAACTGAAATCGACAAATTTAATGATAAATAAAAACTCTGTGAAAATCATGACATTGATTTTGAATCAAGGTTCAACAGAAATATAAAAAAAACAAACACAAAAAATAAAACAAGTAAGCAAACATGATGGGGCTTTAGTGCGAAAATGTTGTTGAGCAACACTTTGAGGCAATAACTGCAATCAGGTGTTTTCTCTAAAGTTCAAAAAGACTTCTACACCTGTTGACAGGTATGTTGGTCCACTGTTCATGGGAAAGGAGCTCGAATGTGTCTGGGATGGTTTTGTCTGTTTTTTAAAATTATTATTTTCAACAACAATTAAAAGCAATATTTAACTTTACTAAATTATAATTTTGTAAATTTTTGTTTATTATAGTTTCTTTAGTTTCCTAGTATTTGAATCATTATTTTAAATTTATCCTTTTCTTTAATTGGAGGGCGTAAATAATTTTGAGGACAACATCTTCTGACCATCATGTCATTGTGACTGTTGGGGGGTTCATCAGTAAATGAGCTCCCCTGGTCTTTAATTGGCTGTGACTGCTTTCCTCTGAGTTTGATTGGCTCCTCTGGGGGGATTCTCCAGCTGCAGCAGACAGCAGCTTTAACAGGCCGGAGCTGAAGAGCTTGTTTATGAGCTCTGCTAACATCTGATCTTTAATGCTCTCTGGTTGGCTGCAGAGTGCATTCGTCAGGAGGGAGTATTACTACTCAGCTGCAGGGGTGGAGCTAGACATTGTCATCATCAGGGGCTTAGCCCACAAAAAGATTCTTCATTAAAACTAACATCGGACTACAACAAGGACTTACTGAGCAGAATTCACAGTACCAGTTCTAAACCAGGACTCATTCAGGACAGGATTTCCAAAACCAGTTCTAACAAAGACTCATTTAGGACAGAATTTACCAAACCAGTTCTAAACCAGGACTCATTCAGGACAGAATTTACAAAACCAGTTCTAACCAAGACTCATTTAGGACAGAATTTACAAAACCAGTTCTAAACCAGGACTCATTCAGGACAGTATTTCCAAAACCAGTTCTAACCAGGACTAAACCAGGACACAGTCAGGGACATATTCATAAATTTAACCAAAAATATAAAGAAAAACTGTTTCTAAAAATGCTACTTCACCCAAAGTAAATATGTCCTAAAATATAATCATCTTCTTCATCTTCGTCTTTTAACCTGGTTCTTGTTCCACATCTGTGTTGTTCTCATTCTTGCTTTTATCTTCTCCTCTTTGTACAAAGACACAAAGATCAACCAGAGCCACAAAAAATATTATTGTAAAAATTGACACACCAATATATTCCACACAGTTATAAGGTCATTTGTACCTTTGTTCTGGATGTGAAACAGGTAAAGGGCCTTATCTGCATATTGTGGTGGGCTGAAACAGCAATATCACCAGGTAAGGTGTTTTAGCTGTTTCTATTCGTACAACATTTAAACATGACAACATCATCTAACCTCAACTTTTTTTTAAAAAAAGTACACAAACTAGGGTAAGTGTGTTCTAAAATGCTCATGCTGGCATTTTTCTCTCTTTCTCCCATTTCTCTCTTTTTGTCCTTCATTCATACATCAACCAGAGCAAGTTATTGTATTATTATCCAAAGTTATATGCCATCTGATATCATTGTAAAATTGTCTTCAGTTGTTTTCGCTCAACTGAGCTTTTCTATTTTTTGAAAAAGGACCTGATGTCCATGGTTGGCAAATCACTAAACAAAAAGTATATACTGTATATGTTTATATATAGGCTATTAGTTAAAATTAATTACAAATTCAGCTTATCTTGTTGAAACAGTCGCATCTGTGCTCACTGCACGGTGACATAATTACATCTGACTGTTATAAGAGTTACAAGGGAAAAATAACGGCCACACCATCGTCATTCATGACAGGTTTGTTTACATATAACGCGTGACCGCTACCTACCAGAACAACAGCTGGTGCACTCGCGGGTGCGCTGCGCGGCCGCACAGTGAACGGTGTAAATGCTCGCGCCGAGGAAGTCGCAGCAAAGCCGCTGCGCTGCGCTGCGCTCACGTCACGGACCAGGTGTAAAGCCGGGGTAACGTCGTCTGATGCTGTGAATCAATGAGCTCGTGGGAGCTGCAGGCTGGGCTGCGCTGCCACCGCACCGGTGTGCTCCTGTGACATGCGAAAGGCGCGCGCGGCATACAAACGCCACAGGTTTGGACCATACCAAGTTTAGAGAGGGGGGAGCCTAACGACATGCAGCGTCCCCTTTCTATTACGTTTTGCATACATTGTAGTTGATGAGAAATTACCAAATCTAAATTAATAAAAAACAAAAAAGAAACCTCAAAAAGATCCGGGGCTTTTGAAGAATCATTCCAGGCTTAAGCCCCCTAAGCCGCCCCCCCGCTCCGCCAATGCTCAGCTGTTTGCATTAGAGAAGAGAAGGTAGAGGGAGCGTACAGGTCATGTGCAAGTGAAGCATAATGGTGTTTATAATGTTACTGTTTTTCTGTATCAATTCTGTATAGAATTATATACATGGGGTTACCAGAGGGTGGGCAAGACTTTGTCCGGGGTCAGCACACGCAGAAAGAAGATTATGTTCTTCTCTCTTTCTTCATTCTTTTATCTTATACAGAATCAGGCTGTTAACGGGATACATCTCTCCACATTTTCATGCTGTTGCTACTTTAAAATCAACGAGCAGTCTTGCTAGCATCATGTTTAAATTAAACTGGATCATGCCAGTGTTGCTAGCTTAGCGACTTTGTTACCGTTTTAAGCAAGTTTTAAGACCCCTCTAGTGACTTCTTTTCAAAAAGCGACTAGAGACAAATCTTGTGACTTTTTCTGATGGTATGGAGACTGATGTGAAAGCACGTGTTGTTTATTCTTCTTTAGGAGCGGGTACTCCCACACACCCCTCCCTCCTTAAAAAACACAGGCTCTACCAAGCGGCAACCTCTGGTGGCCAAATGTGAAGCTACCTGAAAGATAGAAATATTTGTAGTTCTTTCTTCATCCACAAGGGACAGGCTGCAAAACAGCAGAAATCCCCACAGACTCCCATGATCAAAAACCAACTTCACAGCAGAAATAAACATGTTTACAGCAGAAATAACATGTTTGCAGCGTGGTTCAGAACATCATTTTAAGATTAATAGGTCACGTTTACCTTCATATCAACTGTAAGGGGGTGATATTTTTTTTATAACTCATCCGTTTAGATGTTATTTAATCTTGAAATTACACATAGTCAAGGGAGTGTCCTTTTGATTGACATGCGGCAGACCGGGTGCTGGCCTGCCAGCCAGTGGCTGCTGGATAGCTCCTTGTTTGCTCTCTGTAAGGTCTCAGTCTGTAGCAGCGTAGCAAAATGGTGGCTTTTAGCCTCTCACAACAAGTCCAAACATGCCTTACCTTTAGCCCGTCGCTCAGGAGGCTAATCTTCGTTAGCTCCTGTTAGTTTTGAGTTAGCTTGGTTAGCATTTAGCCCAGAGTACGCTCGCTGTCAATCATTTGCCTTGAGGCCGTGCTTTGCCCATTTTAGTATTTTCCGGAAAATGACAAAGATGGCAACAGTGTGAAACGCCCAACTAGCATCAATTTTAGCTCTTCAGAAACCAACGGGTGACTTAGCAGAAGGTCCGTCCCTCTTTTTTACGGTCTCTAGGCTCTACCCTCACACAGCAGCCATCTCTGCTCCCAGCTGCAGAGGAAGAGGTGCGCCTCTGCTCCATGAACCAGACTGAAAATTAAAATCTGCCGCTGGTTGATCCCATCCTGGCTTAATGTCAGATGTTAATGTTTATTTAAGAGAAAAGAAAGAAAGAGAGAAAGAGAGAGAAAGAAAGAAAGAGAGAAAGAAAGAAAGAGAGAAAGAAAGAAAGAAAGGATAATGATTAAACTTATTGTATGCTTTAGACTTCATTGAAAATCTGACTAGACTAATTAACAATAGAACAAAGAAAATATTGGCATGTTTGCTTTTATTGATATAAACATACTTGGGGTGTATGAAATAATAACATACAACAAAAATAATCAGTCAGTCAGTCTTGTTCTTCAGGGTGATGCTGCTGGCAGGAATGAATTTCTGTATCTCTCCGTTCTACAGCGAACCTGACGCAGCCTCCCACTGAACACACTCTGTTGATTCTTCACCGTGTTGTCAGAGGGTGGGAAGACTCCTCCATCATCTTCATCAGCTTGTGCAGCATTCTTTTCTGAACGATCAGCTCCAGCAGCTCCAGAGTTATTCCCAGCACAGAACCAGCTTTCTTGATCAGCTTGTTTAGTTTCTTCAAGTACCTGCAGTATATGTTATACTATGTAAAGATATGTAATTATAATTATCCAGTTAGAAATCTACCACTGTTTACTCCAAACAGACTTAGACAGGTTTCAGTCTTGTTGTCCGGCTTCTCTGGAAGGGTGGGGGGCTCTGATGTTCCCAGCGGTCTGAAGTCTCATCACCCATCCTGAAGGGACATTCAGCTCCATTTCTGCCCCCCAGGCTCATTATTGAAACATGAATAGATCAGCAGCTGATAGGTTTCCTGCTGCTTCCTGTCAGTATGATAACGGCTTCCTGTATGATGCTGCTGGAGCTTCATGCATTTCTTCCCCAGCTCTGCTCCCACGCTGAGTCACACCCACCCGGAAAATAAAACCCTCTCTCCGTGTTTATGCATTCCTCCCTGTCATTACGCGACATGTGACCTCCTGCCTCCTCATTAGTCTGCAGTCAGAAACACCTGTTGCTCCAAGGCAGCCCCGCAGGCCCCAGCATCCAGCCCTGCAGGGGGCCCAAACAGGGGTTCAGCGACACCACCCAGAATAAAAGGTTTACTGTGTTTGCTGCTGTTTGAGGATCGGACTAAACCATGAAATGCAGTGAAACATAGTTCTGCTTTCTTACCAGAGCAGAAACAACCCATCAGTCGACATCGGGGATGTCTGTCTCAGTCCTCGAGGGCTGCTGTCCCACATGGTTTCCATGTTTCTGTTTTTGGTTTAGATAATGTTAGAAATCTGTTTCTGGCATCATTTATTCGGGTTGTTTTTGGCTTTTTAGGTTCAGTTTCAGTATTTTGCTGCCTTTTACCAGAACTAAAACACTGAATTATCACAATATTTTATTATTAATGAAATTTTGTGAGATTTTGTTGTTCTATTTGCAATAGTCCAGCATTTAGAAATGAAAGTCCCTGCTCCACATGTTCATGCTCATGTGGAGCACATGTTCCACATGTGCAGACATGTGCTTTTGGAACATTTTAGTGTGATCCACATGTGGTTCATGTTATCACATGAGCCACATGGGGTCACATGTGCACGAAAACATGAAACCTTACACACAGTGGAAAGTTCAAATGTGTGTCAAGGTTTTTTATACCACCCTGTTGTTTGAGATTGTAATGCACTGGGAGTTGGGAGGCTGCAGTTCTAGTCCGGTTCTGACCCCTAAAGTGTGTTGTCCTGATATTGCTCAGCATCATCACACTCTTCTGAACTGGCTGACGATCCCACCACACAAACCAGTTCCAAACTAGCCGTTCTGGAGCCATCTTTCATGTTTTTCACGGCTTAGATTATACATGGAACTCAATGGGCGGACCGCAACTCATCTCGCTGATGTCATGTCACAGAGACGAGGTTTGCTAGCTAAGAGCTAGTTACTCTCAGCCGTGCCTCTAAAACATCAGATATTTAGGTAAATACACGTCTGATTGACTTCTAACTGCACAGACTGCACAGTGTTGTTGCATGGCAAAGTCACTTGAAGTTAAGGTCGTGTCATTAGCACTTTAAGAAGAACCACTGCATACTTTGTTTTACTGTTTTACTAATTTTACATGAATTGCTGTCATTTATGTGAAATTTATTTACAATATTTTGTTTTTCATTTCAAATTGATTCACTTTGGTCAATAAATTTGGAATATGTTCAGTGACACATATTGTGGTGTAGTGAAGATTAAATTCATTGCAATGTACTGATTATTGCAGAATTGCCATATTGTGATATTAAGGCTATTGAAAGCAAAATATCGTGAAAGTATTGTATCCTGAGGTACCTCCTGATTCCCACCCCACCATCGTCTGCTTCCTCAATCTGAGGTGCAACTTACGGCCTGTCCTCTTCATGACCTCCAACCAGGGAGGCTGAGGAGTGTGATCCCTGTAGTTGGAGCACCACCTTGGGTCGCCCATCTTGAGGTGGGGGACCACCACCCCGGTCTGCCAGTCTGGTGGAACAAACAGACTACATCTTGTACTATGTAAGGTTGGAAAAACAAGGATGTTTGTTTTCTCGGGTTGTGATGTTCTGTTGTTTTGGACTGTGGTTTATGGAAACTGATACATCTTTGAAAGTAACGACAAAAACTTTAAATATCAAAATGCAGCATCATTGTTATGATGCCATATTTAGCAGAAGAGAATTCAGAGTTGGTCTTTTATCACCAACAGTCGGCTCCTCTCAGAGTCACTCAGTTAAAGAGGGAGTTAGAAACAAAGCAGCCTGCCAAGCAGCAGAGTCTGAGGAAGAGGAGGAGGAAGAGGCAGCGAGGCGTTCAGGTTCAGACAGCTGGAGGAAATCACAGGCTCAGACTGGCTGCCAGTTTGTGGCGTTTCACTGAAAATCTGAAAAGTCGCGTTCAGAGCGACTGAACGCTTGTTAGCATGCAGTCTGTTAACCTGTCATCAGCCTGCTGCTGGAAACTGTTACCACGACAACCAGGATTGTGTGAGTGTGTGTGTGTATGTGTGTGTGGGCAAAGACAACTCATCTCCAATCACTCAGCACACACACACACACACACACACACACGCAGATGAGGGAAGATGTCCTCTAGACTGTGAAGCGTGTCCTTATCCCCTTCATCGTCTTTGCTCGCTGCAGCCCAAGATAACACACACACACAACACACACGCACACCTTAATTTATAACCTCACACCTTAGATACGTGCACGTGCGTGTGCAGCCATGGACGATGTAATGCGCTCAGAATACCAACATACACACATCCTGATTCTCTAAGCAGCAACCAACAAACTGAAAAGCAGAACAAAGAGCTGTAAGCTCAGTTCCAAAGACGTTGTGATGTTGTGTGAAATGTAAATAAAAACAGAATTGATTTACAAATCTCATGAAAACATATTTTATTCCCATTAGAACATACAGTCGTCCTTAAAATTATTCATACCCTCCAATTAAAGAAAAGGCTAAATTCACAATTAGGGATGTTCGATATTGGCTTTTTTACTGATATCTGATATTGTCCAACTCATGATTTTCAATGTCCAGTATCAACAGATACCGATAAATTCAGACAACTGTGAGGTTGAATCTCTCATATTTTGAAAGATACAACTATATTCTGCTCCGAGAGCAAAGATCCCAAAATCTCCTTCACTCAGCCAGAGGAGTTCATTTTGGACATCTGGCTATCAGATACTAGCAGCTAATAGCCAACATGTGGCTAATTCTAATGTTTCTGACAACTTGGTAACGTAACCAACATTTTAAACCAGACAGATTACGCAGCTTCAAAGCAAGTCAGTCTGTAGCAGCAGCAGCTGCACTGTAATCACATGACTCTGAAAGGAATGCTGGGATATGAAGTTCCTCCACAGACTTATACATGCTGGAGCAGTGCTGATGGAACGAAGTCTTGCAAAATTTTGCTTTTTAAAATATCGGTCCAAAAAAAACCCCCCAGTATCGATATTTTCCGATATCACATTTTAATGCCAATATTGGCCGGTAATATCTGACATCCCTATTCACAATAGTAATATAAATAACAAGAAACCCGAGGTGGAATTTATGGAGTCGACAGTCTTTCCCATGTCATGTATTTGTTAGGTCCAGCCAGTTAACTGAACCACCAGTCGCAGTTCCGATCGCGCAGCAATCTGCTAAATCTCTTTAATACTCATACATTACTGTACTGTGTGGGAGCGACTGCGCACCCAAACTCAGCGTCTCTCCCTCGCTCTATCACCTTCTCCATCTCTCTCATACAACACCTAAACATTCAAAATGTTGAATCTCAAATTTGCTGAATTCAGACAAACACCCACATTTTGCGTTACATTGCAGCCAAGCCCGGCACCATCTCTTTTGGAATTGAAGTTGCATTTTTGTGCTGCAGGTTGTAAAATTACCACAAAAATGCAGTTCAGTCAGCAGAGTCTTTAGTCTTTTCTACTCTAGTTCTGGTCTGGTGAAGAAAAATAAACCAAATTGGTGCTCACATTCAAACAGCTTTTTTCAGCTATGTAAGATCAGGACAAAAACATTTTTCATCAACAGAAGTGATCAGAAAAGAAAAATTCAGACACTCAGTGAGCTCATGGGGTCTGACAGATGCCAGGTTTTCCTCCTGCCGTCTCTTTGTTTCTGCTCCGATCGGATGTGACAGCTGATTTTCAGAGGAAGCGGCATGTGAAAATACGTGAGTGCTGCCAGGCTGGCCAGCTCACGCTCACAATCAGTGTGTGTGTGTGTGTGTGTGTGTGTGTGTGATAATGACTCTGTGAGCTGGGTTTCATCCCAGCACACACACTCAGACAAACAGCAGTATCGACTAAAGGCTCAAATAAACGCAAATCCACTCGACACATCGACTGAAACAAGAGCTCAGACGGGTTGTATCCACACACACCGAGTGTTAAATAACACGGGGCTGCTTGGAGACTTTCCGGGTTTGTATCGATCTCAGGTGATCACTGAGCAGTGCTGCTCCAGACTCACTCTGTCGTCATGGCGACATAAACAATGGCTCAGATTTAGGGGTGTGGCTCTGACGGTGTTTTATTCTCTCTTACTAAGAAACTTTTCCTCAGAGTTTCCAGATCAACTCTCTACGTCTTCCGCCTGCACAACCCCACCTGATAAAGCACACACACGGTCCACCGAGGATCATCTTCAAAAGGCCTCCAGATCTTATAAATATGTTAATGAAAGCAGGTTTTCCATCTCCCTGACTCCTCCTTCCTCTTTTCTGATTTCTGTGGAACCAGACAATAAGAGTGGGAATTTCCAACAGTGTCATTTCACACATCTTTTAATCGACCCCGCATAGGTAATCAGTTTTTATCATCGATGGGATCCTTTCATTGGATTTATGAACACAGAAGTCAGAACTTCACTAGCAGCTCATTGTTTTCACCTTCTGAAACACATTTTCTCTGAAACATGATCAGTCATCTTCCAGTTGAAGGGGGACATTTATAACCATTGAACTGTCTTGGATTCACTCTTTGGACATCTGTCCCTTCCTCTGATGCATTTCCATATGTCATCCCAGGTTTATTCTGGATTTGCCTCCGCAAGGGGCAGCATGGGATACATGCGCACTCTGAAAGCTAGAGTCTGGGTCCCCCCCCCCCCCCCCCCCCCCCCCCCCCCCCCTGAAAACAAACGTTAGGCTTGTGCAAATGAAATCCTTTTCAAACCGCGTCTTTGGCCTCTACGCTCGTATGGTGGTGACTTTGTTTGCAATTTCCTCTTCCCCTGTCTGTCATTTCCTTTTTCCCTTTGTTTTGGTGTGTTCTGGACGTTTTTGGGTGGAGATTTGCATATTTGTCTCCAGCCAATGACAGAGCTATGTGGGGATAAACTCATGATTGGAGCAGACGCCAGTCACTCGAACTCTGGAGAGAAAAAAAAAAAGGCCGGACGCAGAGAAGAAGAGGAAGTACTCTGTGGCGGAAAGAGCTTTGGATAGTGGACGTTGGAAAACCAGGGTTAATGGTTTGGTTTTACTCACTTCAAAGCTTTGAAGGAAAGGCTTGAAGTTAAATAAGCTGAAGAGAGAGGTGGCCATTAGCCCGAGAGGAGGGGCTCTCAGATTGAACAGTGTTTACTAACAGAAACGGGGAGAAACTCTGGACTACTTTTAAAGCAAACCACACCAACAAGATGTCATGTGAAAGCAGAGACTCTGCTGATTACAAAGATTTCTGTCTCATCATTGTGGGACAAAAACATAAAAATCACATCTCTTTTCTGCTGTTTTCTTCTTTCTCTAAAAACTCATGTGTTCTCCTCTGACTCCTTTTGTTTGACGTGGATCATGAATGTCTTGGTAGTTTCCACGGAGATGAAGGAGGTTTTAAAGTGAGGTATTCTCTCTTCTTGGGCTTCACTTCTTTCTGGATTCTCGTGGTGTTTCTAAGGTGAATGTGTGACTCTCCATTCATTCTCCTGACTGACAATTCATAGAGGTTCCCATCATCAACATCGGCCGACCCTGAGATCCTAAAATATTTACCTGTGTACCTGGAAAACTGCTAAGTTTAACTTTTTTTTTTAACCTTCTGTTGTGGCTAGGGGTGCAGGAAAATATCGATATGACGATACATTGCAATATTTTCTGTTGGAATATCGTATCGATAAAAATCCCAATATTTTTTACGAAATTAAACAAAATCTTGCGCGATCTCGTTGTCCCCTTACAAAATCCCACAAGATCTTGTTCCATCAGCGTTGGTCCAGCATGTAAAAAGTCCCTGTTATTTTGGAAGAACTTCATATCCCAGCACTCCTTTCAGAGTCATGTGACTACGGTGCAGCTGCTGCTGCTACAGACTGACTTGCTTTGAAGCTGCTTATAATAAGTCTGGTTTTAAGTTGTTGGTTAAGTGAGCTGACTATGTATCGTATCGTTAGATTTGTGTATCGCTACAGCCCTAGTTGTAGTACAGTTCCTCATTAGACATTACTCGTTCCTGGATGAACTGGGCTGCTGTCCTCTAGTTTTCTCTGAAAGCAATGTGGTTTTCTTTTCGGAGGAGATAATATTTACATTTTCTGCTGTGTTCCAAGTGAATTTACTCTGACACGGTAAAACATATCTTGATTTTGACAGTTCTGTAGTAATATCACGTCTCAGCTTTCTTTTGAGACCTTAAAAAGCATATTTTTAAGGTCTAAAAGTTACGTTATGGGTCTTTAAAATTAAGTCCCTTTTTTTTTTTACTTTCACTCAAGTACATTTTTAAATGGTAATTTTACTTTTACTTGAGTAAAGATGCTTTTACTTAATTACAAATTTTCAGTACTTTTTCCACCTCTGCTCATTCCTAGATGAATTGGGCTGCTGTCCTCTTTCACTGAATGTAAGTGGAGGAGATAATACTTACATTTTCAACTGTGTTCGTGAATTTACTCTGACACAGTAACACATGTCTAGATTCTGACACATCTGTAGTAATCTCACATGTCTCAGCTGTCCTTTGAGACCAAGATTATACAGCCCTTAGTTGTGAAGCTATATTTAATCTATTTTGGGTATGTCATTTCAGACAGGAGGCAGAAAAATAAGCCTTGTGATGAAGGTTAGGAACCTCAATCATCCAGGAGGAGCTGCTGCTCCTTCATGTTGGACCGCTAAGAGTCCGGATTAGGATAGGCTTCTTCCATCTGAGTTTTTCTGAGCACATCCAGCTGGGAGTTTACCGGAGTGGACAAAGAAGTCAGATGAGGGATTATTTGTTATCTGGCCTCATCTGAATCCTCCAGGAGGAGCTGGAAAGCATCGCTGGGGAGGAGGATGCCAGGAATTCCCTGCTTAGTCCATTGCCACGGTAACATGACCCCTGATAAAGAAGAAAGTAATGGATGGATGGATTAACTTTTCTTCCAGTTCTTAAAAGGTCACCATGAAGAAGCTCTGCAGTGATCAGTCTCTTATCTCCATAACCTGTGAACCACTTTGACAATAAAAAGCTGAGTCTCAGACACTAATCCTGCTTCCTGGTTCAAACCTGTTCACATGATGTTTTTATAAATCCTCAGCAGATAGACAACCACTTCCAGTAAAACCTGCTCAAACTGTCTTATGGTCCAACCTGCCTCCTGGGCTCACAAAGAAAGGTTTGATTGAGCATAAAAGGATTTTTCCTAGCGAGCCGTCTGGTTTGGGCAGATGGTTTCTAACTGTGGAGGCATAAAACACTTTTTAAAAGGACTGACCAGTCTGTCAGTGGTATCAGACTAAACTTTTAATGAAATAAAATGAAAATGATAATAATAGATCAAACATAAAAAAGATGAAGTAGAAAAAAGAAACATCTCAAACAACTGGTTTATCTCCACCTGCTATAAATCATTCTGGGCTCCTGTAGCTTTATGTGAATCATTTGTTTTATAAAAGGGACAAAAGACGACTGAGAGGCAGGCGAAAGACCATCTTTCTAAATCTTTCATCCTCCCTGAAACTGTGGCATCAGTTGGACATTGACTTCTTCACGACAACTCAAAAAATTGTCTTTACAAGGTGTTTTATTCAGCATCCTTAACACTTTTATATCAAGAAAATAAAAAAGAAGATGCGCCTCTGTGGTCATAAAGGGATAGACATGGTCAGTTACAATACTCAGGCTGTGGTGGTGAAACCATGTCACGTTGGGAAGAAATCCTGAATGGGCCAAGGAAATATCCCCAACACCACCAGCAGCTTGAACGTTGATACAAAGCAATAAAAAGCAATAATAAATAAAAATTCTATGAAAATCATGACATTGATTTTGAATCGTGGTTCGAAAGAAAAATTAAAAACAAACACACAAAAAATAAAACAAGTAAACAAGTATGATGGGTCTCTGACGGTTGTCTTAAATTCTGTTGCTCAACAAACTTTGAGACAATCGCTTCAATCAGGTGTTTTCTCTAATGTTTAAAAAGACGTCCACACCTGTTGGCAGGTATTTGTGTCCACTGTTCATGGGAAAGGTGCTCTAATGTGTCTAGGACAGTTTTGTTGGCTTGTTTTTTATTAATTATAATTTCCAATCACAATTCAAAAACAAAATCTTATTTTAAAAAATTATGATTCTGTAATTTTTTTTAAAATTTATTAGTTTCTGTAGTTTCTTGCCATTTAAAATACTGCTGTGAATTTTGTCTTTTCTTTAATAATAATTTATTAATTTTGACAATTTTCAGAATAATTTTGAGGACGACTGTATTATATATATATACTGTGTATATATATATATATATATATATATATATATATATATATATATATAAAAAAATAATGGATTAGATTTATATCCCGCTTTTTTCCTATCAAGGAACTCAAAGCGCTCACAGTTGGTCCATTATTCATTCACTCCTCATACATACGTGGTGACGGTAAGCTACGTATGTAGCCACAGCTGCCCTGGGACAGACTGACGGAAGCATGGCTGCCATTTCACGCCTACGGCCCCTCCGACCACCACCGGAACATTCACACACATTCAAACAAGGCAAGGGGGGGTTAAGTGTCTTGCCCAAGGACACAACAACATATGAATATGTTAGAATATTTCATCTGTATAAAATCTATATGAAGATAGATAAGTTTTTCATGTTTGTGGTCCTTGTACTAAAATAAGTAACACCCCGTGTAATAAATGCCTGAATGTTTCAACTTCTCTGTCTAACCTCCTCCATGTCGTTGGATGGTCGGCTTCTGTTCAGAGATCCTGATTTTTATCGGATTTGTCCGTTTAGTTGTTCCCTCCCCTCCACACCAGGCTGTCTTCTTCAGAGCCAGAGTTTAAAATCAGTTCAGCTTTTTAAAGCTGTGCTTTCTTCAGTGTTTGTTGATTTAAAATGTGTTATAAAAGTAAACTGAGCTGACTGCCGGAGCTCGACTCGAACCAGCATTTTGAGATAAGCCACAAAATTCAGTTGATGTGTGAGTGTTTGAAAAAGTTCAGCTAGCCGGTGCGTGAGTGGTTTTCCTGGCAGGGGTTTAAATATCAAACCATACGCTGACCGCATCACTGAAGTCACATTTTCCACATCCAGCAGCAGCATCTCAGTAAGCACTGAAACAGACACCTGATCCAAACCCGGGGTTTTCCTCACACCTGTCAGAGCAGACGGACTCTTTTCCATCTGTCTTTTGTTTTGTCTGCTTTTGTCTTTGTCGTCCTCTCAGTTTGGCTCTTTATTTCTCCTCCACTCTGTTGTTTGTGATGTTTCTTGCTGCAGTTGGTTTTCTTGGCCGTCCTCCTGCTTCATCTCTGTGCTTCTCTCCATCTGGCTCCGATGCTAATGTTCCTACCAGCTCACGGCTCAGATCCGTGTGAATTAATGTAGGGGAAGAAGAATGGAGCTTTGTGTTGGTTTGTTGTGCTGCTCAAACCTCCATCATGGAGATGCAGTTTGCAGTTTTTCAGAGGTGCAGATAAGACACAGCATCCTGGTGTCAGTTTGTTTCCCCGCAAAGTTAACGGAGGACGGCGAGGCAGCTTTCACGTCGCATAAATCAGTGCTAACAGCAGAGGAGGATTGTGGGAGGGTGAGAAACATCACAGGCGAGGTGCGAACATTTCAAACTTCCAGAGAATTTTCATCTTTAAAAGAGAACAGCAGATGTTTGAAGAGGAGGAGAGGATTTAGTCTCAGATGAAGTGTAGTGATGAAGAAGTTGAGTCTGACAACAAAGCTTTGATGACCAGAGAAAGGATCACAGACCGACTTTAGAAGCTAACGTTAAAGGCTTAACACACATCAGAGGCGGCTCTGATTGCATTGATGCATCACGTGCAGCAGCTCCTCCAGTCTCACCGAGGAAATCAGAACTCAGACCAGATCCATGATGATGCCTGCTCACAGAACATGCTCAACTTTTCTCTAAACACAAACTGGTGTTCAAAAAGGAATGTCTTCAAATATGGACACATGATTTAAGAGTCCTACAAACCTGGTGGGGTCATATAAAAAAGAGGAGGCTGTATTCCTGAGTGGTATGACAAAAATTATACATCGCAGTATTTTTCACAGTTATCCCAGTTTCACAGCATTTTTTTCCATCTATGTACGTATATATATATATATATATATATATACACTGCCCGGCCAAAAAAAAAAAGTCGCCAACAAAAAAAGGTCAAATATTTAACATTTGGTTGGACCGCCTTTAGCTTTGATTGCGGCAGTATTTGCTGTGTTTCCAGAAGCTTCTGCAATGTCACCAGATTTATTTGCATCCTGTTGCATCAATTTTTCACCAAGATCTTGATGATGATTGTAGAGTCTGACCACAGCACATCCCAAAGATTCTCAATGGGGTTCAGGTCTGGACTCTGTGGTGGCCAATCCATGTGTGAAAATGATGTCTGATGATCCCTGAACCATCTTTCACAATCTGAGCCCGATAAATTCTGGCACGGTCATCTTGGAATATGGCCGTGCCATCAGGAAAGAAACATCCATTGATGGAATAACCTGCTCATTCAGTATATTCAGGTATCAGCTGACCTCATTATCTGAGCTCATACTGTTGCTGAACCTGGACCTGAGCAACTGCAGCAACCCCAGATCATCACACTGCCCCCACAGGCTCATACAGTAGCACTAGGCATGATGCTGCATCACTTCATCTGCCTTTCCGGCCACATTTCTTCCTGGAAGACGATGGTCCACTGTCCTTCCAGTTTTTCATAATGCTTTGGACTGTTCTGAACCCAGTTTTAGTAGTTTCTGCATCTCCTTAGATGTTTTCACCTCTTGATGCCAATTTTTGGGCTTTCTCAGACAGACTAACATCTTTTCCAAGACCACGGATGTGTCTTTCCACATGGTTGTTTAGGAAATGAGAAGCAAGTCATTGCACCAGTTGGGGTTAAATAACTTGTTGCCAGCCGAAAGATAATCGCCCATGCAGTAATTATCCAATAGGAGGCTCGTACCTATTTGCTTAGTTAAATCCAGGTGGCGACTTTTTTTTTTTGGCCAGGCAGTATATATATATATATATATATATATATATATATATATATATATACACTGTATGTATATGTATATGTATATGTATGTATTAGGGCTGTCAGTAGGGCTGTGCGATATACTGATATGATATTGTGATATGATATTTTCATGAGAGAGATATGATATTTACACATATCGTTATATCACGGTATTAGTTGTGCAAATTTTTTTTGCTTTATTTTTTCATAATGACCCGGCTGCACCTCGACTGACTACAAAGGGGTCTCCTGAGTATTTAATAAGGGTGTGAAAAAAATATCAATACACAGAAATATTGCAATATTTTCATATGCCGATACCATATCTATATTTAAAAATGCAGTATCGATCTATTTTACTAATGAAATATTGCAAGATATTGTTTTGTTACAAAATCACGAGATTTCATGAAATACCGCGAGGTTCCGTAACAGAATGATGAAATCTCACGGTATTTCGTGAAATCTCATGAAATTTTATAACAAAATGAGGATATCTTGCAAAATTTCATTAGTAAAATAGATCAATACCGTGTTTTTAAATATAGATATGAAAATATTGCGATATTTCAGTGTACCACACAGACTAATCCTATTTTTAATCTAACAGGTACCAGACTAGTTAGAAATTAGACTACTGTGTAAACCATAGTATCATATTCTGCCACTCAGTGTATGTGATTCCTCTGCAGAATAACATTAACACTTCAAATAATCAACATTTGCAAAGTTAATTGCATACTGATCATCATAAGTAAAGCATGACTAAATCTAAAAGCATCACCTGCATGTTTGGTTTGTACTTAAATTGTACCTGGAGGTTCCTGCTCTGATTCCTGACTGCTGCTGTCTACCACTGCTGACTGCAGGAGCTCTTGCAGCACTGCTGCTGCTGACAGTCACACACTGCATCCTTTTCCATCTTTGTACGAAAAAAATCAAAAGTGACCCATTCCCATATTCCAATTCCCAGCTATTCAGGTTCAGTAATTGACTATTTTTACATGTATTGACTATGTTCATATAACAACAAATGTTCTTGATCTCAATAGGATTTTAGATAAAATGTCATGGAGCCTAAAGAATTCAGCATTCATATCATTAATTATCTTGCTTTTATGTAGTTAACCACCTTCTAAAAAAATTTAATATCCTTTTGACACCTTAAAACTTTTGTTTTATCAAGTTAGTTCCTGCCCATCAGCTCCTCCTTACTGAGCTAGTCATGCTGGATGCTCTGTTGTCTCACCTGCTCCTTTACTGACAAACATTTTGGTTATTTTCCAGAACTTTCCTGGATCTCTGGCCTGTGCTTTTTTCTTTTTCTTTTTTCCTTTTTAAGACCCGCCTCTCTGGTCCAGCTTTCTTTTTGGCCTGTCAATCTCGCTCCATTTTGCCACTGCAAAGGTCTGGGAGGAGGGGGGCGGGTGCAGGTGTACAGCGTGGTTGTCACAGACGGCCTGACAGAAGAAAGAGGGTGTGTTTTGTTTCTGCCCAATGTGGCTACGTTGCGTGAACTTCAGCGGGGTAGATGCCCTGATGAGCCGCACGACGGATTGTTTATTTGAATATTAAGCGTGACTTGATATTTTTTTTAAAGTGACTTGATAAGCTTTTTTAAAGGCTTGGGGCACTTATGGAGGTGTTTTGTATTACTTACCTGATTAGAATGTGACAGTCTGAGCCTACAATACTGGAGCTTTTCAATGTATTCTAATCTTTTGATTTTTTTTAATTTGAGGTTAAGCTGCAAGTCCTAATCAGCAACATCCAAACAAACAAAAGCTTGAAGTATATTGATTCACATATTATTTGTCTATACAACATGTAAATTGCACCTTTTTTGCACGGGAAACTAATCTAAATGGTTATTTAGAAAACGGTCAGGGAAAATACATGCAAATCTGTACTGTTTCCAAGAAGTGGACTGAAGTAATTAAACTGAGCTGTGTAGGCTGTAATTTAGTAGAAGAAGTAGTTGTTTGAAATAGAAAGGAACCTGGAGGAGGAAACCAATGCTAATCATCAGATTCTCAGTCAAAAGAAAAACTTCTTTACATGCAAGTGGAAGATTTGTTTTATTTGTGCTCTTTCTGTTCACCTTCATTCACTTGACAATGATGGAAATCAGGCTGTTCAGTTGTCATCAAGTACTTTTTCATATGTAAGTGACACAAAATCACTACAGATGAATAACAAAGACAACAAATGGATGCAAAACAAACAAGATGATGTAAAGATGTAAAGTGACAACAAATAGAACCAAAAAAGAAACATCAGAGTTGCAAACCTGTTGGGTAACCAAATAAATGACTGTACGAGGGAAACATCCATGTAAACTTCGTAATGACTGATGGTGAATGACCAGAATTAGGCACAAAACAATTACAAGGACAAAAAACAATGAAAGAAAGGTGAAAAACAAACACAATGAGAAGAAAAAACCCCAAAACAAACCATGTCATCTACAGTTTAACCCACAATTTGGTTAATTGTCTGGTTAACTGTGACCACAGCCTGGGGCATAGCATCAGTGCTGTTGCTATGGTTACCAGTAGGCTCAGTTACTGTATGCTGGACTGTTTCTATATATTTTTGTGAAGAGTAGTTTCCAGTGTCAGTGGTGTTAAAACGAGCCGGACATCCTGTCGAACACACACACACTCTGCTGCTGCTGAAGTTGGCTGATGTCATTATTTTGAAACTTCAGCCTTGACTTGTCAAATGTGTTGACACTTCTCACACACTTTCCTCTGTGTGGGTGTGGGTGTGTGGGTGTGACTCAAGCAGATTGAAAGTCACATGCTATCATCTACTTATTTTCTCATACACGTGTGTGTCCTCCTCATCCAGTCAGAGATGTTACAGACGTAACGGTACGGTTATTTTATTTAATTTGCTTTGTTTTGGTGTGATGTGATTCTGCTTGATCTTGGCATAGTTTTTAATTTGGAATTTACTAATTTATTTTATTTCTTTTTATTATTTCCTTTTTTCTGTTTAAATGTTTAAGTGAATCTGACATTCGTTGTTAAAATGCATCCAAGAAAAACGCAATAAAAAGAATTTTGAAAGAAATAAAAAAAGAAAGAAAGAAAGAGAATGCATTGCTCACTAAATGTTGATGAGGAAAACCAAAGTACGTCTTTCCTAATAGTTTAGCTGTTAAAACATAAAACTCAGGGTGAGGTCGATGCCATTTAGTGGTCAGTGTGCAATTTTCTGCTGCAGAAACCGGATATGTGGTTTTGTAAATTTCTATAGTTCCAGCGTTATTAATGTGTCAGCGGTTTATTCTGCTAAAGGTATTTAAAGCTAGCTAAATGTTTATCCTGTGTTTCTAAATTTTCTGCTCAGGTTGAGAAGAAATGTTAAAAAACGTTTTTTTAATGTAGTTTCCAAAAAGAAACCTCACAAGTCCATGTAGAGGCAGCGGTGGAGCCTGCCTCTACATTGGATGTAGAGGCAGGCACTCTTTATTGGATGGATTTTATTGGACTTTTACTTAATCACATGTTTGACACACTGTGTTTTTATCCTTTAAAAGAACTGCTATATGAAGAAAGTGCAGCAACCATTGGTTTACCTGTTAGAAACCTAAGAAATCTGGGACTAGTCCTGAACGCAGGCCTGAATTTCAGCATCACATCAAAAGACTGATGTCTCAGCAGGACTTAGTCCATGCATTTGTCCTCAGTACTCTATAAGTACTGTAATGCTGTCCTTACAGGTCTCCCTAAAAAGTCCATCAGACAGCTGCAGTTAGTCCAGAATGCTGCTGTTCCAGTCCTCTCTGAGACCAGAAACCTGGATCACAGAACTCCAGTCCTTAGATCTTTACACTGACTTTTTGTTTGACAAAGAATTGACTTCTAAATCAAGCTGCTAGTTTACCAGCACTGATGGTTTAGGACCAAGTTTCTGGTCCCAGAACTAAACCTTGAGAGGCAGCGTTCAGTTTTTATGTTCCTCACATGTGGAACAAACTTCTGGAAAACTGCAGGTCTGATGAAACTGTTTTAAACTAAGGTTATTTCCCCGTAACAATCCATCAATTAACTGCATCTTACTGTAATTGTTTGGTTTTACCTCCTTAGAGCAGATGCTAGCTAGCAGTCCATTGAGGATAGCTTCCAGTGTTTCACTTGACTTGAACACAACACACTGGTAATCGCCACTTCACTAGTGGAAAAGATCATCTTTCCCATCCCACATGAAGGCAGCATTAAAATGTGTTAATCGCCACCTAAAATACTACATCGTGCAAACTACTGTACAGGAATGACCAAGTGTCATGACATGTCAGTCATCTGGGGTGGGGGTGGGGGGAGCGAGACTTCTTGGTCATTTTCCTTTTTTCCATATTATTGTGTTTGTTGGCATCAAAAGGACCTATGAAGAGTGTTCATGATGATTTTATACATTTATAGTGTTTCACACATAATAACCGTAGTTGTGAGTTGCATTTATTTCTTTGACAATAATTGTACCAAGAAAATCCACACTGATGTCAGAAGCTACCGAGGAGCCTACAAGCCACAACATTTCACTCTGCAGCAACTCGAGCCTCCCTTCTGCTCAGCTGCAGATGACTGATGTCAGATTGATGATGTGAAAAAGCACAGCTGATCCTGCAGCTGATCCTGCGCCTGATGTGATTCAGATTAGATCAATTCTTGTTTTCAGTTCAGATTCCGAAGTCACTTCGTGTTTGTTTTAATGAACTTTCAGAAATGACAATGAGACAGAAAAACAGATAAAACAAATATTAAACACATGCAAGCCATCATCAGCCAGCCTCATAACATGGCTGGTTTAAACACAGAGAATATCCAACACAGTAAATTTAGCTTTGATTTGCTCCAAAACGAAAGATGCTTCCATGTTTCCTTCATCATCACTTGCGCTCGCAGCTGAGTTCTCTTCTTGGTTTTCATGTTGAAACCACTTCCAGGGCTCAGATGCTGCGCTGTCACGTTATGAATCAACAGCAGCGCTGACAGAGCAGCGAGCATCACTTTCATGTGAGCGCTCACACAGCCTGGAGATGAAAAACACTGTCACGGTTCTCATTATCTCCGAGATAAGCAGCTAATGCTTCACAGCCCTCTGAATGGACCCGACCGGACAGACGGGTATCATCACTTCACTTCTTCCAGCTCTTTAGTACATGAAAACATTTCAGTGTCGACATTCTGCCCGGCAGCATTAATGCTGTTTTTATCAGTTGGATCAGGTTGGATTTTCCTCAGTTCTGTTCGTTGTGGATGAACACTGAGCTGAATCAGTTCTGTTCAGATTCATTTGAAGGAGAACTTTGTATTTTTATGATGCTGCTGTGAAGTTTTTTCTTCTGCATCGGCTCATTGGTTCTGGTGATGATGACCTAAGTTAACGCTGCTTTGGGACCAAGAGTGGAGTGTCATGTTCTGCCGACTCAGGAACTTTATTTCCTTCTCTCCTCGTGCTCTAATAAACACATCGCACAGACCCTGCAGGCAAATCACAGAGCACCACTTTCCTGTCGCTTTGACATCCTGTTGGCCATGCTGCTGTTCCCACTGTGTGTCAGTGTGTTATTTAGAGGTTTTACAGTTTTAGAGCTCGCTCTGCTCACTTTTACAGGCTTCTCGCAGGTAAAATGTGAGACATGACACCCGCAGGTCTGTGTTAACGTGCTGGAGCTTCTGTAATCACGTCTCATAACTGTTCATTTGGTCCTAATGGCAGAAAGAGCAGTGAGCGGGACCTGTTGTCATGTCCCCATTTATTTCTCTCTGATTAAACACCATCTGCCAGAAGGAGGGAGGGAGGAAGAAGAGGGACGGAGTGTGGGGAGAGCTCTTGTTAGGGACTTTGTCAGGGAGCTCGTTAGAGAGCCAGACCAATCGGTCCGTGATGCTCAACCATGCAAACCAGAGCTGCCAGTGTGGACGACACCAAACAGTTTACACGAGGAAGTTTTTAGAAGATATGATGACGTTTCTGTAAAAGAGCCTCCATCCATCCGTCCGTCCATCCGTCCATTTGTCCGTCCATCCATCCAACCATCCGTCCGTCCATACATACATACATACATACATACATGTTGACAACTTCTGCATAGTTTCTGTTTGCAGTTTAACTCTTGACCAGGTTGATTTTCATCAGCATTCAGCTTTGGGACTTTTTAACTCACTTACAGATGTTTTTTGCGTCAGTTGGAGGGATGTAACGATATGAAAATTTAACATAAAAGTTGTTGTGACCAAAATGATCACGGTTATCATTTTTTATTACAGTATTATAGGAATACCCCCCAGCATCTTTAAAAATATCCAAAATGGGTCTAAATGTCTACTTTGTCCTCTGTCCATGTGGGTGCCTTTGTTGCCTTCCGCCATGTTTTCATAAATTAAACATTGCAAACTGGGACTGCTGCTGCTTTTCCAGCCAATGTGCAGCATCACTGGGACTTTTTCAAAGTGCAGTAATCAGTCACGGTCTTAACAATAATTGAAATTTGAAACGGTATTACTTATTGTTGGGAATTTTATCACGATTAATCATTTTACCTTTAATCATTACATGCCTAGTCAGTTGACATGGTTTCTGTCTGATGTCTTGCTGAAAAAGACACAGCCAGAAATGCTCCTTCTCTGTTTTCATGGTGACAGGTTTTGTCTGTCTATGACTGGCTGCCTGAAAAGTAGCAGCCATACTGACATCAAAACACTCTGAAAAGGTCAGAGAATTTTTTACTCTTTTTGGAGTTGATGCGTTAATGGGTGGTGCTCTGAGGAAATTATGGCGGGGTCAGAAAGCGGGATGGCAAATGTCAGATGTTGGGGAATGAGCACTCAGGCTGTAGGAAGTTTTAGAATTTATCTTAAAAACAAATGGAAAGCTGAATGAACCAGACACTAAAGACATTTAAGAACTGACAAACCTGAAGACAGAAAACAGTGAGAAACAGAGGAAAGGAAAGAAGGCAGGTTTCACCCTGAGAGGTGGATGGCAATTGAGGAGCAGGTGTGGTAGCAGGAGAACAGGTAGAAAATACAACAGAAAACATGAATGGATAAACTCTGCTGGATAAAAAGAGAGAGCAAAATGTCCACAGAAAACCCAACCTGAGCTTTTGACAGCATGAACTAAAAATCTGAGAACAGGCCAAGGAAGTTTGCAAGACCTGACACAGAAATCGAAAACCTGGATATAACAGAACCAAAACCCAACCGACCACAGAAAAAAACACTGCGTAGATTTGCAAAGAAGACCCAGCTCCGTCCCCCTCCATCTCAAGAATGAGGGACACTTGACAGGACTATCTACATGCAGTAGTCGAGTCTTGTAAAAAAAAGTTTCAGGGGGATGGAAAAACTCATTGGAGATACTCTTTAATCTGCCTTGAACGTAAGAATCTTAGCTAACATCTTCACTTATTTTTGTTGCCTGACGAGTCCTATTGGTGAAAACAATATAACCACATGGAGCAGGGGGGAGATGGGATTTTTAAACTGGTGGAGACCAAATGATTTCAACTCAATAGGTTATTTCTATGTAATTTGGGCTTAAATTGTGAGACTCATGTATCGCTACAGCCTTAGTTGTAGTACAGTTCCTCATTAGATATTTTTCATTCCTTGATGAACTGGGCTGCTGTCCTCTGGTTTTCAGTGGAAGCAATGCAGATTTCTTTTAGGAGGAGATAATATTTACATTTTGTACTGTGTTTCAAGTGAATTTACTAGGTAACACATACAGCTGTGTGGAAAAAGTGTTTGCCCCCTTCCTGATTTCTTATTTTTTTGCATGTTTGTCACACTTATATGTTTCAGATCATCAAACAAATTTAAATGTGAGACAAAGATAACACAAGTAAACACAAAATGCAGTTTTTAAATGAAGATTTTTATTTTTAAGGGGGAAAAAAAATCCAAACCTCCATGGGCCTGTGTGAAAAAGTGATTGCCTAATAACCTAATAACTGTTTGGGCCACCCTTAGCAGCAACAACTGCAATCAAGCATTTGCGATAACTGGCATTGAGTCTTCTACAGCACTGTGGAGAAATTCTGGCCCACTCATATTTGCAGAATTTTTGTAATTCAGCCACATTGGAGGGTTTTCCAGCATAAACCATCTTTTTAAGGTCATGCCACAGCATCTCAATGGGATTCAGGTCTGGTGCTTCAGCTTAAGGTCACCAACAAATGGCCGGACATTCTCCTTCAGGATTTTTTGGTAGAAGCAGAATTCATGGTTCCATTTACCACAGCAAGTCTTCCAGGTCCTGAAGCAGCAAAACAGCCTCAGACCATCACACCAAAACCACCATATTTTACTTTTGATATGATGTTCCTTTTCTGAAATGCCATGTTACTTTTACGCCAGATGTAATGGGACCTACACCTTCCAGAAAGTTCAACTTTTGTCTCGTCAGTCCACACAGTATTTTTCCAAAAGTCTTGGGGATCATCAAGATGCTTTCTGGCTAAACTGAGACGAGCCTTTATGTTCTTTTTGCTCAGCAGTGGTTTTGGTCTTGGAACTCTGTCATGCAGGCCATTTCTGCCCCCCAGTCTCTTTCTGATGGTGGAGTCATGAACACTGACCTTAACTGAGGCAAGTGAGGCCTGCAGTTCTTGGATGTTGTTCTGGGGTCTTTTGTGACCTCTTGGATGAGTCGTCACTGTGCTCTTGTGGTAATTTTGGTCGGCCAGCCCCTCCTGGGAAGGTTCACCACTGTTCCATGTTTTCACCATTTGTGGATAATGGTTCTGACGCAAAAAAAACAGCCACTAAACATGTCTCATGGCTGATAAATCACTTAGCAAGTGCTAAATTAATATATTTACATTTTCTCCTCCCATCACACGCACAATTGCGTGTTAACACCCCATTTTGCATATTCATTGCAGCAGAAGTACTATTTGGGTAAGAGGCGCTATTTAGCACGTTCGAAATACTAACTCTTATAGCACACTGTTAGTGGATAAGTTTGTAAATTTTTTTGCATTTGCAATGAGATAGCTCACATTTTTATACACGCAAACCTTTGATAGATCCGGCCCAAAGTCCAATAAAACCTCTAGAAACCATCAGTAAACCTGCAGTCTGAAAGTGAAGTGCACTACCAATTATTACAGGTTCATCCTCCCCCCTAAAAGCTCCACAAGGGGACAATAATCCCAAACTCCGACCTGGCTGTAAGGTACATGCATACTGTACCTGTGCACTGACATCAACTCAGGCAGGCATAATGTAAAACTGTTTGAAATAAAGATAGATTTAAGTACTCTGAATTTACATTTCAGAAAGAAAACTTTATGATATTCGGAGATGAAAGATGAAAAAACTGTAACCGCAGGAGTGAACGGAAATCTTTACAACATCCTGATGTGCTGCTGCAGGACATGAAAACTAAAAGGGTCACAGAGAAGCTAGTCACTGAAACAGTCCATTAGAATCACTTCATACATCAGAGCGATCAGAATGATGATTATCTGAAATAGTTATTGATCACTGAGGAAGAACCAGACTTTCTCACACTCCAGTACCTCCTCTTCCTCCTCTTCACTGGAAATCCACAACACCATTAACTGAGTCATCCTTTGGTAATGTGTGTGTGTGTGTGTGTGTGTGTGTGTGTGAGATGGGTAATCGTATTACCGGTGATGGCTGGCTCTTACATTATTATATTCACACACACACATTACTACAGTATGACTCAACCTGGCCGCCCTCTCTGCTCTGCTTTGTATGAGTGTGTGTGTGTTATAGTATTACAGTGCAGGATTACAGTGAATTAGTGTTTGTCTACGCTCACCTATTGATCTGAGCTGTGTGTGCGTGTGTTTTGTATTACTGCTCTTGTGGGGACATCATACATGTCCACTTAAGACAGGATCATTTGATTTTCTGGTTAGAACTTTAAATTTAGGCTGGGATTATGTGTACTGTATGTGTAGGAGTATGTGTATGTACTGTATGTACCATGTACTGTATACATGTATGTTTTTAAGTGTTATTCATAGTGTTTACTTGTGTGTTGATCTTAACAGACGGCCCTGCATACCATTAAATTGTCTCATGTGGACAATTTAAATTTCTTTAAATTTGATATTTCGGTTACAGATCATGGGGTTGACATTTTATGGGACATACTTTGATTGTTCATGATTGTTCTGGAATGCACTGCTAGGTGGCTGCAGTTTGTAACAGCTCTCTCGTAGCTTTTGAGTTTTTTCAAATATAGTTGTCTTTTTTTTTATTGACATTACTTGTCAGATTACGTTTTACTGGGAGGATTTTTTTATTCTGGTTTGAAGGCTGTGCAAATCAGGAGATTTTTCTTCATATATTTGGCTTTTTTCACTACTTCTTATGATGTGTATCCATGGCAACGGAAAAATTGTTTACCACAGGGAGCAACTGTTAAAACCCTCCCAAATCAAGATTATTGGCGAAATAACACATCAAATCCCAGAGGAGTTAAAGAGAAAGAGAAGAGGATGCAGGGCAGGGGTAAGGCAGAGAGAAAAACAGTTGAAATTTAAACCGTTTCTTCCAACTGTTGTGATGGGTAACGTGAGATCGCTAGCTAACAAGATGGACGAACTTGACGTGCTAACAAGGTCTCAGAAAGAGTACAGAGAGTGCAGTATTATGTGCTTCACCGAGACATGGCTGCATGAACACATCCCGGACTGTAATGCGTCTGTACACGGCTTCAAGACGGTCCGTGCAGACCGAAATAAACAGCTCAGCGGGAAGCTAAAGGGAGGCGGAATTGCAGTGCTGGTGTCAGTCCCAGAGTTCTCAAGACCTGCTCAGAACCAAGGTTATAATAGTTTTTGATTTTTAATTAGTTTCAGTTTTTATTTTGTTTTGACTTTTTGTTTTTCAATTCAGTTAGTTTCAGTTAGTTCTTTGAGCAAATTTGCTCGTTTTTATTAGTTTCTATTTTTGGAAAATGTGTAGTTTTAATTTAGTTTTTATTAGTTTCAGTGTTAGTTTTAGTTTTGGGGGGTTTTCTTTTCAGTAAATTATAGGTGTTTATCTGGTGTGACAATCAAAATCATCAGAAAGTCACTTGGAGTAAAACCAGTAGAGCAAAGTAACAAGATTAAATAGAAATAGATTTCAAATAAACCCAAAAGGTTTATGTATTATACTAATTTACAAAGACTAAAACTAAGGATGTTTCTACAATGACAGGAGCTTGGGGGTTTGAACAGTGTGTCAGCGAATGTGTTCGTGGTTGAACAGAGGTTCATACTAGAACCATGATTCTGAGCCAAGCCCAAAGCCGCATTAAGATGTTGTATGCAAACTGAACCAAAGAAGAGACAATGCAACCACAAACCAGAAAGACTTGGGGAAGTGTGGAAAATGCAAATAAAAAAACAAACTGCATGTTAACCTGGTTCATCGTCCAGAGGCAGCATAGACGTCTTTGGGTTTGGAGGCATTTGGGATGGACCAACACACAATCAAAACATGTTTTTTGACCAGACCAATCAGTGTTTCAGATCTTTGTTGGAAGAAATGGAGCAAAGAGCAAAATAAACATCCAGACAGGTGTCAGTAACAAGTCCAAAACAGGGTTTTATAGTTAACTAAAACTAAGACTAAAACTAAAACTAGCAGTGAAAAAATAATTTAGTTAACTGAAATAAAAATAAAAACAAAAAATAAGAAAAAACTAAAATGAAATAGAAGCTACAAAGAACAATGCAAAACTAACTAAAATGAAACTGAATTGTAGATAAATTCAGCTTAGTTTTTGTTTTTGTTTCATTTTCTCCCTTGATCAGATGTGAGATGCATGTCCTGCAGCAGCAGCTGTTATTCCACTTTTCCTCCAGAGGGTGGCAGTATAGTGGCTATCACTGAACTAGAAGAAGGTGCCTAGCAGACAAAATGGCTAAAGTGGCAGAAGGTCGAAAACGCCACAGCCCAATATAGGAGTATTTTGAGTATGACCCACTAATCGACAAGAGTAAGTGTATTGTGATGAAGACTGATGGGAACATCTGTGGAATGCAACTAAATGGGAAAAATCCCCCAAAAATTGAAAGTTTATTTGCGAAGCTCTCACAGAGATGCTCATGAAAAGTTCATGGTGCGAAAGAAGGCGGGGGCTAGCCCACAGTCAGACAGGTGCCTCTCATCAAGAGCGCCACAAACCCAACAAACATTACCTCAGTGCCTTGCACAGGATAGCACATGGTGTGCTACTACCCAAGAGCACCATAAATGTGAGCAGGCAATGGTTGAAATGTTTATCAACACCAGGCATTCCATAAGACTGGATTCTGGAGCAGGGATTCAAATTCCAGGGTCTGCCCAAATCAACAGCTTAATCGGTGCATTGAAATGAAAACAGCCACTGAAAAACTTTAAGACATTGTCAGAGAGGCTAGAAGATTGACTTTGTGTGTCGATGGACGGAGCAAACAAGGACTGACAGCGGCATTTCTTGGGATTTCTGCTTGCTTTTATCATCCTCCTACCGACAAGGCACGACGTGTGTTATTAAATTTGCATTGTTTAGATCATCCACACACTGATGAGTCAATTGCTCGTTGCTGCAACCTGACATTGGAAACATGGGGCATAAGTGACACATCCTTCTATCCTTTTCAGCATCTACATTTAAAGGCTTTCTCTTAATACCTGAAAAACTAAATAAAAACTATACTGAAACTAGTCAATTCCTCAAAATTAAAACTAAACATCATTTGTTGAACTAACTAAAACTAAACTGAATTAAAAAAGCAAACTGAAAAACTTAAAAAAAATAAAAATGAATTAAAATTTCAAAAATATAAAAACCTTGGTCCAAAAGCCCAGTTCTGCCATGGTATGGGGTTTGAGCAGTTCTGAGATGGTACGGGGTTGGATCAGTTCTAGGATGGTATGGGGTTGGATCAGTTCTGTGATGGTTCGGGGTTGGATCAGTTCTAGGATGGTACGGCGTTGGATCAGTTCTACGATGGTACAGGGTTGGATCAGTTCTACGACGGTACAGGTTTGGATCAGTTCTAGGATGGTATGGGGTTGGATCAGTTCTACGATGGTACGAGGTTGGATCAGTTCTGGGATGGTATGGGGTTGGATCAGTTCTGAGATGGTACAGGGTTGGATCAGTTCTGTGATGGTACGGGGTTGGATCAGATCTAGGATGGTACGGGGTTGGATCAGTTCTGTGATGGTACGGGGTTGGATCAGTTCTACGATGGTACGAGATTGGATCAGTTCTGGGATGGTACGGGGTTGGATCAGTTCTACGATGGTACGAGGTTGGATCAGTTCTGGGATGGTACGGGGTTGGATCAGTTCTACGATGGTACGGAGTTGGATCAGTTCTAGGATGGTATGGGGTTGGATCAGTTCTACGATGGTACGAGGTTGGATCAGTTCTGGGATGGTATGGGGATGGATCAGTTCTGTGATGGTACAGGGTTGGATCAGTTCTACGACGGTACAGGGTTGGATCAGTTCTACGATGGTACGAGGTTGGATCAGTTTTGGGATGGTATGGGGTTGGATCAGTTCTGAGATGGTATGGGGTTGGATCAGTTCTGGGATGGTACGGCGTTGGATCAGTTCTATGATGATACGGGGTTGGATCAGTTCTGGGATGGTACGGGGTTGGATCAGTTCTATGATGATACGGCGTTGGATCAGTTCTATGATGGTACGAGGTTGGATCAGTTTTGGGATGGTACAGGGGTTGGATCAGTTCTGGGATGGTATGGGGATGGATCAGTTCTGTGATGGTACAGGGTTGGATCAGTTCTGTGATGGTACAGGGTTGGATCAGTTCTGTGATGGTACGGGGTTGGATCAGTTCTACGATGATACGGGGTTGGATCAGTTCTGGGATGGTATGGGGATGGATCAGTTCTGTGATGATACGGGGTTGGATCAGTTCTACGATGGTACGGGGTTGGATCAGTTCTATGATGGTACGAGGTTGGATCAGTTTTGGGATGGTACAGGGTTGGATCAGTTCTGGGATGGTATGGGGATGGATCAGTTCTGTGATGGTACAGGGTTGGATCAGTTCTGTGATGGTACGGGGTTGGATCAGTTCTACGATGATACGGGGTTGGATCAGTTCTGGGATGGTATGGGGATGGATCAGTTCTGTGATGGTACAGGGTTTGATCAGTTCTATGATGATACGGGGTTGGATCAGTTCTGTGATGGTACAGGGTTGGATCAGTTCTATGATGATACGGGGTTGGATCAGGGTTCTGTAGCATTAACGCAGAAAAGTTAACTGAGATTTTACAGTGACATCTGTTGTCTTCACCTTTTCAACGCAGGTCAGCAGAGACTAATCTGCAGGTGAGTCCTAATCTGAGCAGACAACAGCAAAGTGGAAAGATACACACTTTAATAAGACACAAGGAATGAAAAACCCTCCAGGTCCAAGAGTCTGTCAGTGTATTTACATTCATTCAGGCTGGTTCCATACTGTAGGAAACTTATGAGGAAATGGCCTTGATATTTCAAACTGCATTGAGATCAGCAGATAAGGCTAAAAACAGATGTCCTATGATTATAGTCCCTTCAGTACAACTCTGTATACATTCCACCGCTGTTATCAGCCTGCTTTCTGTCAGGGAGTTAACTTACTGACAGAGGGAAGATCATAACCGCATCCAACACCCAGCTGCTCTGTTCTGGATCACAAACCTGAACCCAAACCACCAAGAAAACAAAGTGCATTTGAAGTAAGTCTGTCTGCAAGAAAACTGTTCTATCAGCATGTTCCCACTTCGAACACCAAACACTGTATACTGAAAGTGGCTGTTGTAGCCGCCCCCTTAAAAAAGCTCTTTAACTCCGTGCGACGACCTGGTGGTTTCTGCCAATATGTGGATCAATGAGACTTTGACGACAGGAGTCAGAACTAATCCTGAAAAAGGACAGAACCTTCACAAACATAGGAAGAGTGCTTTCCCTTCCCAGTCATCGAAGGTTCCTGAAGCAAACACTACAAACATTATGCTGGAGATGAGGAGGTTGTTGTGAGGTGGGTGGCGACACGACGGATTGCAGGGTCTAAAAGACATGACCTTCATTTGGACATCTCAATAGAAACAGCAAAATGTCCATGTCTTTGCTTGCATTCACAGTTTGGTTCACAGCTTATTTTACTGTGCACATCTGGAGTTTTACTGATGAAATTTTAAAAAACAAAAAAAAAAAATTCACCCTCTACTTTGTCTGATCCACCTGTTCAACTGATTGTTAACACAAATATGTAATCAGATTATCCCAAAAAGCCTACTGTACCTTAGTATTGCTGCTAACCATGTCCATATTTTTATGACTACAGTGTAGTACGGGGTTACTCAACTCAGTCCTACGAGGACTGCAATCCAGCATGTCTCCATGCTCCAACACAAGTCAATGAGTCATTGTGCAGAGCTTGATTGGCTATTGGATCTATTTAATTTGACACTGACGATACCCGCGGAAACAATCAATTGTAAAACGTGGAATATGGTGCATTCTGCTCATATGTGGTTGTCATCAAATATTTTCATAAATTTAAGAGTTTTGTCTGAGCGACATGAAGCAGAAAGCTGGATGAGCGTTGGTGCGCTGTCACACTGCAGCCTCCATCTGTGTGACCTCACCTGACTGACGGAGATCCAAAGTCCTGCTGCAGGTCCAGTTTTAGACTACCGACCCGCACCCATCAGAATCTGTTTTGATGATTACCAAACCCGACCCATTTCCTAGGTTATCTGCCGGTCAAATCTGGACCCGACCTGTGGATGTAGGCTAGAACCCGCAACCCAACCCGCCGGTTAAAACAACCCTTACCGATGTTGCATTCTTACACTATTTTTCTAACAGGGTAAAATGCTATGAATGAGGTAATGGAACTCTGAAATACAAGACAGACCCACCATTAATCAATATAAAATATTATTCCAATCTCTAAATATTCAATGAAAACTCCAACCAATCCTTGAAGTGGGGTGCACCTCTAGGATTGTCCAACGGACCTGCCTCTCAGACATTTGCTTCTGCATTGGGAGGCAGAGGGAATAAGGGGGTGTGTCTTAGAAGTGAGGCGGGACTGTTTATATTCAAATTATCTTGCTGTGCTTTCTGAAATGCAAGATTGGTAAAGGTTGCTTTAAAACATGAACTGTAAATACTCCCCGTCCCTCTTTCATTGAGTCAGATACTTTTCTTTATTTGTTCTCGTATCTAATTTGTTTTAGAGGTTATTTAATAGAAATAATAATAAAGAAATCCAACTCTAATGAGCTCTAGGATCTGAAAGAGAAGCTAGGGATGGGTGATACCAAAATTTTTCATGTTGATACGATACCAGTAATTTATGGTGCTTTTTTCATTGATACCAATACCGATGCCGACACTTTTGGTCCCTTTTAAAAAAGACCTCATGATTGCAGTTTGCATGAATATCAAACAAAATTCAGATTAAAAACTTCTTTTAGTTATCAAATAACTTAAGTACAGGTTAAGATTATTTAAATGTTTTCAGTGGAAAATGTTCGTATAAAATGTAGTACTAATATCATAAATTTACCAAAACATTATGTGCAATAACCTGCATTAAAGTACTGGAAGATACAAAAACATCATCATCATCACTAACAGTAGCATCATCATCATGACATCTGATAGGCTACCACCATCATGTGATACAGAAGCTAGAATCTGGTTTCTTTCCCATCATTTCATTTCTAAAACTCTCAGATGTGGAAACGAATGCATATTTTGTATCTGTTTGCTGCCACTCTGCAGACTTTAGTTTATCTGTTTATCTGCAGACTTTAGTTTATCTCTGAATCCTGTGATGCCCAAATAAAATGATTTTGTGAGGCTCCACTTTACCAACAAGCACCTCCACTTCAGTCTCCACAAAATTGAGTTTTATTGTCTTTTCGGATTGCCATGATTCAGCTTTAAATGCCTCAGATCAGCTGGCTCATTTATATGCAGAACCATCCATGAGGTACTTTGCATTGACCATTTATGGAAGAATGTAGGTGTGTAGGGGGCCAAATTATGAGCCAAATTCAGTCAGTCAGTCATTTTCTTTAAGGCTTATCCAGTTCAGGGTCGCGGGGTTGCTGGAGCCTATCCCAGCTATTATCAGCTATTACGTATCAAGCGAGAGGTGGGGTACACCCTGGACAGGTCGCCAGTTTGTCGCAGGGCCAACACGAAGAGACAGACAACCATGCACGCTTACATTAATTTCTAGGGGAATAGGAGCAACTGCTAACCCTTGGGCAATTTAGAGTGATCAATCAACCTAACATGCATGTCTTTGGATGGTGGGAGGAAGCCGGAGTACCCGGAGAGAACCAACGCACACACGGGGAGAACATGCAAACTCCACACAGGAAGGCCACTGTTGGAATTGTTCAAACCCCTCCCCAGCTGGGAATCGAACGAGTGACCTTCTTACTGTGAGGCTGTGGTGCTAACCACCACGCCACGGTACAGCCCTGTGAGCAAAATTCACCTGCGCAAACTTCCAGGGGGAGTGTGATCTATAAAGGGGAAATTGCTTGAATCTGTGTGTATGCACGGTTTTATAAATCTGAATATTTTTTGCCGTACGCAAACTTTTGGTTTTGGGCATACTGTATGTGCACTTTTAGTAAAGATCCTACGCACAGTGTTATAAACGAGACCCCAGGTCTTTACCTGAAGCAAGTCCCCTCTCACCACATCCTTACTGCAGCTCTGTAAGCTGGACTGCTTCTCCAAATACTGAACTGACCCTTTAAATTTGATCCTCGGTAGACAATGGTGAAGATGTGACACTGTGATTGTTTTGTACAACAATGGCAGCAAGTTTGCTTCAGAGTGCAGAAACAGAGAGTTCACTGTTTAACGGAGCGACTGCTGCAGGAAGGAGATTATTTCATCAGAGCAGATGAATAACTGGGCAACAGCATCATTAAAAACTCATCAGTGAACCGCGTGTGTGTGTGTGTATGTGTGCACATTAATTCACTTCAGTTATCAGACCAACAGATGTGACTATTGTGCTCCATTAATGAGGGTTTAGAGGAATAATTATGTCTAAATGGGAGCATCTCTGAGTGTTTAATATTTCCAGCTTTGAAAGTTCAGCTGGTGGATAAAATGCAGGTCATGTTAGATTTCCTTCTGCCTGAACAACAAGCTGAAATTTGCCCAAGTACAAAAACAGGTACATTACTGTTTCTTTTTTCACTTGTTATAGCCTGCGGTCTGTGGTCTTATTATCGCTCAAACTGAATCAGATCTTTGATCAGGCTGTAAGATCAGCACTAGACAAGCGTGTGCGTACAGATAATCTCCATCATTTTACTCAGACTAAGGCAAATAAGACCTGTAGTGAAGGCTTGGATGTTGATTCAGATGCAAAACAATGTGAAGTTTTAGAAACATAACAAAATGACAGACTGAACTCACTTCATAAAGGGATGGACATGGCCAGCAACAATGCTCAGGTAGGCTGTGGTGGTTAAACCGCCATGTTGATACTAAGGGGCCCAAAGTGGGCCAAGAAAATCTCCCCCACACCATTCCACCAGCAGCCTGAAGCCTTGATCCAAGGCAGGATGGATCCATGCTTTCATGATGTTTCCAGCTAATTCTGATCCAGCATCTGAATGTGGAGCTGAAATGAGACTCATCAGAGCAGCAACATTTCTCCATCTTCTATTGTCCAGTGTTGGTGAGTGTGTGTGAATTGTTGCCTCAGTTTCCTGTTCTTAGCTGACAGGAGTGGCATCGGTGTGATCTTCTGCTGCTGTAGTCCATCTGCTTCAAGGTTGGACGTGTTGTATGTTCAGAGGTGCTGTTCTGCATATCTTGGTTGGATCCTGTGCTGATCTGACTTCCTGTTGTCTTTCCATCATCTCCAACCAGTCTGCCCATTCTCCTCTGACTCCTGACATCAACCAGACATTCTGGTCCAGACAACTGCTGCTCATTGGATATTTTCTCTTCTTCAGATTATTCTCTGGAAAACACTAGAGATGGTTGTGTGTGAAGATCCCAGTAAATACTCAGACCAACAACCATGCCATGTTCAAAATCACTGAAATCCCCTTTCTTCCTCATTCTCATGCTCAGTTTGGACTGAATTCAGCGGGGCTGGGTATAGTTAAGAACCTCATGATTTAATTCAATTCTTTGTTTTGTGATTCAATTCAGTTTCAATTAGATATCAATTTAAATGATTTGAAGTCGATTCCATAAGAAGCAGAAATACACAAATAATTAGTTAATGTTGTCAGTTTTTACATATCCATGGTCATGTACATGTGAATGTACTGTATGTGTTGTTGTCACCTCACATTTTGGAGCAATCTGAAAATGAAAATTGGTTGCGTTTGTTGTTGTATGATCTGATACGACCTCCGTCCATTTAACGTTAATAACTCGAACAGCTCCCTCCACGGGACGTGAGGTGAATCGATTCAGAAGATTTGCTGTATTGACTTTGAATTGTGCAGGGAAATATTTCAGTGCACCCATTAATCAATATTTTTACTCAACCCTGTTATCAAGTCTTCTTGACCATGTCTATGTATTGAATTAATGTGATTGGCTGATTAACAAGCAGGTGAAGAATTGGAGCTGATGAAGCGACTGGAATGTTAAAGTGGTTCATATAAAATGATAACTGGTGAATGCTAGCAGTGTTGGTTCTCTTTTACAAATTACTGTATGTTCCATTAAGTTCAGGTGTTTTGATGGTTTGATGTTGATAAATCACTGGTATGTTTCCTCCTCCCATTTTTTGTTTAGCACTTGGTAAAATTACTTTTTAATACCTATTTTGCCCGGAGAACTGCCCCCATACATGTAACTAATGCTTTTAGATGAGTGTAATCCATGATATTTTGCATAACTTGTTCCTGGGATGAGGTAGAGCATCATAAAGTAATCCCCTCATGTCATCATATATCTCTGGAAAAGAGAGGGGGGGTGCCTCATGTGGTTTCCCTTTATAATCTTTACTGTATGTACATAATCTTATTCTATTTTTGTAATGGACGTTATAATGGTGAAAAGATGAGGGTTGTTTTGGGAATTCTTGAACTTTAAAATGTGAACGTAATGTGACTAGAAAGGATGAATAAACACGTCACAGCAGACAGAAACTGTCTCGAGCTCAGACTGAAGAGTTCAGGTTACGCTGCTCGTCCTGTCATTTCTTATTTTCCAGCCTTCAGTCATGGTGTTTCACCGTCACAGAGTGAAAACAGTAAATGGAGATATCTGCGTGCGAGTCCAGCAGGGATTACCGGAGATTTACCTTCACATAGCATTAACTCAGTGAGCAGTGATGGACGGGTGGAGGATGTTTGCCGCAGCGCATGAGGGATTTAGCTTTTTATTTCCATGTTTTCTCAGATTATGACTTTTTTTCTTTACCTGTTGATGGCGAGCTGGCGTTGCCTCAAACGCTGCCTCTGCAGTAATCCTGCCAAGCATCAATCTTGCTGCTTTAAGTGAATGTAATAAATCAGAAACATGCTCCAGTTATTAAACGTGCATTAACTTCTCACTGCAGAGATTCAATAGAACTTAAAGGAAAAGTGCAGAATGATGGGTGTAAAAAGGAGAAATAAGCTGTGGTGGGAAAATCTTCATGAACATGAAGCCTCAAACATGTCTTGACCTGCTGTTTTAATGACGGCAGACCCTGAAAGACGGATGATAAAATGAGCTTTTGTGTCCGGAAGCAGAGATTCTGTTTACCTGACAGAGTTTCTGAATCAACCTGCTGGTCTCCTCTGCAGGAGATGTGGTGGACATCTACCAGAGGGAGTTCCTGGCTCTGAGGGAGCGCCTCCACTCGGCCGAGCAGGAGAACCTGAGGCGGTCCAAAGAACTGAACCTGGTCCTGGAGGAGATCAAGAGGGCCATTGCTGAGAAGCAGGCGCTCCGAGACATCAACCGCACCTGGAGCAGCCTCTCTGGTGAGTTTTACTGCACTGTCAGAAAGATCTATACCACTCTGTATTTGTTTTCATTTTCATTGTCATTTTTTCTGTGATGTTATTGGTGTTTTCCTGTATTTAAAAATACAGGGAAATACTAATAATATCACAGAAACAGACTATAAATCTACATGTCTAATGTAAAATAGCCTGTAAATGAGAAAAAATATCAAATATCTGTTTTTTGAGAGGAAATATTCATGCCCAATCTCAATTGACCCTTCGCTAAGTCCCGCCCCCCATGGTTACAGTTGCTAAGTCTGGCAAACTCTCCGTTTTTAGCTAATTTCTACGTACATCAACATGGATTGCTCTGTGATTTCAGTGAACATATTCTGAAGGAAATTGTATTAAGTTTCTGGAGTAATAGTTGGGAAATATCAGAGGAGTTAGACAGAGAGGACTGCAGGATGCATCTGAGGAATTCATCATTTGTCGACGGAGTAATGTTGATGAAGAGGATGTTAAAATCGTAGCGTAGGCTCAGCGTTCATACAGTACAGAAAGACTCAGAAAACTTCACGTCTTGATGATTTATGTTCAGAACAAACGTATAAAGGAACAACAATGTTGTTGCATCGCAGAGTAAGTTAACAGATTGTTTTATTTTAAGCTAACTGTCATGTATGACTCCAGAAAGTTTCAGGTATCTGACGTGTTTTAGCCTGTTGCTGGATGACCGTCCTTGACCAGGATGTTGTTCCCATCGTGGGTTTGATCAATACATTTAATTTGATTGGGATAGCAGATACTGGATCTGATCGGGGTAGCAGCTACTGGGCTGAGAAACCGGCAGAGGACCGTGTTATATTTGTCTCTGATTGTCTCCAGCAGATTGGCAACCAACGTGACTTACAGTACTCGTGTTTATCTGGTGTATCTGTTTAGCCTCTAGCGACACACAGCTACCTTACTCCATGTTAAAACTGTAGCTTTTACCTAATATTATACAGCTGTCTTGTAGCTAACTACTGTGCTAGGTGGTGTTAGCGTCTTACCTCGGAATAAACAGTTTGTCCAGCCCCGTGTTCAGCCTCATGCAGCTGCGAGTGAGGTCTTCCACGCTGTTTAATCAATCTTTCATGCCATTTAATCCATATTTCACGCTGTGTAGTCCATATTCCACACCGTTTATCCGTATTCTACACCGTTTATCCATATTCCACATCTCTCCACTTGTTTTTTTGGGTTTTGAGAGGGCAAAAAATACAATATCACCCAAACAATCTGGATATCTGTCATCAGACTTGAGAATCCTGTCTATCCCCCGTCTATGGATGAGAAGTTTGCCAGAAAGTCTTTTCCTTAGTTACGGTTGCTAACGTATGATTGGTCAGCGGCAGTTCTGGGGCGGGGCTGGCGAAGGGTCAATCCTCCCCCTTAGTCCCTCCCCTCCGTTTTGCATGTTAATGTTTAGGGGTGTCTCAGTCCTGCTAGGACAGAGGGGTTAGGGGTAAGTGGTACGGGTAAACCCCTTCAAACAAAGGGTTTTCAGATGCACACTCAAAGCAGAGGGGTATGACAAATTTGTGAAGCACCAACAAGATGGCTGCTACTGGGTCCCAAAAAAATCCACAAATGTAAATATTTTCTCCATAGATAAGGTTTTAAAATGTATGACAACCATTGATATTTTCTAGTTTAACACTGTTTAAATGTTTAATGTTTATCGTTCATGCTAGTTCTACTTCGAACGCTTCTGGCAACAGCTCAGTGCACATCCGCTTACATACAAGAGGGAGTAAGTAAACGTTAATTTTCAGTTTCCACCTTGAACCAGAAGTTCAACTTAAATGTGTTTCAGATGATTTAAAGGGCTCACATTAAACTGAACCAACACTTAGATTTTTTAGATATTAATTGTTTATCATGAAGCAAATACGACATGAAATATGATATTTTTACGTGACAAAGTGTTTGCGTGAACATTGAGCCCTGGGAAAATAATGGTGGTAGTTATTGATTATGTAAATCTGCAGCAGAATCTTTGTGTTTTAATGAAAAATGAAGTTTCAATTTCAATTTATTCGTGTCTTCCTGAAATATATGCAAAATCAGATCAGTTCTGATGTGATTTTTCTGGTGTAACGAGGTTTTACGTGACTGGGCTCCTCACACACACTGATCCAACTGTCTGACTCCATTTGTCCAGTTTTCTGAAGTCTCTTCTGGACCTCCCGGTCCTGGACTGACCCGATCTTTTTGTGTGCCCTCAGAGGAGACCAGGCTGAAGTTGTGGAACGTGAGCAGCAGTAAAAACGTGCTGCAGCTTCCCTCCATCTTCCATCATCTTCCTCACCTGCTGAACAGAGAGGACAGCCTGCAGCCTGCCGTGCATGTGGGACAGGGACGGACCGGAGGTAAGGTCCATCAGAGTACCTCCTGTCTGCAGAAACAGTTTGTCCAAAGTTGTGGTTTCCATGGTAACTTCTGGTGGAAACAACACAGAAAAAGTAAAAAAAAAAAAAAAATCAACTACTACAAACAAAATATTTGCATGGTTGCAGTGACGATCTTTTTATTTGCACAGTATAAAAAACACAAGTATAAAAAACAAACAACAGAAAAAGCAGATTGTGTGGGAGACATAAAAACTCCTTAAAGGTTCATTTAAGCTATCTCACCAAAACATTCAACAAAAAAAAAAAATACACATTGCAAAGAAATGAACATCAAATAAAATTGATACAGTACTGAAAAAGAAATTAAAAGCAAATTCAAAACATGCTATAAAGCATAACACTGTCTTATATTTCTCCTGAAATGTTAGACACAGTAAATTCAACAAACAAATGAATAAGTAAAACTGGCAAACAGATGCTTACACACTTTAAAAAGCTGTATTTGTTTTTGCAAGTTCACAAATACAGCAACATTAACGGTTCAGTAACATTTCTCATATTGATTCATGTGACTTTTCCGGGCCCTGCAAAGTTTTCCAGAAAAAACACAAAGCTCCGGTTCTTCATTTACAGATTCATGCTCCAGAGAACATCTGGGAGCGTGCATTTGTCCTGTTCATATATGGAGCCAGAATCCAGATTTCCTCTGTAAATATTCAGTTAGAAAGACAAGAAGACGTGAGTTTCGTTCTTTAGTTTTAGGTTTATGATCCAGGAAGCATGGATCCTGGCAGGGCTGGACATGCATCAGCCCTGCCAGGATTGGTATGTTTTCAGTAAGATGGGAGACGTTGTCTGAGTAGCTCCACAGCTTAGATGTGAGTTCAGCTTTAGATGCCTTATAAAAAGTTGTTTTGTTTTGTTGTAGATCCTTCTACGTTGGCCGAGGAGGATTTAATCTTTGAACTGGAGAAACACCTGTCTGTTGACTTCCCAGATATCTGGAACTATCCACTGCTTCAGACCAGCTTCTATACAGCCAAGAAGATACAAAAAAGGGAAAACTTGAAAGTCTAGAGTTTCTTAGTGTGCGGATGAGTGAAAGCAGTTGGGAATCAGACTCATCATGATAAATCCTGCATTGTCTCTGCTTAAGTTCACATTTATATACATTTATTATACGGCTCTTTAGAATTCTCCGTTGACTTGAATGGGTTTTCCCAACATTCCAGCGGTCATTATTTTCGTACGATGAAAATAATGACCTACTTGCGATCCCTTCGCATCGCAAGTAGTTCGGTCACTTAATGGCAACAAAAACAGCGAGAGAGCACTTAGTGACACCTGGTGACCAAAAATGGATAACTACACAATTAATTTGAACATCTTTGGCAAGTGCGGGGAGTTTGAGCACTGGATCCAGGCAGAGTTTAAGGATTCACCCTCTCCAAAACAAAAAAGAAAAAAAAAAAAAGACCAGTGGCAAGACACATACGGCTAACAGCAGAGGAGGAAATGTTCAGTTCAACATAGAGAAATAGCTGGTGTTAGCCCAATTCCAGCCACTGTGACTCAACTAACAAACGTTGCTAAGCAACAAGTGCCCCGACCTGGCCCCGACTGTGGGGAACTATTTTATTCTTTGTGTAATACATCAGAAAATTATTTGACCTTCGCATAAATAGAAGACTTTAATTTGAATTAAATTTTTTTGCAAGTAGCCATAAGCGGGATAATGTATGGAACGCAGATCATTATCGGGAAATACTGACCTTCAGGCCGAATGCAGACCCCCCGCTTTGCGTCTGCATTCACCCTGTCGGTCAGTATTTCCCAATAATGACCTGTGTTCCATTAACCCTTATGTATATCCCACCTCTATACTGTCAGTCAGTCATTTTCTGTACCACTTATCCAGTTCAGGGTCGCGGAGGTTGCTGGAGCCTATCCCAGCTATCAGCAGGTGAAAAGTATTTTGTTTTCTTTTCCCAGTGCTGGAAGAAGGCAAATAGTACAAATGGTACAATGGCTAGGCACTTATGTTTATTTATTTTGAGAGAAATGTTGAAATTCCTTCAATTTATGGCAAAACAGACATTTACAGTTTTTCTCAATTGCTAAGGCACATTTTTGCAAACTCCAAAAACTGCACACTCATTTCCTCTTAATGTAAATCTTCCTGGTCAAAATGAAACTCTCCACTCAGAACCATTTAGTCTTGCTAAAAAAACCAACTTTGCCTTCACATATCACTCAACAGTCCACCTACTCAATACTCAAACTACTCACACTACAACATAGTCTTCATCACTGTGGAAATCAATTCACACTTGGACTTGGTTCTGCCTTCCATTCGAGCCGTTGTCTCTCATCCTTCCCCTTATTTCAGGGGGTGTTGTGGGGAATGCGTCCAGATTTAACAGGAGTGACTGCACAAATCCAGGCCGACCACTAGTGTTTCGTCATGGGAAACCAGTAAAAACTAGTGGGTGAATTCCAGTTCCCCCCACAGCCCTAGCCCTTTGTTTTGCACATTCATGTGAAGGGGTAGCGGTGTCCCAATTCTGGTTAAGACCGAGGGGAGGGGGAAGTGGTAAGGCTATCTGGCCCTCAAAACGGAGATTTTCCAGGGGTACACTACGAAACAACTAGTATGATATTACCCACAATTACATGCGAAATACGTGCAAAATGGCAAGGAAATGGCAGCAAAAGAAATGCACAAATTTGAGTATTTTCCAAGTGTATTTATCCGCGGCTTGCAACCCAGTGGGCGTGTCGTAGTGTGGGCGTGTCGTAGTGTGGGTGGGTCTGGTTAGGTTTAGAGGAAGGGTCAGGGGTAGGGCTAGATTTTACCGTGCTGTCATTGGCCTGGTGGGCGTGTCGTCGCGTAACGTCACACTACGACACGCCCACACTGCGACACGCCCACACTACGACACGCCCCTGTCTTGCGAGCCGCAGATAGACCCTTCTCGTATTTTCTGCAAATAAAATATAAAAATAGCTATTTCAAGGTTGCTTTAATGTATTACAGACTATTTAATGACAAATGTGAAAAAAATTGCTAGTTTTTTAACATGTGCATCTGCTCATGTCTGTAAGGTAACATTAAGCTTGAGTCAAAGGCATTTTCTCTTCTTTTCATTTTTACGTTTTTTGGCCCAAAGCTGAAAAAAATAATCCAATTGCCCATGAAAAAGGAGATTATTGCTGCTGAAGAAGACATTGTGAACTCTGTCGGTAACAACCATGATGTTAGTTTACTGCGCCACGGACAAAATTAGTGATGCATGAGAATTGCGAAGAGTTGTTGCATTTCACTGCACGAAAAGTCAGATTTCCGTCCTCTTTAACGCCCGGATATGAACCTGATTTTTGGAAGTTCCTGACAGTTTTACACCCTGCAAATGCCAGGTTCATCTGTTCCACATATTGTCAGAAACGAACCATGGCAAGTGCGCATGTGCTAACGACCCTAATTAGCATATGAATGGAGCGAAACCAGCTGTGAGTGAAACTGCGCCTGGCCGGTAATTGCTAATTAGCATATGAATAGCAGCAATACTGCGCCTGCTCAGAGAAGGCCTGGCTGGTCTGATTTTCTCTCTCACTATTGGATGAACCACTACTGTCAAAAAAGAAAATATCCCTCATGATTGGTGGGTAGATACGTCACTATTGTTTACATACTTGGTAGATGCATCACAATTGGTCAAGCAGGGTTGTTATGTTCATGTTCAGCTTATGGCTCATTAATACCGCCTCCTTAAAACTATTGCTTTTAATTATAAATCATGATTTTTACTCTTTTATTCTTTTACTTTTTGTTTTTTTTTTCTTCTGCACCTTGTATAATGGTTTCATTTTACGTAAAGCAACTTGAACTGTCTTGGACATGAGATGCGTACAAATAAATTTGTTTTGCCTCATACAACTTAATGGCATGATCAGGCATGAATGATATGAATGGCATAAAAATAGGTTTGCCAGGGACGTGCATCTTCAAAGACAAGTGCTTTATTGGCACAAACACATACACATACACACACCTCTATTAAAACAGTAAGCGATTAAAAAAAAACAACAGAAACAACAAGCCAAACTTCGGTTACAGCGCGGTGAATGAACTGTAAGGATCCATTCTGTCCACCCGACAGACGGCGGTGGTGCTGCCCAGTTTGACTGTCTCTAACTTTCCTGGAGCATCGCGCAAAGCTCTGATAATTCTTGGCTGCGCGAGAACGGAGGTCGCCGGACCCAGAAACCCATTCAACGATGAGTCATCCTTATCAGACATGAGGTCTGCTCCACGTGTCCACCTGTCAACCGGCGCATGCTGTCGCGCCTCCAGCAGCTGTATAAACAGTAAACAAAGATAATCGGTATTGATCAGAACTGATGCTGCCTACTGACACATCACATCTATTTGTAAACCTGAAAATAGTTACAGTGACGGATCTACATACACTGGCTGCCGGTCCATCAGAGAATAGACTTTAAAGTTCTGCTGCTGGTCTATAAAGCTCTGAATGGTTTAGGCCCAAAATACATCAGTGACCTCTTGACCCAGTATGAACCTGCTAGACCCCTCAGGTCATCTGGATCCGGCCTTTTATCAGTTCCCAGAGTCAGAACCAGACATGGAGAAGCTGCGTTCAGCTTCTATGCTCCACATGTCTGGAACAAACTCCCAGAAAGTCTCAGATCAGCTGAAACACTTAGTTTATTTAAATCCAGGCTGAAGACCCACCTGTTCTCAGCTGCATTTACGTAATTTTATTCAAAAGTTAAAATCCGCACGTCTCTGTATTCTCTCTTTTTAATCTTAAATGCTTTTAATTCTGAATCATGCCTCTAATTGTTTTTTTTTTTTTTTTTTATCTCCCTTTTGCTTATAATGTTTTATGTAAAGCACTTTGAATTGTTCTGTACATGAAATGTGCTATACAAATAAACTTGCCTTGCCTTGCCTTGCCTAATAAATCGTACCCTTTCTTCTCGATCGACGTTGAACCAAACTTTTCACAACTGCGGCCTGTAATGATCCAGCTGGATGCTGATTGCTTCTCTTCATGTTGTCTTCGCACATTTGATCCATGTGGGGGTTTCGTGATATAGGGAGATTCATGAAAAATAGAAACTAAACACAAGAGGGCCATGGCAGATATGGCGTTTTTGTTAGAAACTGAAAACGATGAGGATTATTTAGTATTTCCATGGTCAAAAGGTTCCAAGAGAAATAAAGGGAAAAAGAAAAGACAATCATCCTCCAATCTCCGATCACCGTGTCATCTTCTGCGCATTTCACATGTTGTATTGGATGTAGCGTAGTTCAGTGGGTTTAGTAAATGCTTGGTAATCAGAAGTTTTCCAGTTCGATTCCTGGCCTCAACGGTTTTGCTGTGTGTCATCTTCCACTCTCATTGACCCTCTTATCTGTCTATCACTGTCAAGTAAAGGCCATTAGAGACAAAATAAATAAAATACAATTGATCAGATCACATTATCCATGGTCCATATAAACATGACAGCAGGAATCTCTGATCCGAATGCTATCCATAAATATTTATCCATGTGAACGCAGTTTGTCAGCATTTTTGTCTTATTTTCTATTCAAAATGTATTTCTATAGCACATTTCCAACAGCCTCAGCTGACCAAAGTGCTTTACAATGGTAGCAACATCATGGATGAAAAAAAAGTAAAAACGCCACAGATCACAGGTAAAATCACCAATAAAATTACAGGATTAGACTAAAAAGAAAATAAATGAATAAGAAAATGACTAAAACCACCAAGAAAACACCAGTAAAGTAAATAAAATCAATATATATATTTTTATCTGGGTGAAATTTCTTTCCCTTTTTTATTTATTAAAAACAATATGGTTTAACTATTTTTGAGCATTTGCCTTTTTTTCTGTGTTGGGAACAACCTTTCTGCACACCTGCACCAGATTTTCTCAAGATCTCATCACCTTGGGTAAACTCCACCTGTGACCCTGACATTTACATTTGAATAGATGAGAGAATTTTCATGTACATGTCCCCACCTCCCCTAGAGTTCAGGGAAGGAGGGACAACTTCCAAAAAGCTACACGTCAATTTCTGACAATTTTCAGCAGTTTTCAGTGTTGCCTGTAAATTGTCGCGCGCAGTCGTAAACCTGAAATTCCACGGAAATCTACAGTGCCGATTACTGACGGAAATTGGACTTTTCATGCAGTGTTTCTTAGGGGAATAATTCAAGGCTAAAGGAATCGGGTAGGGGTGAAAATAGGAATTGGAATTGGGCCTTATTCTCCATCAAGGAGAGTTCTTCCTTCGTCGATGAAACTAGTCAAAAATGCAAAATGTGTCCAGCGTAGTTGTAATTAACTCCATGCAGGTCTTTTTTGTGTTATGCTTTTATTTTCCCCTTCATTTACTTCTGCAACTGTAAGGATTGCATTTGTGTTCACTGCTTACTATATGTATTATGTTCTCTATTGTCATTTGCCTACATGCTCGCCCTTTTGTTTTGCTTTCCTCTTTCTCCACTTTGCGTTACAGCTAGGGTTGGCAATGTTGGAAAAATGGTTCCAGCAAGCTACATACTCACCTCCAACTCCTTCTGCGGTGTAAAAAGTCCACACTGCAAACGTCAACGCCGCCAAGACTTAATCCTTATCTGTTGTTTTGTTTTGCTTTGTTTTGTTTTGGCTCAGCAGCAGTTAGCAGTCCGTTAGCTATATTTGTTTACAGTGAGCGGCGCCAGGGCAGTTCATATGGGGATTGGGGGGTGAGACATAAAGGCACCAATTTGTTCTTTCTATGCGGTGTGAATGACCAATTCCTGCATTTTGGTGCGAATGGGAGGGGTTGGTCAGAGTTCTTACAGACCTGCAGCTCTCACAGAGGTCTGACTTTTTTCTTTCCTTTTTATGAATACATGATGTTGACTACTGTCGGGATGGAAGGACCATTTCACCCAGTGGAACAAAAGTGTTTCTGTGCAGGATTACCAACTCTGGATTTAATATGTGTCACATCCACTCACCCTATGTTTTGTTTTGTTGATTTGTTAATGCACACCTTATCATGATAAAAAAAAGACTCCATACAGACCAGTCTTCAATCTATTTCAATGGACTTCTAAAGCTTTTTGACCTGTGAGGGCAGTTGCGAGCATGCGCGATTCACGTGTGCTTCAATTCTGAAAATCGCCCATCCTTCCTGTTGTTTAACATTTTAATCAAACCTTTAATTAAACTTCTGAACACAGAACCCCAGCAAAAACCCAAATAAAGGCTAAAGTATTAACATTTTGACACATTAGATAAAGTGATATTTTATATTTTATAAATTCTGCTTTCAGCTTTTCAGTCTCTAATATCACTGAAATGCTTCCAGAAGCTGTGTGCTTTTTTGGTTTGAGCTCATTGTTTCATTTTTTCTGACTTGCTCTCATTCAAATCCACCTCCTCCATCTCTTCTCAGTCTCTCAGCTGCACCACTGACTTAAGAGCATCTACGCCCCTTTCCTTCTTTCATATAATGGTGTAATCCACACATAACGTTTGGGGTTTGGTGTTCCCATCAAGCCAAAGTCTCTTCCCCCGCCTGCTAAGCAATACAGTCTAGAGTTGACTTTTTTCATTTGCTACAGAAGACGTAATTATTTCATCACTCACCGAAGACGTTGTGAGCTTTAATTTATCCCCACCAAATTGAATTTAAACCCACACGTGGCGGGTTGACGGGTCTAAATTTGGACTCCTGGCCATAATTATCTGAGCTGATTTGCTCTCAGTGATTTTGGGTCAATTCAGGTTGATTACAAACTGCGACTGGTTCTCTCTCTGCATCAGACAACATTCAATCAAGATCAGATCAAACATCCGAAAATGACGGATTATTAGCTGTAGTTGGCAATCATTTATTAGCAATGACATTGGCATGGAAACAGTTTTTCATGGCTATCCCATGGGTCAGTGGATAAAGGTCCAGACTTAAGAGTCGTTTCCTATTTTTGTGACATTGTCCAAGGACTTACACCCATCACAGAGCAAATGTTGGACTGGTGTAACACGAATCACTAGTCTGAATTGATTGTGTGAAGTCCGCCCTGGGGTGTCCACAGAAGGAGAGAGGAATAAGCCAAAAAGTCATTAATCACACCTGCAGAGTCTCCGCTCATCGCCCAGGGCTCCCGGCTAAACCAGGAGCCCAGGAACACTTCACCGTTCATGGGGTAACAACTCAGTGAGCCTCCCATGATGCTCCCGACATCCTCTAGAGAATTAGATAAACAGCTCCAACGAACCAGGCTGAGCAAGGTCACTGTGTGTGCTTGTGTGTGTGCGGGTGTGTGTGCGTGTCAAGTCTAATTTATTTATAAAGGGTTTTTCTGCCCAGTAAACCATTTTCTGACAAGCCTGCTTCACAGAGAGGGCATAAATACAGAGAAAACAAACACATCAGAAATAGAAATCAGTAGCCGTGCACGTCTGTAAATGCGTGTGCACGTGTAAGTGCAGTCAAATATATTTATGATGCACTTTTAGTGAAGCAGGTTAGTCACACAGGAAGTGCTTCATGATGCAGTAAAACATGGAGAGATAAAGAAAAAAAAGGATGCACAGAAGGACAATTAGATATGTTGGTGTGTGTGTGTGTGGGGGCGTTTATGCTACATTATGGGGACCGTTTTCTGTATTTTACCATCACCGTGAGGACGTTTTGCCTTCGTGGGGACATTTTCCCAGTCCCCACGGGTCCAAACCCCATTTTGAGGGTCAAGAATAGGTTTTAGAGATTAAGTTACAATTAGGTTTTGGTTAGGATTAGGGCAAGGGTTGGGTTTAGGCAATCAGTTATGGGCGTTAGGTTTAGGGTAAGGGGCTAGGGCATGCTTTATGCCAATGGATGTACCCCACGGGGATAAAAAAACAGACTGTGTGTGTGTGTATGCGTGCGTGTGTGTGTGTGTGAGAGAGAGAGAGAGAGAGAGAGAGAGAGAGAGAGAGAGAGAGAGAGAGAGAGAGAGAGAGAGAGAGAGAGAGAGAGAGTGTGTGTGTGAGCGCAAAATCAGATTTATTTGTTAAACCGTTGAAACAAAACAGGCTCAGCACAATGTGTTTCTTTTTTCAGGGGCATCTAGAAGAGAAAAACATGTTAAATGGAAACAGAGACCAGAGGCTGAGGGTGTGCATGTGTGTGGTTTTGTGTTGTGTACTTGTGTCTTTGTGAGGACCGTGTGTGCACTAAACAGTATTTATGAGGACACTTTGGTTTCGGAAAGCTGGTTTGATTCAGTTAACAGGGGGGGGGACCCCCCCCCCCGGAGCCCCCCCCCCCCCGGCTCCGGGCCCCCCCCTCCCCCCCCTTCCGCTTGCCTCCATCTCCTATTTCCCCTGTTTGAATCAGGTGTGTTCCACCAGGAAAAGCCCTACCCCCTCAGGCCCCCCCTCCCCGAGGCCTGGAGTTCCCCACCCCTAGTTAACGAACAACAGTGGACTGTAAGCTGTCAGGTTGTTTGTATGGATGACATCAGGATCGTAACAGGAAGTAGTGTGAACCAGCCTATTGTAGACCAGTGTGTGTGTGTGTGTGTGTGTGTGTGTGTGTGTGTGTGTGTGTGTGTGTGTGTGTGTGTGTGTGTGTGTTTGGTGAACGTGTTCTTGATCTCTGGAAAATTCCTGATGTTTGTCTCGTTTTTGGTTGTTCCATTTATTCAAACCATGGGTGAAGATTTGGTTATGGACAGTAGGGATGTGTCTCTTCCAAAGTCCAGCAAGTCCTGAGTTGTCTCATCATTTTCCGCCACACAAACAGCTGAGAGATCGGTGCTTCTGTACTGAATCTGCAGCCAGAGCTCGCTGCTGTAAGTCTGGCCTTATAACTCATTTCCACTGACATAATCGGCTCTGCTCTTTTGTTTTGCGCTAACGTTATTGGCTGTCTCCGCTATCTGTCACTCTGTAGAAGGAGCTGTAGCTAAAAAAAACAAAACAGCCTTAAAGGGGAATTTTGCTTTTTTTTTTTTAACCTGGGGTCTGTTTTCATATGTCCTTTCATATGTGTGAGTGATGGAGAAAGGAAATTTCAAGATAGCTGCAGCATTTAGCCTAGCAGCAGCCTAGCAGCAGCCTAGCAGCTCAGCTAATGATCAAGTATGGGGCAACTGGCCCCCGCATCTAAGTTGGCCCTAAAAACGTGCTTTTTTTCCACTCTGAAGGGCTCGAGTAGTCTCAATGAGTATCCGACAACATACTAGACAGGAGAAATGAATGAAAGTATCTACATTATGTACCAGGCAATCGCTTTTTGTTTTGGTGTTTGTGTCCAAATCTTGGGATGCTGGAAATCAAATTTCATTCCAAAATCACGCAATAACTCCCGTCAAAACACCGTTGGGGGACACTGTACAACAGTGGTGAAAGTAAGATAAGATTCTTGCAGGAACTGTGCAACTAGATTTTTTTTTTTTTGCTCACGCGCTTTGCGTGCTCGCATCATACCAAGAGCGTGCTCTTTTCTGACTGATTTTTCAGTCTTGTACACATTCATAAGAGCATAATGTAACATATCAGACACGTCATGCAATAGATGACAAGTTATAGGCTACATTTATTTTCAGGTTAAGTACTCATTCAGTAGAGAGAGCATCAGAACAATAACTTCAACATCACTCAAGTTTTTTCTCTGTTGTGAGAAAGAACACGTTGAGTTTCCTCACTTCCATTTTTATTTGTTTGCCAAAGGACTTCCCACACATATCAAATAAAATAGGTTAAACCATTGTCCACCTTAACTTGAGACTAATCCTATTTTTAATCCAATAGGTACCAGACTAGTTAGAAATTAGACTACTGTGTCAACCATAGTCACTCAGTGTATCTGGTTCCTCTGCAGAATGACAGTAACATTTGAAATAATCTACACCTGTAAAGTTAATTGCATACTGAGTATCATAAGTAAAATATAAATCTAAAAGCATCACCTGCATGTTTAGTTTGTACTTAAATTGTACCTGGAGGTTCCTGGTCTGATTCCTGACTGCTGCTGTCCACCACTGCTGACTGCAGTCCTCTTGCAGCTGCTTACAGGCAGACACTGCTCACTTTTCCATCTTTGTAAGAAAAGTTCAAAAGTCACCCATAATTCCCAGCTATTCAGACTCAGTAATTTACTATTTATGCAATGGCTATATATGCTATATAACAACAAATGTTTTTAATCTTAATGGGATTTTAAATAAAATATCATACAGCCTAAAGAATTCAGCATTCATATCATTAATTATCTTGCTTTATGTAGTTAACCATCTTCTAGAATTTGTAATATCCTTTGTTACAACTTTAAACTTTTGTTTTATCAAGTTAGTTTTATCCATCAGCTCCTACTTATTAAGCTAGTGGTGCTGGATGATCTGTTGTCTCACCTGCTCATTCACTGACAAACATGCCGGTTATCTTCCAGAACTTTGCAACATCTCTGGCCTGTGCTTTTTTCTTTCTTTTTAAGACTCCTCAGCTTTATTTTTGCCGTTTCGATCTCGCTCTGCATCTGCAAAGGTGCGGAGGAGGGTAAGGAGGGGGGCAGGTGCGCGTGTCCAACTTTGTCACAGACAGTAGGGTGTGTTTGTTTCTGTCCAACGTTGTTACGTTGTGTGAGCTCCAGCGGGGTACAGTAGATGCCCTGATGAGCAGCATGACGGATTGTTTATTTAAATATCAAGCGTGACCTGACTGTGTGGAATCACTGAACAGGCCAGTTCGGCGGGCAGAACGCGAAACGTCTCGGTGCTCCCGATGGTCAGCCCGCCAGTCGTGAAAGTTGCTTTGCGTAGCGTTCCGGTTCCGTTCTGGTAGGAGAGGTCCAAAACATTTCTTACCGGAACGCAGTTCCGGGCCGTTCCAGCTTACTTTCACCTCTGCTGTACAACCGTACAACTGTTTCAAACATTGTCATATGTCAGCACTCTCATACTTCCATGCGTCTTTTAAAGCAAAACTAAGTAACTTTTTCACCTCGATAAATGCTTTTCTGAATCCCTGTGGGTCTAAACAAAGTGTTTACGGGGCGATTCGATGTTTCCTCGTCTCCCCCCGGTGTCTCTGGCCTGAAAGCAGCACTTGCAAGTCTGCCTGAAGCAGGCCCGACACAAATCTTGCGACAACACAGACTGCCATTCGGCACTCAGGCCCCCTTAGCACTGAGCTGGTTCCAGTGCTGGTTCAAACCAGAATCAGTCTAAGCACTGGTTTTAATGGCTTTTAACACCTAAACACCCGCTGCTGGTTCTCTAAACTGGTTCTACTCAGTCACCAACTCTTTGCTGGGTCAGTATGAAGAGCCGGTTCTTGTAGCTTTTGGCAGGGGTTGGGGGCAGGGGCACCTGGCCAACGGAGTGTTTTAAACCAGCAGCACAATGGATTAAAAAATAAACTGTCCTGTTGGTAGTGCTGAGTTCAGAGTTTCAGACTGGTTGGTAATGCACTGCTATCGAGTTGTTTACAACCATCCAACACAATCATCTCTACAGCTGTTGTTTTCAGCTCTCCTTCTTCTTCTCCAGCTTTTTTCCCTATCGTGTTGCTTCCTCTGTCTTTTCCTTTCTCTGGTTGCACGTCAGCTCTGTAGCTCAATCCTGATATTGCGGTTTCCGGAAGTATTGCTTCGTTTTCTGCTTTCAAGTGACAGATCCAAAGTCCCCTGAAAACAGACCAAATTACATGTGTGACTGAAGCAGGAGACGGGGGAAACTGTCCACATGTCTACGTATCCATCTTCTGTGTCGAGCACAAATGGGCCTTGAAACTGCAGAACTAGACTCTGGCCTTGTGGGAAACTTTCTCTTAAATAATGTTGACATTCCAAGAATTGTTACCAAACCCTTGAATGAACCGCTGGTTCCATATATTCCTGTAAAAGTTTTTAAAATTTATGTGCTCATTAGTTTTCCTTCCTGACTTTGAATATTTACAGAGAACATGTTGGAGTCACACGTCTTGGCTCTGCAAATGTACTGGATACACTGCCTGCTCCCAGATCCTGTTAACGAACCATTGACTGTGTATTTACTAAAAATATGTCGTCCTCAAGCCCCTCTGGCTAACCAGATGTGTTTCTTTGAATAAATCCCTTAAATCCCTGGCTCTGTATATTTTCTGGGTAATATCAGTGTGTTCTCGTGTGTATTGTGTGTGTGTTTGCAGTTTCCATAGTGATGGGGGTTCCCAGTGTGAAGAGGGAGGTCCACTCCTACCTGACCGATACGCTCAGCTCTCTGATGTCAGAGCTCAGCCCGGCGGAAAAGGACGACTGCGTCATCGTCGTCCTCATTGCAGAGGTCAGTGTGGGAGATCATATCAGCCATGAAGTAGAGACAAACAGGAAATTACAAGATGGAAGTACACGATGATGCACACAAACCTGTCAGAGACCAGTTAGAAACCAGTTAGAGGAATCTGAAGACATACTTTCATGCAGTGTGTTTGTTCACATGAACATGTGGTTAAAATCAAGTTTCGCTGATTCTTTTTGTAACTTCACGTACTTTGGGTGCCAGGTTTTTATTTCTGACTGACGTTGTCATCAAACCTCACAGGCTAAACCCATTTTAAAAAAATATATTTATCATAATAATATGAATTTATTAACGTCAAATGCTGATTTTTCAACAGCAAACTAAAATGTAATAGAAGAATATTTAGAAGAATTTAGCCGCAGAAAGGAGTTAACTCACAGGACACATTAAGTGGTGTTCTTTTGCAGCCTTTGCTGTCACTGACAACATTTACAGGGGAGTTTTAATTCTTTGAGTCTAAATAAATTAATTTTGCTTAAAGACTAAAAAAGACCATGTAAACCCCTAATTCCAAATGGAAATGATAATTCCAAGTAAAACTTAATTCCAAACTAAGTGGTTGGTTTATTTCTCTTTTAATTAGAGATGCACCGATCCGATATCCGGATTGGATATCGGCTTCGATATTGACTAATTAGCTGGATCGCATATTGGATGAGTGAGGCCGATCCAGCTTTTCGATCCAGTCATTTCTCTTTTTTTATTAATATCATAATAAATGTACACTTTATTTGTTGAAAAATAATATTTACGTCTCTTTTAATTCATCACCTTTTTTAACAAGGCAAAATGTTGATATCAAGCCTGATGCCTTCATTCACATGGCAAGGTCTACTGTTCATTCATTCAACAGTAATATCGGATTGGTATCGGGTATCGACCGATACACTCAGCCCAGGAATCTGGAATCGGATTGGATAAAAAAAAACTGGATCGTGCATCTCTACCTCTCAATAAAATAATTCCCCTGTCATGTAAACCTTTTATTCTGCTCTAAATTAATTCCTGCCATTCTGTTCATGCTCCTTTCCTTGTCCTGTTGTAATGGCGGACTTCAAAGCACACGCGAAACAAGCGTTGGACTCGAGCCAGCTGGCAGAAATGAAGCAAAGAGAAAATCTGTGTCATTATGTGGTTTTCATGTCGTAGTAGAAATTTTAAAAAGCGGGAACCAGGGTTTGTTTACTCCTGGGTAAATGTAAACAGGCATGTATATATGTCACATCTGCCTCCTGTCCAATCAGAACCCTTCCCAACCCCCAGATCTAGTTTTCAACGTAAACCTTAAATCGGAATTATTATTTCCATGTAAACACGAAAGAGAATAATTTAATTCTGTATTATTTAATTCTGAATAATTCATTCAGAATTTAAAAGACATTATGTAACCAGGGCTAATGGCAACTTTTAACATCAAACACAGTTGAAACAAGTTCTGCCTTTCACAGGTAATGGCAGGAACAGTTTCCTCTAATAATGATTAAAATCAAAAGAACAAACAAAAACGCAGCAGTGGGCTCTGTAAATTCACAGATTTCACTTATTACAGTTAATTAAAAAAAAAAAACAAACAGTGATTCATCAGAGGGCAGTCTCCAATCTGCACCACATGCAGGCTCATTTCTTTAGAAATCACTATTAAACCAGAAAACAATTTCTTGGGGCCGCCCCCACGGTGCCTAATTACAGTAAAACTGCAAAGGTTTTTACCAATCCATCCTTTCCTCCATATGAAACTGGGGATTGGCCTCCATGACAGCGATTGTGTCTGAAACCAGGTGCCAGGCTGGAGAGGTTTGAAACCTCCACCATCTATGATCTGTCAGGACAGTGTAACCGCACAACTATGACGTCAGTGCACAATAAAAACTCCTGGTGGGTTAAAAAAAAAAAAAAAAAACCTTTGCTGGGTTAAAAAGGGACAAACTAATTTCTGGGTTACTTTGACCCAGAAAATTTTTTTTTTTTTTTTTTTTTTTTTTTTTAACCCAACTTTCAGATTGAATACTTGACCCAGAAGTTGGGTTATATTGATTACAGTGTTGGGTTATTTTAACCCAGAAGTTGGGTCAACAACCCAACAACCCAAATGTCTGAGTTGAAATGACCCAGAAATTAGTCGGTCTCTTTCTATCTCAGCAGTGTGTGTGTTTTTTTTTTTTAACCCACCAGGAGTTTTTAGTGTGTGTGAAGATTATTCGCCAATCACAACCATAATGGCGTTGGTGAGCAGCTGTGTGGGGCTGTGCCAGACAATCATGGCTTGTTTACAGCTTTTGCACTAAAATGCGCAGCAGGAACAAACCGATATGGAGACAAGCATCACATTTTACTATGTCGCAGGCGGAGAGAGCCTTTATCTGCGCTACATCTTGTTCTAGCGTTAGTGTGTTAGGCCCTGATTTGTAAAAGGTTTGCACGTGTTAAAACGGTGCTATCTTCATTACACACACAATAATCCGCCGGAGCTGATTTACAAAGCAGGGCAAAAGGAGGTTTGCGCCTGTTCATGGGCAAAATAGCCCTGCTATCCATTTTGTGTGTCTGCTCTAGATGAATATGCAATGTGGGTGTTTCTGCCAAAACGCGCAAAATATTGGGAGGAGACTCTGCAAACAACTCAGCTTAATACACGCAATATGATTTATCCACTGTGCAACGGAAAGCAGGCGCAAAAAATTGTGTGTAATTTAGCGCATCTGAAAAGCAGGTGTTAACTGGCAGCTTTATGCACTGATGGCTTAAAGAGTGCTGCACACAGGACTGCAGACATGCAGCATCGGGTCAGAATCATTTCTCATGAGGTGTGCAGGCGACATGTCAAGTTTTCATTATTTAATTAAATAACAATCAACATCACTGTTTAACACGGGTTATTCTAGACAGATGAACCAAACATCTGCAGCTGCAGCATCATGGCAGTTAAAGCCGACATTAATTATGTCTTTTTATTTTCTTTTTATTCTTTTTTTGCCAATTTCTTTTATTTTTTACGAATGGCATATTTTAAAATTTAGATCAGTTCCTGCACGCTCCTCCTCTCCAGACCCGGTTCCTCCTCTCCACACTGCTGCTGCTCTGAGGTTGCGTAAAGTTGCCCCCACCCCACAGAAAACTCAGTGAAAAAAAAACTAGTAACATAGCACAAACTATTGTATATATAAATATAGGCTTTATAATAATCAGCCACTGCCATCGGCGAATGTCATTTTTATTGGCCGATGGCAGTTAACAAGGCAAACATCGGCTGATACCGATGTCCAGCCAATGCATCGGTGCATCCCTAATTGATACTTTATTTAACTGACTTTTGCATGGGATGGGGGGCAATTACACAGGTCCAGCACCTGGCATTGTGCCAAAGAAAGTGCACTGCGTGCGTAATATCAGACCATCTTCAACAGCGTCTCCTTATCCGTGTCCTGATAAACTGGCCTCTTCTATACGACCCATAGAGATACCTGCTGCATTGTTTTTATGTTATAGTTCATTTGCAAAAACAGACAAACACCACTGTGGAAAAATGAAGTTGACTGCTTTTCGTCACTGTCAGGTACAAACCTCCTATCTCCATTTTACATCATTAAAACCCTCTACTTTATGTGAGCTTGATTTTGTGAAAATATTCAAAAAGTAAATGAAGAGTTTATTTGCAAAAGCAGTTAAATTAGTTTTTTTCTACATGGTGTTTGTCTATTTTTGCAAGTGAACTCTTCATATTTATTATCTTATATTCTGTTTTTTACTTACCTTATATTTTATCTCTGGAACTAATGTCTCTCTATCAGCTCGAATTTCATTTTGCGTTTACCACATGCTCTTCTGAACTTTCCGTAGCACAGCAATAGCGCAGCTAAATCCTCATTTAGATACTGTTGTTTGCACCTGTTACAGATTGCGTGTGCAATCTTTGTAGATCACCTGCAAACGCTAAAGAGACATTGCACGCTATTTATCTGCGCGGCAAAGAAATTAGCGGCCTTTATTTGGGTACTTTGTAAATGAGAGCCTTAGTGTTTAATCGTCATAGCTCCACCCACAGTCTTGTAGCATGTAGTACAGCAGTTTGTGGGAATGGTGAAGCCTTTCTCTCAGTTTTAATGTCAAACAGGAAGGACAGAAATGACTGGCAAAGTATTGGTGGAAAGATATCAACACCATTGACACTACCATCAGCAAGCCGAAATTTGCAACATGCTGACCATACTTTATACACGTAAAAGTCAATAAAACAGTATAAACTAATGCAGGAAATAAATTACAAACCACAAGCATTACAGAACAGAACTTCTAACCATTTGTAAACACCTCAAAGGGGTATTTTCTATGCCTAAATGAGAGCTTTACATTAATAATTGATCACCTGGCTACATCAGGATGTGGACACAGTTCACTTTAAAAAAAAACAAAAAAACATATTTACTTAAATTAATCTCAACATTATGTGAGATCAGTAAGGTTGTTACATCAGACTATAGCTCAGTAGTGCTTGTTAACTGGGATGAGGATGGTGGCTGAGTTAAATTACCAGGTTGAACTCTGAAACTCAACTCAGCTGTGCATAGAACCGTAATGACTGGAATGTCCTCTGAAGTCATGGAAACACTGCGTGTGTATTTGACCATCAGAATGAATGTGTGTTGATGCGTGAGCATCCTTGCATGCTTTATAAAGGCCACTGGTTGAGCTAATGAACCTTAAAATACACACATACACACACTGATAATGCCACCAACTCTTTCTGTTTAGCTTCCATGAAAACGCCAACTACTGCAGGCAGGCTGAAGGATAATGGGAAGTTTGTGTGTGTGTTTTCGGTTGAAGTGATGAAGGTCACATTCAAAGCTGCGTGTGTTGTGGTTTCTCATCTGTTCGTATTTTAAGGGTTCTTTTCTCATTATGTCAGGAAATCTCATGGACACATCCAAACCAATCCGAATCTTTTTTCATCACATAGTGGAATGTGTTGAAAATATAATGATATGTGAATAATCAAAGGAAACCAAAATTATTAACCCACGGAGGTCTGGATTGAGAATCATACTCCAAATAAAAGTGGAAAAACAACAGATTTACATGTTGATGTTACATTAGGTGGAGCTCAGGAGTTGCCAGATCAATAGCTCTGTGTAGAAATTACATCCTCCTTGTGTTACGTTACTCAAATTCTCCTAAACATTCTCATGTTTAAATCCTAGTGATCTAAACATGTTTTACAAGGAAACTGTTACAGTGAGTAATGTCATTGTACAGGCACATGGAAAGGACTTACGATTTCATAATATACCATGAAAGACTTGCTTGGCATCTCTTTTCCCTGTCCACCTACGACAGGATTCCCCAATCCGGTCCCAAATCTGCAGGTTTTCAGTGTGTCCCTGCTCAAACACACCTGACTCAAACCCCACAGCCAATGATGATCAGGACAATGACTCATCAGTTGTTTGTTTGACAGGGACACACTGAAAACCTGCAGGGTTGCGGCCCTCGTAGGACCAGATTGGGGAACCCTGACCTACGGTATTAGGGGTACCTGGCAAACAGTTTAATATTGTTGATTAAAATAGTTGATGCGAGAGTGAGTGAGTGTGATTGGTGAGAGGAATTTATCTTGCAGCTATTCCCTTTCCCTAACATGATAGTTTTACTTTTACATACTTTAGTTTTCCTTAATTGCACCTATTGTCCGCTGTACTGTATGTGTGCTGTTGCAGAATTGCACATTTCCCCATTGTGGGACAAATATCTTCTCTTACAGTAAAACCTGTTGCTCCATTCTTCTTGTTGCTGTATCATACCGTCTTCTTCCGCTTATCCAAGATCAGGTTGCGGGGGCAGCAGCCTAAGCAGGGAAGCCCAGACTTCCCTCTCCTTGGCGACATCCGCCAGCTCATCCGGAGGGATCCCGAGGCGTTCCCAGACCAGGCGAGAGATGTAGTCCCTCCAATGTGTCCTGGGTCTCCCCTGGGACCTCGTCCCGGTGGGACATGCCTGGAACACCTCACCAGGGATGCATCCAGACCAGATGCCCAAGCCTCCTCATCTGGCTCTTCTGGACGCGGAGGAGCATCGGCTCTACTCTCATCCCCTCCTGGATCACCGACCTTCCCACCCTATCTCTAAGGGAGAGCCCAGCCACCCTTCAAAGCGGCTTTGTCACTATATTTAGCTACTTTTCAGACCCCTATAGCGACTTATTTTCAAAAAAGCAACCAGCGACAGAGCTAGCGACCTTTTCTGGTTTTCATGGTGACAGATAAAGTTTACATCGCTATCTCCGTCCGTTCATCGGGTGCTGCCTGCCTGTCCGCGCTGCTGCTGTGAGATGTTCACTCCTCCTCATCCAGATAACAAATGAATTGTGCAGGCGTGAGAAGATACTTTCTTTTTTCCTGGCCGAAGCATGTTTAAGGGATAGAACATCCACAGAATGATGTGCCTTCATTTTCTACTCATCCTCATGCTGAGTAAGACTGTGGAGCACTTTTTAATATCTCAAATGGAGGGGTGGGGGGTGGGGGTGTTATCCACTGACTTTCATATAAAGGGGTGAATGATGCTAAAAAGGTCCATAAAAGTCCACTAAACTTGGCGATATTCCTCCGTCCAATGTAATCCAAGTGTCCTGAGTGGGTAGCGTCCATAGTTTACTCAAAACGACATCATTTAGTATATTTTTATAGCCTAAACAGTAGGACATCGCACTTCCTGGATGTGCGTTCACACGAGTTCACTACTCTACGGAAGCCGGGGCAGACCAAACCAGACAAGATCACGCATTTGTTCTCTCTTTCTTTCTTTCTTTCTTACTTTCTTTTAAATCAATAGTCAAGCCCTTTTGTGTTTTTCCACAGCTCGGCCACTCTTAGCACAATGTAAACAGCTAATTTCTTCTTCTATGCTTGCATTATAGGCAGAGTAGGCGCTGACCGCTGCGGCTTCTGTAGTATCCGTAGTGTCCGTTGTGTCTTTAGTGTCCGTAGTGGCTGTAGTGTCGTAAACTCGCATCAACACGCATCGGGGAAATGCGATGTTCTATGAAGGAACATTGTCAAGTTTTTGTGTACTTTTATGGATCTTTTTGTTTCAGGCGCCAGGAATGCTACGGAATTATTTTATTCAATTTCTTTTTGCCACAATGTCCATTATACATATATGTTAATAGTCGTAAATTGTCCACTGTAGCCTAATATAACAGTTGCTGTTATATTTAAAAATAAAAAAACAAGTTGCTGCTTATTTCCCATGATGCCTTGTGGCACACCTGGGTTTTATTTGCACCATAAGTCAAATATGTATGTCACACCTTAAGTACCCTTCATGGCTGTCAAGTAGACATGACATTGTATTACTCGTGTAATAATGACTGCCTGCCATGGTGATGATGTCATTCAACAACTCCTAGCAACTTTTACGGAGACCAATAGTGACTTTTCATCCTGAAGAATTGGCAACAGTGGATCTAGTTTTTTCCGTCACAACCCCCAGCTCATGACCATAGGTGAGAGTTGGAACATCGATCGATGGAAAATCGAAAGCTTTGCCTTCTGGCTCAGCTCCTTCTTCACCACGACAGACCGATGCAGAGTCTTCATCACTGCGGATGCCGCACCAATCCGTCGGTCGATCTCCCGCTTCATTCTTCCCTCACTTGTGAACAGAACTCCGAGATCTTGGGGTTGTTGCCATGGTGATTAATAAATATTCTGGTTCTGAAATGTGGATTCACAGTTCTTCCTGTAAAAATGTAGGCTGTTCTTTTGTTTTGGTGATAAAGTTCTGAGTCATATGATTATTTTAGTTAAAAATTAACAGCAGTTCAAACTTTACTCGATCCTTAAGTTTCATTATAAGCTGATATTCGAGAAACGTTATCTGAATTACTAATTATTTCCACGGAAATTACCCAGGAAACCTGACTTTTCATAGTCCGTTCCCCCCGCCCCCCCCCAGACTCAGGCTGATGGAAGAAAGTTTTGTTCTGGACTTGAGTTTCGACAGCTGCTGGTCAACCAGGACCAGCTTTGCTCTGGAGCTGCAGAGTACTCTGTCTCATTTGGTTTTAGTGATTTTACACATTTCCAAACTTCTGCTTCAGCTTGTTTCTGTCAAGGTCATATCTTTTTTTCATTTTCCCCCAGGCTGATCTCATATTTGAAATCCTCGTTGGGTTTTTGTTCTTTTCACTCGATTTTTCCCAGAGTTTGTATCTGCTTTCACTCTAAATCATCTCATGTTAGGGTTCAGACCTTTGTGGACTAGAAGAAATGGAAACGGGTGCAAATGAACAACGTGCACCAAAGGCACTCACTTAAAGCTTTTACAGTGAGGAGATGTACTGCATGAATATTACATGACAGAAGCATGTTACAGAGAAGCATGTGAAACACACAGATCACCACACACACTCACACACAGACACACACATATCAGCGCCTCTGTTACCTGACTGCAGGATTACATCTGTTTTTCTGTAAATGTTGAGACATCATGAACCACATTTTGAGACCAGATTGTAGAAAGAAAAAGGTTTCTTTTGAATTAAACTATATTTTCTTTAAAAGGCCATATTTTCACCGTTTTTTAAGTTGAGTAAATTCAGACGTTTGCACTGATGCAAATGACACAAGCTTAAAACACCTTGAAAAACTATTAACGATGATTTGAACTGTGGAGTTTGTCAATAATCTTTCGTTTAGGGTTTTTAAAATCACAGCTCCTTGATGCAGTAAAGTGATTATGTAGGACAACTCCACCTCCTACAGTGGAAGGCTATATTATCCTACTTGAACCAGCAAACGCACCAGCTAGTAGTGAAGCTAACAGTTACTCTACTTCTTCCTTCGATGCCATGATTTGAGCTGCTTACTTAAATAAAAAATGACAAAGAAACTGAAAAGCTAAGCATGCCAGATGTAACGGTAAACATGTTTTAGTATAGGAATGTTTGTGCTATTCTTGCCAAGACTAAGGCCCAATCTCAGTTTCTCTGCCTTAGCCCTTCCCCCTCTTTTTTTGGGCATTCACGTGTAGGGGTAGGCTTCTCAATCCTGTTATGGACGGAGGGGTAGGGGTAAGTGGTAGGGGTATATATCCCTTCA
>JALJCO010008046.1:15000-130325 GCA_023101725.1 Atherinomorus stipes | reverse complement strand
GCGTTGCTTTTCTTTTCTTGTCTTTACATGAAAGTTACAGGTTTTGTTTAAATTATTTATTAATTTGGAATTCTTAAAGGAACTAGAGCAAAGAATCTAAAAAAAACAAACATCCATGTCCATTTTCTTTAATACTAATGGGTGATGAAGCGCTAAATGCCAAAAAGAATGTTTCTACCCACTTCTCTCTCCGTTGCCTTGAACAGGCTGTTTGCTGCAAAATTCGCTGCAATTCGGTGGCCGAATTTCCCGCGCTGCCCTGCGGACGTGACGTCAAATGACGCTACATCCGCAGTTTTGATACAGGAAGAAGACAGTCGCGGTAAATTCAAACACTGTAAGCGATAGTTATGGACTGTTCCAGCAAACGACCCAGATCAACCGACAGACCACTAAAAAGTGTAACTACGAAGAAAAAGCGTAGTGAACAACATTATAGCTTCAGTTTGTGCACGCTTCCGTGACAGCTTGGCTGGTGGTTGTGGTTATCTGAAGAGCCAGTCGCGGCAGTCGCAAGTTTTGTTTCTTAATCTTGCCTCTAGTCCCTTTAAAAGACAGCCGTATTCCAAGGACAAAATGCCTCTTTGAGACAGAGGTACCTACTGTAAGTGACACTAGCCTCTTGAATACAATGTAAGTGTTACATCTGAATTCAGTTCTGCATCAAATGACTGTAGTTGATGCTGTTATCTATCAGCTTAAGCTAACACAATATCCAAGTGCACATGTTAATAAAGGTACTGCACTGTGGGCTGCAATAGTGTGTATATAGCTCTCTATTTCTTGTGTTAACACACATGTACTGAGGGATGTTTTACAAAGAGGATCTAAACTGAGAGCAACTCATAATTTATATATATATATTTTTTTTGTCTAGCGTACCTTTTTAAGATTGTTTGATTGATTGATATTTTTTAAAGGTGATTGCTACAACTTTTTAATCAAAACCATAATTAAAAAAAAACAATGCATCCACAGAACATCTAGAGGGGTGCAGAATAAAAGTGTTAATTTTGCCCCCCAACTCTTAGAACATATACATTATTGTTTTATCAATTCTGATGGGTCCCCAAAAAATGAATATTTATATCTGATTACCATGGCAACATGGATTTTTCACCATTAGCATTAGCTCCGCAGTTGCTTGCTCTACTACCAGTCTACTACCAATTAAGCATATCAGGTGATGTGCATCTCTGTAATAAGAAGGGCTGTGGTCTAATGACATCAACACCCTATATCAGGTTTATTAGGTAAACATAATTATTAGGCAACTTAACAATGAACAAATATATACCCATTTTAATTATTTTCACCAGGGAAACCAATATAACAGCTCAACATTTACAAATATACATTTCTGACAATCAAAACAAAAACAAATCAGTGACCAATATAGCCACCTTTCTATGCAAGGACACTCAAAAGCTGCCATCCATGGATCTTGTCAGTGTTTTGATCTGTTCACCATCAACATTTTGTGCAGCAGCAACCACAGCCTCCCAGACACTGTTCAGAGAGGGTGTACTGTTTTCCCTCCTTGTAAATCTCACATTTGATGAGGGACCACAGGTTCTCTACGGGGGTTCAGATCAGGTGAACAAGAGGCCATGTCAGTTTTTATTCTTTTAGACCCTTTCTTACCAGCCACGCTGTGGAGTACTTGGATGCGTGTGATGGAGCATTGTCCTGCATGAAAATCATGTTTTTCTTTAAGGATGTGGACTTCTTCCTGTACCACTGCTTGAAGAAAGTGTCTTCCAGAAACTGGCAGTAGGACTGGGAGTTGAGCTTGACTCCATCCTCAACCCGAAAAGGCCCCACAAGCTCATCTTTGATGGTACCAGCCCATACAGTACCCCACCTCCACCTTGCTCTCTGCCCTTTACCGATCCAGCCACGGGCCCATCCATCTGGCCCATCAAGACTCACTCTCATTTTATCAGTCCATAAAACCTTAAAAAATCAGTCTTGAGATATTTCTTGGCCCAGTCTTGACGTTTCAGCTTGTGTGTCTTGTTCAGTGGTGGTGGTTTTTCAGCCTTTCTTACCTTGGCCATGTCTCAGAGTATTGCACACCTTGTGCTTTTGGGCACTCCAGTGATGTTGCAGCTCTGAAATGTGGCAAAACTGCTGGCAAGTGGCATCTTGGCAGCTGCACGCTTGACTTTTCTCCAGTTTATGGGCAGTTATTTTGCGCCTTGGTTTTTCCACACGTTTCTTGCGACCCTGTTGACTATTTTGAATGAAATGCTTGATTGTTCGATAATCGCGCTTCAGAAGCTTGGCAATTTTAAGAGTGCTGCATCCCTCTGCAAGATGTTGCACTATATTTGACTTTTCGGAGCCTGTCAAGTCCCTCTTCAGACCCATTTTGTCAAAGGAAAGGAAGTTGCCTAATAATTCTGTTTGCCTTATACACCTGATATAGGGTGTTGATGTCATTAGACCACACCCCTTGTCATTACAGAGATGCACATCACCTGATTTGCTTAATTGGTAGTAGGCTTTCGGCCTATACAGCTTGGAGTAAGACAACATGCATAAAGAGGATGATGTGGTCAAAATACTCATTTGCCTATTAATTCTGCACTCCCTGTACAGCATTTTGTGTATTAGGCAAGGCCAGATTATTGTTTACATGAGTACAAGACAATGCCGGTAGTTTCTGTGTTTATGATTTGTGCATGAGTGTGAATCTAACGTTAAGTCTCATGATTCTCTCTCAGAAGGAAATGGAGTTTGTTGTTTTCTACTCCAGAATCATTCTTTGTCATTGAAGATCTGTGGGTGGGACTGCTCAGTATTTAATCCTTGCTGCACTCTGACAATCTTGTGAATGGAAGTATTGTTCAGGCTCTGCGCAGGAGCCACAACCAGCTAGAAAAAGATAGCAGCTTCCCACCCATAAGCTCTGCCAGTTGGCTGCTGGAGGAGTACATGCATAACCTGGAGGGATCACTCACTGGGATGGTTGCCTCATCTTTTATGAGATATTCAGCATACAAAGCTGGAAATGGTTCAGTCAATGAATGAGTTCACAGTTATAGCTCACACTGAGAACAATACATTGCCACATAAATGCATTTCATTTATGTGACATTATTAATGCCACATAGATAAAAAGAAGTCAGTCTTGGGTTTAAATTTGTTCATATTTGTTACATCTCAATTCATCATTTTAGATCAGAGCTGTAAACAGTTGATGACAATGTTTGCATTTGTGCCAACTTGTCCCATTCGTCCAGTCTCACAGGGAAAACATGTCAGATGAACATTTGCTTGCAAGTAGAAAATGTGGTAGCTCCTATTGCCGGGGTCGGCAACCCAAAATGTTCAAAGAGCCATATTGGACCAAAAAAACAAGTCTGTCTGGAGCCGCAAAGATCTAAAAGTCTTATATAAGCTTACAGTATAAAGGGGTCGGCAACCTTTACCAGTCAAACAGCCATTTGGACCCGTTTCCTACAATAAAAGAAAACACTGGGAGCCGCAACTGACTTTGACATTAAAAATTTTATAAAAATGTGTTGCATTTATGAAATCAATGAACAACTGCAGAGAAAAGTCCTTCTATCTATGGGGGCGAGAAAGGGCGCTGAACTTAAAGGTGTCATAACCTAGTGTACTACATACACAATCCTTAAATTATCTTCAAATGAATTTTTAATTGTAGTTGGGTGGGATGAAAATTTATTGAGCTCATTTTAACCTCTTTTTATCCCCAACTTTTGTTTGTCACGAGAATACGCACGAGAATTAGACCTGTCTGTAACGCTTGTCAAAACAGTGTTTTATCAGGACAGACCAAGTGAAGGAAATGATGTCCCAACAGAGAAAAACGCGAGAAAAAACGTTATGGTGCGGATGATGGAGAGGATCCGCGGAGTAAAAGGGGTGGACTCTGATGAATATAAGGAGTGGACGTCTGACGTGAAGTTATCCAAACAGTGCTAGCTTTTGTAGCTACATTAGCAGCTTGTCCGCTCGTCAACCATCGTTTACTGGTCTCTGACACAAAAGATAATAAGTTACACAAGCAGCAACACTTACCGACTGCACATCCTCACTGATAAATATAATCCACTGGTCCCTGGTAGTGCTGTCCCTCCTGTTAAAGCACAACAATCCCCCCCCCCCCCCCCCCCTTGTCTTTCTCTCTGACAAAGCTGGTCATAACGCTACTCTGCGGCAGGTAATCAGCTGCGTTCAGGTGGCGGTAGAGAGGCTAGCTTAGCAGCTCGCAGCCTCTGTCGTTCACGTCATTCGGAGAAAAAAATCCAAATCGCATACTGTGGAGAGCGCGCTCTTGTGGCCGATTCTGGTGAGAAGAGAGAGCCCGCAATCAAAAACGAAGTTTCTGGCACGTTTTAACTGAGGTCCTGTTCCAATACACCTATTTTAACGTGAAAAAGTGGTATTTCCGGGTGATGACTCCTTTAAATTATCCACCGACAACAAATCAAACATGCCGTCCTGTCTGTGTGCCGTCATGCTTTCACTAATGCACAGTCAGCTGTCCACTGAAAAAATTAAAAAAACTATTTCACAAAATATAAACGGAGCTACGCAAAATAATCTGGTTAGCAGTGAAAGCAAATGAATCTGCCCACGCAGTACTGAATGCTTCCTTTCCAACAGATACTTTTCTTCTCCACAGTCGACCTACCTAACTGGGGAAGTTATCGAAGCGCAGCATGACAGGGTCGGACTTTTAAATAACCTTTTGCTCGTTCGTTAGTCGCTTTAAACGCCATAACTGCAGCAACAGCGCAATGTTGTGATCCTTCTGTAGTCGACTGTACTGAGAATCCAACCACAGCAGAGACACTCCGCTCTGAGATGTTTGTGGAACAGGGCGCAGGAGGAAAGCTCGGCGCTCTGCGGCACGTCCACACTCAGTTCAGTGATGGTTGCTTTCTCATTGCTGGACAAACTGATTAATCCAGGTGTGCCTGAGCTCAGTAACTGACCAGACACACTAGACAGATTTGTCTAGTGTGACATTCAAAATCATCAGAAATTCAATTGGAGTAAAACCAGTAGAGCAAAGTAAATAGATTAAATAGCAGTTCGCCAAAACTGTCAAGGTAAAATCAAACCTTTTGTTTTGTATTATTGATGTTTGAATAGAGAACACAAAACTACTTGTAAGTAGACATGATGAACATTTTTGAGCTATGATTAAATAGAAATAGATTTAATATCAACCCCAAAGGCTTATGTATTAAACAAATTTACAAAGACTAAAACTAAGGATGTTTTTGCAATAATTTTAGTTTTGCAAAGACTCGATACAGTTTCAGTTAGTTATAATTTTTTAAAAGACTGTCATTTTTATTTTCATTTCAGTTAAAGCAACCCTTACAGATGTTGCATTGTTACACAATTTTTTTAAATAGGGTACAATGCTATGAATGAATAAATGAATGAGGTAATGGAACTCAATACAAGACAGACTCACCATTAATCAAAATAAAATACTATTCCAATCTCTAAACTTTCAATGAAAACTAACCAATCCTTGCAGTGGGGCGCACTCCTAGGACTGGCTGAGGGACCTGCCTGTCGGACCTTTGCATCCTCAGTAGGAGGCGGAGGGGATGGGGGTGGGATCTCAGAAATGAGACGGGACTGCTTTTATTCAAATAATTTTACTGTGCTCTCTGAAATGCAAGATTGGTAAATGTTGCTTTAATGAAAATAGTTTTCAATTTTAATTTGAGTTTTTTGTTACTTTTAGTTAACTATAATAACCTTGAGAAGGACTAGCTCTTGTTAAAGAATCGCCGAACGGGAAGACAGGAAGTGAAAATAGTAAATAAAGCAGAAAAAGAGCAAAAGTGCGGACATAACGCACACTCTCATATCATTTCGATCATCTTTAATCAAGTGGGGCAAAGCTATGGAGAAGCAAATGATCAGCTGGTGGAGGAGAGGCCAGTGTTGTTCACGGTTCACATTTGCTGTTGTGGTGTTATTATATTTGCGCATGAACCGAAGGTACACCCAAATCTGTAGTCGGTTCGGCGTGTTTTTCGTTAATTTTCTCACCGTGTCGGTGAGACTGACCCCATTTTCTGGCGACGACTGCGACGGTTTGCAGGAGGGATGGGCATATCGATACCCTGGAGTCGATACTTCGATACCAGCCAGACAAAATATCGGAATCGATACTTTGAGTACAGCAATACCACTGTCCAGATACAAAACATGCAATTTATTTTTCACTTCTGAGAGTTTTAGGCAATGAAATGATGTGAGACCAGCCAGATTCTAGCTTCTGTGTCACATGATGGTGGTAGCCTATCAGGTGCCATAATGATGCTGCTACTCTTCATGATGACGATGATATTTTGGTACTTTTCAGTACTTTAATGCAGGTTTTTGCAAATCATGTTTTGGTAAATTTGGTAAATCCACCGAATAAACTTAAAAAGCCTAATCTTAATCTGTACTTAAGTTATTTGATAATTGAAATAAGTTTTTTATCTTATTTTTGTTTGATTTACTCATCAATATAATTAGTTATTGTTTTAAAAGCATTTCTTTCCAGTACTTCTGTTCTACAGTTTTACTTATATCGGATATTGCCCTTGCATTCAAGATATTAATGCAAACTGTACAATCATGTGATTTTCTTTTAAGGGACAAAAAGTATCGGGATCGATTTTGATTTAGGTATTGGTATCAATAAAAAAGTACCATAAACTACTGGTACTGTATCAACAGGAAAAATTTCGGTATTGCCCTTATAGCCGGCAGTCTGTCCGATACGTCCCCGCCTTACAAGAGGACTGCAGCTGAAGTATCAAATATGTCCTCTAATAAGTACAGTATAAAAATTAGATCTGAATCTGCATGATATAGCGTACTTTAACAAGCTTTAACCAGCTGCAATGTAAAGCAGAATCATCAAAAACATTGTCTGATATTATCCTTTTAACAAAAAGACTAAATTAAACTTCAAACACTCGTTAAAAACAGATGAATAAGAAGCTCTGGTTGCAGAAAAGAGCTAAAAGGATATTAATCTGGACTGAGTTTAAATTACAAGAAAACCAGTGAGGTCATAGATGGAGTCCCACTGTCTGAAACACATAGGTTCAGGCTTTTGTGTGTATTTGCTGGTTTAATGTAGCAGAGGAAAAAAAAAGTGAAGACTTTGATTCACTTAAGCTCAGGCTCTGCCTCTACTCCTGCTGAGGAGTCACCCACCCAAAAATGCTGTGTCACTGAAGAGGAGCAGTAACATGCTGCAGTTCTGCTCCGCTCCACTGATCTGATACTGTTTTGTTTCTTCATAGAAGTGAACAAAAGGCTGACACTTGATCCACAATGGAAAAAGAGAAGCGCCATCGTCCCGCCGCTGCCCTCTTGTGGTCAGTGTACACGACTACTTACAGTAGATGCCTCCTCACACACATGCCGCAGACAAGCAAAGACACAGTGATTTTAAAAGACACGTTTCCCTCGGGCTGCTCTCGTCTTTTCGGATTCATTTTACGTCTCACGTCAGATGCCATTCCTCAAGAGTGGGGCCAAGCCGTCATTGTTTGTGTGTGTGTGAGAGAGAGAGAGAGAGAGAGCAAGAGGCAAAAGATGTTGGACCGGTTTGTCAACTGGAATCCATCATATCATACTTGGCATAAGTGTGTGATTTTTGCTTGTTTTTTCAATAAGTTGCTCAGCTTACACAGTTTTGTGGACACAAAAGCCCAATAACACTCACATTCCAGATAAAGGCTAATGCTCCGTACAGGAACTGTCTGGCACTGCATCCTGCATGCCAGCTGTTACCCTCCAGTCATGCTGACAGAGAACTAAGACTTAGATAGATAGATAGATAGATAGATAGATAGATAGATAGATAGATAGATAGATAGATAGATAGATAGATAGATAGATAGATAGATAGATAGATAGATAGATAGATAGATAGATAGATAGATAGATAGATAGATAGATAGATAGATAAACAGGTTGTACTGTTTCCTTCTCTCCTCCTCCTTTGTGGGTGTGTGTCCTTTTTCACCTGCTGTGTCCTGCAGGCATGCGTTGCATTGCAGAATTTTGATTTCCTGAATGCGCTTCCACACTCTCACACAAACACACCTGCAAACTCACACACTTGGCGATGCTTTTGTGTAAGAGACAGGTGGATACTTAAGCAACAGGGAACGGCAAGTCAGGTCAGAGAAGGGGAAACGGAGCAGAGACAGGTTAAAAAAGAGGCATCGTAAGTTGGATTTAAGCGAGACAGATGAAAAGGAGCACCGGAATGATGGAGACACCTGTGCTGGCCAGAGTGAAGATGGCAAGTTTCCTCCATATTATTTGGATTTCTAAACATTCAAGAAAAAGAAAATGCTCTTCAGAAGCATCAGGTAAGTGTTGAGACTTACTTACACTAAACAAATGTGATGGTTGTACAATCGTAGAAGAAGAAACTCAAAAGAGGTCTAATTGAAATGGAAGACTGAAAAAAGAAAGTCTTGTTTAAAAAAAATTAGACTGTGGGAACAAAAGACTAGGAATAAAAGAAAGAGCATAGCTTCTTGCAGCCCCAAGCCTTTTTATGTGTTCCTCTTGTGACATAACATGCACATTTCAAAACAATTCCAGCTTTATCTCATCTGAAAAGTTTGGTTTTATGTAAAAAGCTAAACAAAACATCCTAATTATACGGTGACACTCTAAAAACTAAAATCTCACTGAGTTTTCTCTAATTTCTAGTCAAAATATGTCATCACGCTCAAAATGGGACAAAATAACCCAAAGAGAAACATTTATTTCTATTTATTTCATATATTTATAGGCAGACCTTTTTTTTTTTGCTTATTACAAGCAAAAAAAACAACCTTGTCCACTCTTAAAATACGTAAAAAAGAAAGAAAGAAAGAAAGATATTTTTTGGCTTGTAATACGGAAAAAAATAAATAAATGAAATAAAAAATCTACCAATAGAACAAGGAACTTTTTTAAGACTTCTTGAAATAAGATGTATTGCCTTAAAACAAGCTCCTATATCTCACTGAAATGTTTCTCTTTAGGTAATTTTGTCTTATTTTGAGTGTGATGAGATATTTTGACTAGAAATGAGAAAAATATACTCGGTAAGATTTGAGTTTTTGCAGTGTAGGTTAGAGAAAACAATGTGGTGGACTGAAGAATGGAATTTGTTAGAACATTGTAACACAAACAAAATTCAGTCAGTTTATTTGTGCTGCATCTATATTTTTCATTGATCGTCACGTTGCGTACTTCATAAAGTAAATCCTGTAGATTAACAGTTTTAATCAGGGTGTGTTCGATCACATTGCTTTGAAATCATGTCAAATTACAACCAGAAGCAGAAAGGCCAGTGGAAAGGTGGTAACAGTGCTGTAACAGTTAACATTATAGCTATTACACAGAAGGTGGTAGAAAATTTTAAAAAAATCTAACTGCAACTGCTTGATTGAATCCAAAAATGAGTCATTTATTGATTAAAAAAGAAAAAAGTTGGTCCTGACACAGCAAGATTCAATTTATCTGCCATTATATAAATATGATGTGACACATCAACAATTATGATGTTAAACCAGTTTCTATCTATCAGAGATCTATCCAGGGTATTTCCTGTTCTGATAGATAAAGTGTCAATAAAATCTACTTGTTTAAATGTTTTTCCAATAAATAAGTAATAGCAGTTGACCTTGGCCACATGCCAACTTTTTGCTGGTATCTGGCCAAATGTTGTCCATCTACTCCTTAGCACCATGCTCGACTAAGGTAATTATAGACAAGTTTCACGGACATTTCCGTTTTACTTCCGTAGTCAATCAATTTCTGCAAAGCGCTTCCGGTCGATAATATCTGCATTCATTTACACTGAATAGTGATGTCTCTAAAATGGCAACATTCTCATTTATTTCTTATAAAAGAACACGTTTTATTACTTCCTCACCTGCTGCGACACTGAACTGGGAGGATAATATGATGAAATGACCTGATGTTACAACTAGCAATGTATTTTTGTACTTTGTTGAGTCCTATGGTGATAAACAGGAACGCCATAGACATACAGTGAAGCAGTCGGCTGTAGGTTGATAGCGACACACACACGGCAGTTTAGTGTCCACGAAGACAAATGTTCAACACCGAGCCAGTGTCTGGATGAATCCTGTCAGAAGGCTTGAGTGGTGGTTATGGTGGATTTTTTTTTCTTTTTTTTTTTTGAGTTAAGGAGAATGGAGAGTTTGAGACAGCGGGCTGCACCCGGTGGTCGGTCACGTAGCTGCGTGGCTGTCGTCCTACGGTGAGTTCGCTCAGTTGACAAGGTTCATATTTAATTGTTTTCACAAGCTGCTGCAGCAACGTACGGCACAAAATGTCCAAGACCGCTTTTTGGTTTAACAATATCCACTTTTCAGTCATCGGGTTTGGGAGCTCTTCCTATGTGTGTTGTTGATTTGCGTATGTCCTCAGTGTAAAGTATCCTGTAACCATGGTAACCAGAAGCCCTTGGCAGAAACGAACAGACATGGCGGCTCCCATGGTTTCGGCCGTGAAACTTGTATATAAACAATAGGTGATTATCACGCTTTCCGGAACTTTCCGGAATCTAGGCATTTCCTCTCTTCCGGGCCATTTTAACAATGGCTGTCCCTGCTCTGTTACAATTTGTAAATCGGATAAACGCTAACCATACTTAAGTTTTCATTGATTCCCGACTGAAAGTGATGCAAAGGAAAAAAGTGGATCAAAGAGATCGATTCGCCGCGGTGAAGGACCGAACTTATAATAAAACAACGCAGCACGTTTGTTTGTAGTCTATGGTTTGTAGCCGGCAGACTACACAGCTGGTGTTAACAGGCTAGCGTTAGCCAGCTTGATGACGTGCCTAACTTTGTGCGGCTGAAAACACACAAGCATCTGAAAGCATCTTCTTTTTTGGCAGTCCCCAGTTGTTCCACTGGAAACAGGAGGGTACAGACCCGATTTTCAGATGCTTGTGTGTTTTAAGACGCACAAAGTTAGGCACGTCAGCTAATGCTAGCCTGCTAACTCTAGCTGTGTAGTATGCATCATTGAAGTGCCGGCTACAGACAAACGTGCTATGTTGTTTTGTATTATTTACTATAAAGTTCGGCCCTTCACTCTGGCGAATCACTTTGATCCACTTCTTCCTTAGTGTCACTTCAGTCGAGAATCCATGAAAATTTAAGTAGCGTTGGCGTTTATTTAAGTGGCACAGAGCAGGGTCATTGAAATAGACTGAAGAGAACCGGCAAGTAGTTTTAAGTTCCGGAAGCCGGAACACGGAAGCATGATAATAGGGATTATCACGCTTCCGTGTTACGGTTTCCGGAACTTGTCAAGCTGGCTAATGCTAGCCTGCTAACACCAGCTGTGTCGTCTGCCTGATACAAACAAACGTGCTGCGTTGTTTTATTATAAAGTTCGGCCCTCCACTCTATCGAATCGCTTTCTTTCCACTTCTTCCTTAGCATCACTTCAGTCGGGAATCAATGAAAACTTAAGTATGGACGGCGGTTATCCGAATTTCAAAGTGGAACAGAGCAGGGACAGCTATTGTTAAAATGGCCCGGAAGAGGAAATGCCTAGATTCCGGAAACTTCCAGAAAGCGTGATAATCCCCCATCCCCTGTTATTGATTTTAGAGTTATTTGTTATTTTTAAAGTTATAAATGGTTATAGTCTAAATTATTTGTCTGACTTGTTTTTCATTGCTGAACCTCCAAAAGCCCAGGTCCTTAACAGATGGATTTTTTTTATTTATTCCTAAGGTGAGACTCATGGAGAAGCATCATTTCGCTGTTATAGTCTCTTTTATGGAACCTCCTTCCTGGCCAGTTGGGAGTGTTCGTAATTTTAGAGGAAAACTTTTGACCTGCTTATAATTCAATATAACTGGTTGACTATATTGTGGCTATGAGGCGGTTTTATTTTTAATCTTTTTTCTTTTTCTTCTTTTTTTTTTGGAAAGCACTTTGAATTACAAACCTCTATGAAAAGTGCTTTCAAAAGAAAATTTGACTGATTGAATTAAGAATATTTATACTTGTTTGTGCAACAGAGTTACTAATGTTTCATCACTGTCAAAACAATTAGGAAATGTCATTTAAATTTAGTACAAATTTGATATCAGTCATCGTGTTTGTGACTGCCTGACTGTGAGATGATACATCGGAGTATACTGGCAGCCGGGGAAAAGCAACAGATCAGCTGTAATGTACTGCACATACACTCTGGTGCTTCTATCAGAAAGACTTTGTTCTGCTCAGACTCGAAAACAAGTCAGGAAAAGATTGTAAACTGGGATTAAAACAAGCTTTAATTTCTCAAATGAAAATAATCATTAATGTTATGATAATGCAGAAGTGGTGTGAAAGAAAAAAAGAGAAACAAAGAGGTTTTTGTTTTTACACATAGATTTCTGTTCCCGTGACTCGTCCATCCGCCCCAACATCCTCCAGTTAACCTGACTGAAAGTTCATGACATGAGTTTCTCATCAATGGCTTTGTAATGACATAAATGTAGATCCTTGTCAGACATTTTATGAGACAATACGCTGATACAAATAATTCAAGGAGCCCAGCAACAAATATAGTTTCTAAGTTGTTAGGATGCTTATTGAAGATGGATGGAAAAATAAGCATTGTCAACAACAAAAAGACAGTGATCCAAATAAAACAAAATTCTATTTTCTTATTCTTTTTTGCAATGGCAGCTTGCTTCCAGGTAGTTGCCCATCTGTCAATCATAAATATGACACAAAATAAAGTGATGTAATAAAAATTTAACTTTGCTGACAACTAAGAGATATGAAGTGATGAAAATTAGATAGCTGCAAGTTTTCAGAAGTAAAAAATTAAGAAATAACAGTGAGGTTTGTGCTAAAAATGTGTATATTTGAAGAAAGTAAAGTCTATGATTCTATGTGGTATGCATATTTTAAAAATATGTATAGCAAATACTTTCCAAAACAAAGTCAAATGTCATGTGTAATCTTATCTAGTCGCTGCTTCTTGTGTCGCCAAAACAACATTGAAAGTTTTACACCGAGAATTGTTATTTATTTCCTTGAATTCAGCATGATGATGTCTCAGGTCACTTTGGTCAGGTGTCACAGTAATGATGTTACTCAAGAACAGGAAATGGACCATAAAACAAATAAAAAATAATAATAATAACATCTTTCATGCCAGTTTGCAAAATATTTGCAAAATACCTTCCTGAGCTTCAAGAAACAAAGCAAGAAATTCTGCCTCAACTGTGAATCCTTAGTGGAGTGTTAAATCCCAAATCCAATAAAGTTACAAAAATGGAAAAATAAAAGGGTAATACATCTGAATATCCAAATTGTAGGTAAAAGGTACTTACTTTTACTCTCCTTGTCATGCAAAAGCGAAAAAGTATACTTTTCATCAAATAGTCTAAAGAGGGTTTGTGCTGAAATACATTGGTTCATTTTCATTTGTGATCTGAGTCATATAAATCAGTCAAATGTGGGAACTTCTGTAATTCTTCATTTGGATATTGAGATGTCTCCATTACAATTGTCATTTTTGCAGCTTTCCTGAGCTTCTCAACCTGAATAATCTAATGCCGTGTGATGTAAAGGGCTGTAAAGGAGTGATTAGTGTGCAGGGTGAAATGTGATATTTTCTTGGCAGACAAAAGTCTAATCACATACACAAACTGTGTTGTGCTTATTTATCATGTCACAATGTCCACTAATTTAACTCCATTTTGCTGTGTGATGAATGTGAAACAGCAGCATACGGGGAGTGACAGTAACTACTGTCGAATTATGTTTGCATTTCTTTTTAAGCTGTACTTCAAATTAACTCAAGAGTCATGTAAGTGGCACAAAGGCAGCCAAACTGGTATCAGAAGCCAAGCGACAGTAAGCTGTTTACTTTCTATGCTAACATTTGCCAAAAATAAATAAATAAATAAAAATGCCATTTAGCAACTGATGATAAACACAAACTATTTTTCTGACTTCCTGATTAAAGGTAATCAGGAAGTCAGTTTCAGCTTGATTTTAGCAACATAAAATCATATGATATCCAGCTGAAGCCACTCTGTAAAGCTAGGTAAATTAGTTATTAGTTAAACTGTCGGAACAGCTTTTGTCTCTGTTCTGTGTGTTCTTGGCATAATATCGCCTTTATATTTAAAAATTAATTGATTTTTTGGGGGGGGGTATAAAACATTAAGTTATTCTGCCAATGAAGAATAAACACTAGCTTTTAAGTCAAATGAAAAAAAAAAAAAAAAAAAAACATAAGACAAATGAAACAGGAAAATGTAGCCAAACTTGACTGCTGTTTCACCTCCTGTAATCGGTTTCTGCTCAAGTTCAATGGTAAGCTGAGAAATCTATAAAAATAAGGAAAAATGCTTACAGTAGCACTGGTTAACAATATAGACTCCAAACCAGGGGAAAACTGAGGCTACTTCCGGGTTGCCCAAAAATTGTAGTTCTTTCTTCATCCGCTAGGGGCTGGCTCCAAAACAGAACAAATCCCCATAGACTCCCATATAAAAAGACCAACTTCACAGCAGAAATAATCATGTTTACAGCCTGGTTCAAAAAATCATTTTAGGTTTAATAGGTCAAGTTTACCTTCATGTCAGCTGCAAGGGGGGTGAATTCTTTTATAACTCATCCGTTTAGATGTTATTGAAATTACACATAATTAGGGGCGTGCCTTTTTGATTGACAGGCGGCAGACTGGATGCCATTTTTAGCTGTGGAGGCTAATAGTTAGCTCCCTGCTTGCTCCCAGGAAGGCCTCAGCCTTTAGCAGAGTTACATGACGGCGGTTTTTAGCTGGATAACAAGTCTGAGCGTGTCTTACCTCTAAACCGCCTATCTTAGTTCATTCCTGTTCATTTTGGATTAGCTCAGTTAGCGTTAGCTTGGCTGTGAATCATTTGCACCGTGGCTAGGAGTAGCCTTGCCTTTGCCCATTTTAGTATTTTCTGGGAGTGACAACACACAGCAAGATGGCAGCTGTTGGAAATTGGCTTCAGACGTGACTGGATACTGCGTCCAATTATTTATTTATTTTTTAACAGCCTTTGCTTCAAACTGCATCATTTTAATATTCAATTTACAATTTTTTTAACAATTCATAAAATAAGAGAAATAAAAGTAGCACAGAAAGTAATCTCTGGTTTATTATTTCTCTGTTTGAACAGGTATACTATTAGAAAGTCTGTTTTTTTCCTTTGATATTTGTGATATGAGCAGCTGAGTTGAGCGTGTTGGCCCCATGAAGAACTTACTTAATCTTCTCTGCTAATGCTAAACAGCTTATGCTGCGTTCCATTTTCCTTGGAACTGGGAAGTGGGAACTGGGGGGTGACGTCACACCCGCCAACTTGCGTTCCAGCTCACTGGTTGGAAAACCAGGTAGCAGCCTAGCACAACAACGTGTTTGCTAAGGCTATTGCTATTAGCCGTTGTTAGCACAGCTGGCGTTGTAGTACACATATACAACATGAAAAATGTGAATTACACTACAGCAAGTTCCCCCTAAACCGGGGCGGTGATTAGCTCAGTTGGTTGAGCAGCCGCCCCATGAACAGAGGCTACAGTTCCTCAGCGCAGTCGGCCCTGGTTCGATTCCCGGTCCAGGTCCCTTTGCTGCATGTCACTCCCCACTCTCTCTGCCCCCTTCCTGTCGCTATACATCTGTTTAAACCAATACTACATGACTGATTTATGCAACAAAATATTAGTTAGAAGTGTAAATAAATGTAACATTACAGGAGCTTCTAAAACTACTAACACAGGGTGCGGCCATCTTTAAATCTGAACTCGGAGCTGCGAGGATTGTCCGACTTTCTGGATGGGCAATCCGACTTAGGGGGGCAGTTTCAGTTGAAACTTCCCACTCAGAATTGGGAATTTCCAACTTCCGATTTCAAATGGAATGCAGCAAAACTGTACTTTTGACTTTTGTTTTAAAGCAGAACTCAGTAACTTCAGCTTAGTGGCCCCCTAGTGGCCTCCTTTCACTGTCGTAAAGTTCGTACCCACCTACACCCCCACAGCATACAGACGTCTTCTCTACCTGTCTTTCCTCTATTTTGATCCCTAAATGTATTTCTAAGCTTTTAACTTGCTTGTCGATGCTACTTTGCCACGTTGGTAGCAGCAGCTCGTCCCTGTCTGAAAGCAGAGTCCTGTGTCTCCTGCAGCACGGCTTTTTACCCGCATTTTACAGGTAATTATGCCATGGATTATATTTTTCTCTGGTGTCACAAGAATACAAACTTTTATTTACTTTTTGTGGACATGACAAGCGATTGTTGAGCCTGTTTGGCCGTGAGGCTCAGTAATGCTTTACCCGGCGCCCAGGCAGCACAAGCTACGTGAATAGCTATTTATTCACTCTGGTCTGCTGTAGCAGGGTCCAGATGCTCATCAGATCAGAATCAGACACCAATCAGGCACTGATTTCAACACCTGTTCTACCACTGACAACAAGAGCCAGAAGGAGAATAAGCTGTTTGGCATTAGAGATTTGGCAGGTTTTTTATGGGGTAACACATACTCAGCTTTGTTGCTTAATCCCCAAATGCAACTCCTCCCAAAACCTGGCAGCTTTTAAAAGGGAAAAAACAGACTTTCAAACTAAATTCATTGTGAAGTAGCATTGTAACAACAAAGCAATAATCAACCAAACACAAATTTCATTCTTTTTGAGCAATTTTTAAAAATCAATTTCTTATATTACTTTGAATTTATAAAAGAGCTCAATTTAGAGCTTAATTTATAAAAGAGCTTAATAATATTGAGGGTTTGACTATCTGAATCATACATGTGTGAACTGGGATGTTCAAACAACAAAAAGACTCCCACGATTATCTCATTTTAAAAGTGTAAACGTTCTGAAGTGTAACTTAACCCACCATGTCCACTCCTCCCTGCCCTAAAGCCAGGTCTGCTGTGCACACAAAGACCCACAGATAATATTCTGTAGTTTTAGCTTACATAGTGCACAGGAGACTTTATAATCCCACAACTGCTACACCGATACACCATGATCTTATCACAATCTGCACGAAAGGGGATTAACATTACAGAAAAAGAGGAAGCTGCCTGACATGCAACTGCACTTCTGAAAATAACGTTTTGCATTAAGTTTAAACTCTGAGAGCAAACTAAAGTCGGATGAACAAATAATTTACAAAGAATTTTGTGCTATGTTTCCAGGACGATGTTTGAGCTTTTCTTTGAAGGAAAGTGGAGATGGAAACCTCATTTCCCACTATTCATGTGGTTTGCACTTCTGGTCACCGCTCTACCCACAGGTAAACACTCATGCATAAAAAGTTCATGCACTCACAAAAACAATTACCGTACCATTACAGTTACTTTCGACCACAGAGGATAGTCCTGTTCTGCTAGGAACACCTTGTTTGTTTCTGGCTTTAACTGCTATATTAACATGTAATAAATAACATGCCAAACCTAATGTATGACACATTAATGAGCAGCTTTCTTGCACTCTGCCTTTCCCAACCAGAGAAAACTGGTAAAAGTTCCGTAGGGGGCCTTTAAGATAGCTAAATATTTCTGATTTGACACTCACGCGTTTTTGTCTTTTTAAATAAGTCACCACCAATTATGGTAATAGATAGCCATTTTCTTTGGGTTTGGAGTTTATGAAACCAGCATGAAACACACAAGTGAAATAAATGAAGGCTTTTATTATTCATCTTTGGAGCCAGTACTGTTTCATCTCAGCAGACACTTCTTACCCCTGTATTTTCTTAAAAGCTTAAAAATTCAGCAGTACCCCATCTGTGACATCTGCATTAGTGTTTTTTTTTTCTTCTTTATATCCTTTTCAGCACTTGGCTATTTCCTGGGAGACACAAAGGCAGTATTTAATGGCTGTGAAGACCACTGGACCCTGCAGGACAGGGCCGCCATGCCAGAGCTTTTTGAGATGACAGTATGTGTGGATGTTCGTGTGGTGGTCCCCGGACCCTGGGTGGCCTTCTCTTACAGCTCAGTCTATGCACCCTATCCTGACTTAGGTCTGGAGGGAGATGCTGAAGCAATATATGGGTGGCTACTTAAAGTGCGACACCGGTTTCCTCTCCAGCTGTCCCCCACACATTGGCACAGGGTGTGTCTGAGACGGGACATACATGGCAACACTTTCAGCCTTGAGGTATTGTTTGCATTGTGGTACTATAAAATATCTCAACTGATTTTCAACACACTCTAAGGCAGGGATGCCCAAGTTCAGTCCTCGAGAGCTACTATCCTGCACATTTTGGTTGCAACCCTTCTCCAACACACCTGAATCAAATGAATGGCTCGTTACCAGGCCTCTGCAGAGCTGAATGACATGTGCATGAGGTACAGTAATTAGTCATTTGATTCAGGTGTGTTGGGGAGGGTATGTTTTAAAAATTGCAGGATAGTAGCTCTCGAGGACCAGACTTGGGCACCCCTGCTCTAAGGAATACAAAGCCAAATGGAGAGCTAACAACAGAACTTGTCACCACCTTTTTGACCTGACAAAATAACTACTACATATTGTTGGTGGAGTTTGGAATGAAGGACAAAACAATACGTTGCCAAGCAGTGTGTTTAGACAAGCACACTCAGGTATGCACTGTTAAGATGAAAAGATTTTTGACCTAGTCAGCTGCATGAAAGCAGATTATATGTCATAGTGGGGAATACTGAAAGTTAATAACCTCCTGAGACCCGGGGGGGCATTTTGATGTAAATTTTTTTTTTTACATATCAACCAGTACTGGAGTGGTAAAAACATATTGTAAAGACAACTTAATAACTTTTTACCTCATTTTATTTCAATTTTACAACTCATGCACTTCAGTGCACAACAGGACTTCATTGATTGTAAGTGGAAACTATTAAATCAGTTCAAGAGCTGATTATAAAAATTATAAGGTCTATTTCTGTACAGTGTTATTAAACAGTTTTTAATATGTATTTAACATATGTAGACGAAAGGTTGATAGAAAAGTGGTTGGTCCTTTACATTTTAGAGGATAAATTGGTGGAAATACGGCCAGACTATAGCTGCTTACGTGATGTTTCATTGGACTTCAAAACATCCATCCAAATATCCATCTCTGTATAAGTTTCATTCATTTTTCTTACATGACTTCTTCTTTCGAGTTTAATGGCGGTTGGCCAACTCAGAGGTGCCCTACCACCACCAACTGGTATGATTTTACAATAGTACAGTATGCTGCATACAATTTACTTCATAAAACAACAAAATAAATAAAAATTAACGACAATAACACAATTCAGTCTCTAAAAAAAAGATCCTCAAAACTTTTCTGCTTTCAGTCTTTGGATCTTTTTGCAAAATATCAATCAAGTCTTCTAACGTGATGACAGAGGGCTGCCATCTTGAAATCATATGATCAGCAGACGAATTTTGATTGGCTGCTAGATCTTCTGACCTCAGCAGACAGCTAAAGCTAAACTAGAACTAAACGGCGCCTTCCTCTCGCCCCCGGGCCTCCTTTTCTTTGTTCTTTTCTCTATCCCCCTCTTCCTGCTCTCCCCTTTTTTTTTTTCTTAGTTCTTGCTTTTTTTTTTTTTTTTGTTTTTTTCTTTTCCCCTGCTTCTTCTTTTTTTGTTCTATTTTTTTAACCCCCAAATCCGTTCCTTGACTATTCTCCTCCCTTTCCATTTATCCATTACCGTCTATTCCTCTTTCCCCCCTTTTTTTTTATCCCCTTTTCTCCGTCATCCTTTGTTACCTTCATATACCCTCATTTTATACCAATTTCTTTAATGTGACATATACCATCTAACACAAAAGTGTTGTTTATCTTTTAACCTAACGTGTACTGCAGTACATGTTGATAAATTAGTCAGTTTACCTGTTAAAATAAATAAGCTTGGTGCTGAAAACTTAATCAGATTATTTATTAGATGTTCATTTTTTTAAAATCAATCCAAAACAAACAATGTTAAAAATATTAATATCATGCTTGTCTTTCTTTCTTCTATAAAATGCACTTGTTGAGATGCTAGCCATTCTGGAAAGACAATAAAGTTGGCAAGGCCACGCCCTCACACATGTGATGTCATCTTAAAGCTATGGTTGCCCTCTACAGTAGGAAACTTAGAGTGGCATCTATAGTAAGTGATATGAGCAGAAAATAATGTGTACTACAGTGCACAAAAATGCATTACTTGGTCTCAGGAGGGGTGGCAGCCTGTAGTTTGAGGACTATCACCATTTACGAGAGCTGTAAATCTTGTAGATATTCATGTTTTACAATCAGAAGTGATGCAAGTCAGGCTGTGTGAACATCCCAGGTTGATGGAAGAATGGTGGCAGAAAGGACCGTCATCTCCCAGGCCATCCCTCCATCAGGCGCCCTGTGGTTGGGCTGTCGTCCCAGAGACCGATTCTCAGCAACCAAGATGGGAAAAGTGGAGCTGTACTTGTTTCGCATGTGGGCAGACCTGGACAACCATAGGTTCTGTGAGGATGGCACTGTGATTGGCTGGAACGCACAGTACTGGGGGGTGACTAGTCCCAAAGCTAGAGAGAGAGACCCGTATCTTCTGTGTGGTGAGACACAAACATTTTCATCTGTTCTGTAGATTAATTTCAAGCTGGGATCTTATGCATATTTAGTCTATTAACTGCATCTCTAACAGGATGCAGGATCTTTTTTCTGTTGAATTCATGACTCATGAATGTAAAAGGCTGGATTCTGCTCTAAACTTGCATGTGTGATGTGCTGAGTAGAACTTTTTTTTTTAGCATGCATCTTATCATGTCTTCTTTCAACTTTTCTTATAGATAAAAAATGTACTTTTAATGCCTCTGCTTTTATAATGTCTTGCCAAGATGGTAGCCTAAGATATGTATGACATAATACAAAAGAGTACACCCTGTTCAATTATTGTGAGACAGTCAGCACTTGGAAGAGATAAACTTGACATTTGTAGCCTTTATCTGTTAAAATTGGATTCCTGATAGAAAAAAAGGCAACATCACCTGATAAAACTGATATCGTAAATGCTGGCTAATTCAGGTTGTATTCTACCAAAAGGCATTTTAAAGAAAAGGTAATGAATTCTCAACAGAAAATATTCAGCTGACATAATAGTTTGAAATTATGGCAAAAAAAAATATATAGCCTATATTTTTGACTGAATGACAGCGGCGAGCCCTAAAAAGTCTACTATTATCTTAAACAGTCATAGAAATATATGTTCATGATGAACAGATAATCTAATCCCAAGCTTTAAGACATAATTTGGCTTTTTTCTATATTAAAGGGGAGCATAGCCAAACAGTTATTTTTGCAACTCATTTGTAAATACTCCAAAGAAAAAACAGCATTTTTTACAGCGAGTGATTATTTTGAAACGCCAGACCTCACTTCCTCAGCAAAACACTTAGGTGGTGGTAATAATATGGAGCTTTACCCGGAGACCAAGTTGACCTTATTTTGACTGGCTACACCTTATTTGGCAATAACCCTATTCAGAGAAAACTAGGTCAAGCTGCGGTCGGACTTTGCTAAAGGCTAACTGTTAGCAACATGGGCACTTCAGACAATGTGAGCTGTGTTTATCAGACAAGACAGCATTTAGAAAATAAATAAACTTACAGGTAATGACAAGGTTGTGGCCCCCTCCCTCAGTGTTGCTGCAGAAGTTTTCTTTTAAATCCATTTGTTCAAAAACACAGACCTGACTGCACAGAAGTTACTACTAGCTCCATACACGCAGCTGAATCAGACAGGGAGGGGGGAGCGGGGGAGCGAAGCGAATGGTGCATAGACCGTTAGGAGAGAGGAGGGGGCGGGGCTGTTTACTTGATAGTGTGCTCTTATTGGAGCAATTAAATTACGTAGAATGATAACACTACGTAGAATGATAGGCTGCTGTCTGATTCAACTGTTTCTGAACAGAGAGACAAAGCTGACAGACCATAAACAGGAACTTTGATTCTCACTCTGGACATTCACATGGCCTCATCGGTGCACAACAGATCATATTATACACCCAAAACCCCAGAAAAGTGAAATTTGATGTCATGACACCTTTAACAAGGTCAGCAGAGGGGCGCAAAAGAACACATTTTCATCCAACGTCAACTTTTTTCTTGTTGAAACCATGATAGTGTATGCAAAACATGTCACTTACCCATGCATGAAGTCATCTTCTCTTACACTGTAGTGCTGCATGTTTTCCTGCATGTTAGATGTTGAATGTTGCATGTTTCTGTGTCTTGTAGACCACAAACGATTAAGGCGAGATGCAAGTAGTAACACAGTCAATACTAATGGTATGGATTCAGGTGACTTATACACACCCATGTATGTTGTGTATGTATCTACTGTAAATGTACAAACATCATTTTCAGAAAAGTTTTTACACTTAAACTCCTATAAAACTACTTTTTTAGTCTGTGCCTTTGTTTAGCAGACATCAGTCCAAAGAAATGTATTTAGAAAATATATTCCCGGCAACACCTTTTTTGTGCCACTGTGTTACATGAACCTTCTTTTTAATTACACTTCTTAGTTTAAAAAGTTTGGGAAGTGAGAATACAAATTGTAGTCCTTCAGAGGAATCCATTCTTTTACAGTTTTTCAGATTCTCAGTCGTCTGGTGCTTGTTTTTGTCCAATTTTCCCTCTTTTTGTTTTAAAAAGGAAACAGATCCACACTATGCGGGTCAGTCAAGCGTACCACGGACACTGATGCATCGTCCTAGCATCACAGATGTGGGCTGACATCAGATCTGGTCTCGTTTCTGGCACATAAAACCAGATGTCTGTTTTTTTCCATCTGAGATGAGATCGTGTTTCTGCAGAGTTGATAAATGGCTTCTTTCTTGAGTAAGACAGTTTCATTAACATTTCTGGAAGTAGAGGTTGACTGAGTTGAGTGAAAAAAATATTTTCCAAGGTACTCCTGAGCCTACATGGCTAAATTGATGGAATAATAGTTTCTCATGCTTTGCTACAGCCATGGTCTCTGTTGGCCTCGATACTGAGATTACCCAGGACTCCCTAAAGACCAAAGTTCTTTACAATCTTGCAATGAGAAACATGCTTTTGAAGCCAACGGATGATTTCAGATCAACATTGGCACAGTGTTGAGCCATGACTTAATCTTGCTTGGAAAGGCTAAAACTTTAGCAGAACTCTCTGTTTATTAAATTCTGACATCTTCATTTTTCACCAGCTAATCTGCTGGTTTGTCTCTTCCTGATAAACTCAGTCACATTTTCTGGCTCTTTGTTCATCTCCCTCCAAATTTCCACACATGGTGAAAGTTCATAAGGAAAACCCTAAAAATAATCTGTCTTTGGACTTTTGTCTGTCAAATGAAGGTTTAATTCAAATAATTAAATACAGAATGAAGTTTTTATGCATTTTAGAAAGCTCCCCATCTTTGCTGAAAATGATTTGTACATCAATAGTTGTGCATGTCGTTTCCATTAAGAATCACTTTACTGTCCATTTGTATAATGTAAATTTTGTGTTTATTTTAGGGGTGGGACTTTAACGCATGAATTCCTATTAATTAATCACAAGAAAATGAATGTGTTAAAAAAATTAATGCATTATGATGCATTTGCATTAGAAGCAAATCAGAGCTTTTGTCAGTGCTGAGTTTCTCGTACACCCGATTACGCTGATGGACACGGCAAAACTGTGACTTTGTTGCTATTTAGCCAGTTTTCAGACCACGCTTACTGTTTTTTTGTAATAAGCAGCTAGCAAAAAATCTAGCAAGATTTGGTTATTGGAGACTTTTAGAGACAGACTTGAAAGAATTTAGTTTTTACTTGCTTCTGTTAGCTGTGGCGCGACCTCAGACCCCTCCCCTGCCTCAAACACATACTAAAAACCGCAGGAAGCATCAGCTGCAGACAACAGTAGATATTCACCTCTGCTCCATGACCCAGAAAATAAAACTCAAAGCTGCCACTAATCATCAGATATTAATGCCTCCTAATGGAAAGTATGGACAAAAACATTTTTAAAAGTACTGAAACATGTAGACTCTAAATTAGAAAACAGACAGTTTAATAATGATTATAATTTTAACGTCTGTGTCTGTTATTTACTTTAGTTGTCCCCAAACATCTATTTAGATAAATAAAATGTTACTTTTGGGGGAAATTTTTGTAATGCAATAAATCGAGATTATTTACAAAGCCTCTGATTAATTAGATAAAATTTTTTTAATTGAGTCCCACCCCAATTTATTTGCATTTGATTCTTATTTAATAAAATGTATTCTTTGCATGTCAGTATTATTTGTAGAGATGCCAAAGCTACTGGTAAAATTAAAGGTCAGGATTGGCTTAGTGACACAACATTACAGAATGAATTAACAGAAATATTGGGAGATAGAAGCAGAAACCAAAATGCTGAACAACCATCACTTTTTCAGCAATTACACCTGGACGGGGACTTGGAGGCAGTCACATTTTCCCACCTGGTAAGCTTCACGTTCAGTCAATAACATCTGTTGATTTAATATCTCTCAATACTTCTCTCTTCACCATTTCCTCGCCTTATTCTGCTTATATTTGGTGGTCACCCAGCTGGTATATCACATCCACCTCATACATGGTTTATTGTTCAGTATTTGCTTTGCAAACTACTGTTGGGACTCTAAGGCAACAGCAGTTTATAGAGGTTCAGATGAAAGCGATCTTATAAAACTCATGACTGAGTCCATGATATATTTAAACTGAAGGTAGAATTGTCATAAAAAAAGGGGGGAAGTGTCGCTCTGAAATCTCAGTGGAGGTGAGTTGTTGCAGGTTCATAATAGTAAAAATTGAGAGATAATTAAAGAGATCGACCCAGAGAATAGTCTAGCAACATGTTTTGGATGGTTTATGTTTAAACCATATCATCAAAAGACCTGCCGCATCTGTCAGTTTCTACTGAAAACCATCAGGGAACCTTGTTGTAATATATTTTTATTCCTATTGTTTGCTCAAGAGCTCACAGAATGGGGAAGCTGGGGATTAAACCTGCAACCTTCAGATTTATAACTTACTTTTTAAATACAGGTTAGAGAGGAGTAGAAATACTACACAACACTAAAATCTTTTCTTGAATAAAAATGTTTGTGTCTAGGGCACAGAGACCTTCTGCAGACAGAATGGAGATTATTTAAGCAACTTAATCAACTTTACTGACCTGGCATCACATAAAAAGGAGGCAGGAAAACAGCAGTAACACTTTGACATAGAAAAATGGTTTATTTTGCAGCTTCTTCATTGCTCTGGTTATGAAACAATATCAGATTCCAATCCTCATGGACCAGAGAGACCACCTTTTGAGTGCACTTAAAAAACAGAGAAAAGCTCACACTCTGCTAAACTTCACTTTTAGTTCCTTTATTTCTCCACTAATGGTGTATTAAAGATTTTAAGAATGATTCCCAGCAGAATGTCAGCTGCAATTTGTTTATAGCCATTTCAGTCCCTACCAAGTCTCCCCAGAAAATTGTGTAATACCTACATTTGTTCACAATGCAAAGGTAGCCATATCTAGCCTGGTACACCATCTCAATATCTTATGGTCTCTCAGATACTCTCTAACCCTGTGTTCACACCAAAGGTGGCAATTTGAAGGCTACAAGATGGAGGACAGAGCTTGACTATTTCAAAAAGGTATTTATGGGTTTACTGTTCCTAGTTTAATTGTTCCGTATTATGTTAGAATACAAACATTGATTATTATATTTTTCTTATTTAATGTTAAAATTTATACTTTAAAAATAAATAACAGTGAGATTGACTACCAAAATGAAAAGAAGGTGGGACTTTTTTATAAGTTTTTACTTCTACCCACTCCTTTTTTGACATATATTTGGGTTAAATTGCTTGTTATAGTTAATTGTTGATCCCTGTTAGACAGGGAATATTTTGGGGTTGTCCAAAAATAAATGAATAAATGAAAATTTGCATATGTGCGTAGATTTCAACACGTGAATTACGGATATTTACTCACTTGATTCAGGTATTTTTGTTTGTTTTTGTTTTGGTTTGTTTTGTTTTTTTTGCGAGAAGGAAACGTATTATATGCCTGAATTAAACGCACCATTCGCACGTCAAGTTGAACTTTCTGGAGTGGGAATAGTGGTTTGTCACACGTTAGTCACTTCAGTCAGGTGAACATGGCAGATTCTGGTTATTTCAATACTTTGAGAGACTTTTGGCGTTGTAGCTGCTTTGGAAGTTGGAAAACCGAAGACGCCGCCATGTTTGGGTCCACCAGATTTTCCAGAGGCGCTCGGAGCTCGGTGAATTTCATCACTTGATCCAGGACTTATGTCCTGATGACATCCCCTTCTAGGGGGATTTCCCGATCCTGGTTTGATGATCTTTTGGGGAGGATCGGTGCTGAATATCTCTCCAGAATACAAACTAGTGGCACTGTACTGTATTCAGCTGCAGAGCACCAGTAGGACGCCTCATTTGCGTGAGAGAAATGCTTCATCCGTTTGAATAAGACGCGCAATTGGGGCTTTTCACGCAAGTTGAGGCAAACGCACGTCTATTCGCGTCTGTACATTGACTTTACATGTAATTTTGACGCACAAACAATTTTATTCACGTCCAGTGTGAACACAGGATTAGAAATGCTGGGTTAAAAACAATTCCGTCTGGGTAGTTTCCTAACCCAGCACTGGTAAATATTGGACAGAACACACGCTGGGTTAAACTAACCCAATACACTGGTTTGGTTCTTTCAACCCAATAATTGGGTTGTTGTAAAACTGTATCACAACTAGCTTCCAAAAGTACCAATCAATTCCTGGAACTGGTAGGCAGTGTTTCACAAACTTACATCTTAACTAACACCATTAGCTATTGGCTTCACAATGCATCTATTCAGAAAGAATAGCATCTATTCATTATGATACTCAGGCAAGATCATAATGCATGTTTACCAGGGGTGTAACGATACAAAAACTTCACGGTTCGGTTCAATACTTTTGGGTCACGGTTCAATATTTTTTTTGTTACAAAAAATACATTTTCATGCCTTTTTTAACCGTTGTGCTCTTGTCCACAACAGCTTACCATCAAGATCATATTTGATATGAACACCAAAGTTGTTCCAACACTAGAGGAGAATGTAGTCAAATGAGGAGACAAAACTAGAGTGAATTTTTAAGACAAAGTTCACGGTCAGAAGACAAGTTGATAAGATAAATTAAAAATTATGTATTGTTCGATTTTTGATACACTGTGCTCACGGTTTGATACACACCTGTATTGAACGGTTCAATACGAATACATGTATTGTTGCACCCCTAATGTTTACTTAAAGGGACTTGAGGCAAGATTAAGAAATGAAACTCGCGACTGGCGTGACTGGCGCTTCACGTAACTGCAGCCACGAACCGGGCCAAGCCGTCACGGGAGCGTGCACAAACTGAAGCTATAATGTTGTTTAGTACGCTTTTTCTTCGTAGTTACACTTTTCAGTGGTCTTTCAGTTGATCTGGATCGTTTGCTGACGGCAGAAGAATCCATAACTATCGCTTACAGTGTTTGAATTTACTACAACCCTCTTCTTCCTGTATCAAAACTGCCGATGTAGCGTCATTTGACGTCACGTCTGCAGGGCAGCGCGGGAAATTCAGACACCGAATTGCAGTCCATTTTGCAGCACACAGCCTGTTCAAGGCAACAGAGAGAGACGTGGGTGGAAATGTTATTTTTGGTATTTAGCGCTTCATCACCCATTAGTATTAAAAAAAAATGGACATGCATGTTTGTTTGTTTTTTAAAGGTCCAATATTATGGTGCAATTTGAAAGTAAATATATTAACAATAAGGCCCCCAGAACATGTATTTGCCACGTGCAGGAAAATCCCTCTCAGATTAGGCAGACAGCATGCACCAGAAACCCCTTATTCAGCCCTCTGCTGGCCAAGCTGTTTTGGTGCCCTACTTAATATGTAATGAGCTGCTGCTTTCCACGCCCCCGCCCCGCCGAAGGCCGCGCCCCCACCAGCCCGCAACCATGACAACCAGCGTCTGTAATATGGCGGCAATCCAAACCAACAAAACCCAACAATATTTGACCCCGAATCTAAGCAAGGAGGGGCGCAGGGAAGAAGGGAAAGCAGCAGCGAAGGTTTGATGTTTTTAAACTTCCCCCGACGGAGAATAGTTCTTTTGTTGTCTATTAATGGGTAAAATTTAAAACCCAACAAGATAGCCTTTTTGTAAATAAAAAATAAAAAAATTAAACATGCCCACTAATACAAAACCTAAAACAAGTCAAAAAAGCAAAAATCAAATAAAACACAATTCTAAGCAAACCTCCACATCATACCCACACAATACAACACACTATAATCAATAATTATCTACTAATCATCCACGCACTCATATCAAATCACCACTGCTTTATGTTTTTGAAAAAAGCAAACACAATTTGTCCACACCTAATAGTATTTACAAATTATCAGCACATCTTGTATATCACCAAACACTATTTCCTCAACTTCAGCAACACAGAACAAAGGCTTTTAAATGAATAAAACCAATAAATCCAAATAACCTAATATTTCATATTTATGTGCATTATAGGCATAAATTTGCAACGCCACAACAAAATCCAGAAAACCACAGCAAAACCAAATTTACTTATATTTTGTTCTCCACAAACACTACCTATAAATTACCCTACTAACAAGCACAGAAGGACCAAACCCATTTGGACCACCTTTTAAGCTTTAGCTAATCCCTGCCACACAGGAATGCACAACAAGCAACATGCGTACAGATCAAAAACGGGCTATGCACATCACTACTCCTAATTTACTAACTTCCCTCTTTCATTATTACAAAAACCAGTCCACATGTTGTCATGGAGCAAGGCAAATACAGTTCAGAAAAAAAAAAGCAAATCAAAGATGGAGAATACCATAAAATAAATTAACAACCAATGCCAAAAAAAAATTTGACTCATAATTACAAAATAAAACTAAAAGATACTAAAATAAAAAATTATTAATAATAATTATTAAAAAAAACAATCTTTTCCTCAACAAAAGGAGACAAAAACAACAAAAAAAAAATCCAGGAAAAAAAACAAAAATAATAAAAAATCAGAATTACAGCAAAAGTTTGCAAAATTGCCTGGGCTTCAACACTCATAAAAATAAAAAAAAATGTTATGACACTTTTTGCTCCCAGTGATTCGGACATTGATACTGAAGCTTTGTCCGATGGGTCGGGGCTTCCTTGGACAGAGCGCACTGGTAGTTGTTCCAGCATTGTGGTGAATTTCCGGTTCCAGAGGGCCGGCATAAGGATTCAAGCTTCCCCCCTCGATTGAAGCAGACGCACAGCCATGACCCCCATCTGGTCGCACACTCTGCAGGCCAGAGGAATCTTCATCCCAAACACCCACAAACACAGGACATTTATGACACAATTACCATTTCACTTATAATAATATTTTAAAAAAAAACAAAACATTTTAAAAAAACACAAACCAAACCATCTTCACTTTTATCCACACACCCTCTCTTCTTGCCCTCTATACTGGTTCTCCTGCAGATTTTCTCCCTCCTCCATTTCCTCACAAGGGCCCTCATTTATCAAACACAATCGCACACTATCGAAAAATGTCGACATTGGACCCACTATTATTAAAACTCTATGTCTAATCTCTCACAACAAAAATCTTATAAATTCCACAGCAAACCATCCATTTAAATGTCACGCCCACGGTGCGCCCAAAATCAAATATGAGGCCACCCACGAGGTTGAACCATGAAGGAGAGAGCCAAAACTGGGGGACAAAAAATTCTCATTTGTGAGGTGACAAAAATAAAAGTGCTGTTTGGCGCAAACCATCAAACGTGCACAAACGCTGCACGAGAGGACAGTCAGCCTCACCGGGTCACTCCTAAAATCTCACACCGTTATATGTTTTTTCGTTTTATTAGCATAAATTTAATATACCACATCCGCCACATCCCCCCCCCCCCCCCATCACACTCCACTCCCCTAACTACAAACCAGCCACCAAGGGGACAAAAAAATAACTTCAACAAACACACTACAGCACAACAACTAATATTATTACTATTAAAAATCAGCCCGGCCCTCCATATACCTAGGGGGCCAGCGGCCCGGCGCACTTTGCCTGCGTATCAAAACTCTCCAGCGCCAGTGATGTGCAGCACTCCAACAGAGGTTAGATTTTCTCAAGTCAAGCAGCGTTTCTTCCCGCCGGGTCCAGATGGACCGTCCGACACCCACCTGCCTTCTCGCAGCCCGAAGCAGCGCTCCACCTGGGCACCTGCGCGTGTGTGCGTACTGATGCCCACCTCCGCCCTATGCATTTACCAGCGGGGAGGAAGCACAAGAGGAAAAGCACTCCCAACTTATAATATTTTAATAATTTTATAAATGGAAAATTAAATTCATCACACATTTTTTAATTTTGGATACATTCTACATTCACTTTTTCCTTTTCTTTAAGGGCATTCTTAGCTATAATACTTATAATACATTGCTGGAAATAAATATTTTCATTTCTGCTGCCTCCAAACCCTCACTACTCAACTTGCACACACCACCAATTATCGTATCCTACGCCACAATAAATCCACGCAAAGCGACGCACAATTTTCTCGTACGATCGTTTGATAAATAGGGCCAAGGTCTTTTTGCTGGTCTCTATTGGAGTTGAAGTTAAAAGTGGGTTAGTGGTTACCGAGGAAGTGTGGCTTCCAACCATGTTTGCAGGACACAAGCCTACAGCTGTTAATTATATTTCACTATTAATCTACGCATATATATCAAAACACCTCATAAAAACAGTACGAGTTACATGAAAGTAAAGAGTAAAGTTTCATTACCATAAATAAAAATAATTCCACACACTACAAACCTGCACTTCTAACGTGGCTTAATTCAGATCAGTCTGGGAGGCAGCATCTCTTTTTCCTGCACTCAGTAGTGGTGTGCTCACCTAGGAAGAAATCAAAGTGATCAGAAATGAACCTTCTACTTTATAAATACTATTATTAGAAAGAAAAAAGACTAATGTACACATCTTATGATGTATATCGTTTGAATAAACTAAAGTTACATGAACACAAAACTAAAAGTCATGCAACAGTGCCATATTACAGTATATTGTCTAAGTCAGTAAAGTACATAAATAGCTTTAGCCGGCAGTCTTGCACACCGTGTCCGTGCCGTTATCGGTGGGGGTCCAGAACAAGCAGGCTGCATGTGTGTGCACTCTGAGCCTGCGTCTCTGTCCCGTTAATGAGCGCTGATTTGCGGCAGCTGTTGTTGCGTGATCTCCGCTATCTTTGCATTACAAGCTGCAACAACGTGTGCAAACGAGCCGGGAACATTAGCTCGTTTACATTCTGCCGTACCCCCCCGCTCCTCCTCCTCCTTTCACGGTTGCAAACAGCTTGTAAACTTTAAAAGCCTTTTCACTAAATGCCCCACGGTAACAGTATTCATGTAAAAAAAGAAAGAGAAAGGCTGCTGTGGTCTCTCCGTACAACGCGTTCGTGGTATAATGAGAGAAAGTTTCCTGCTCACACAGCTACATGGCTAACAGCTGATGTAACTCGGCTAAAAGCTAACGCTGGCTGTGTTTTGCCGACGTGTCGCTAAAATGATTTAAAAACACGGTTAAACCTGACAACTTACCTCCTCCATGTTGAAGGGCGGCTCACAAGAGTTGGTATGACTCCAAGTTTCAGCCACAGTTTAGTGGCAAAGCCGGACTGGAGCTGTAACAGGCTGTTGACAGACTCCATGTAAAATGCTCACTCAGCACATGCATGAACTCTTTCAACCGTTTCAGGAGGATTTCCAGGAAAAATAAAAGATATATCCATCGAGTCCACACTTATTCAGCTGATACTGCAAAAAGACTTGTTTCTTGCAGCATGAAACAGAGCAGCTAGCATGCTGTCCTCTCCCCCCACCGGCATTCTCAGTTGCTCAATGCGGAGCAAGGACGGTTGTAGCTCGGAGGGGGGTGGGGGCGCGCGCGGGGGGGGGAATTGAGAGCAAGCAGAGGGCTGTACCAGTGAAGGTGGGAGGGCCTAGTAGGCAGGCCAGGTCTTCTTCGTTCGTCACAAAGAGACCGTTTCAGAAACGGCTTGCTGGAGGACTCTTTCACAGAAATGCAGGGAGGGAGAAATACAGAGAGTACGCATCTGCACACACTTCAGGGGGTCTCCATAGACTCCAGCAAGTTATAATTATGTGTTAAAAACTTGAAAAAGTGCATTTTGCATAATATGGGACCTTTAAATTCCTGCCTCTAGTCCCTTTAAGTAAAGTGTTAAAGAGTAAATGCAGAGTCACAGATAATGAGTCGTAGTGTTAATGTTAATTCCATCTCTGAATGACACCAGTAAATTGTCTATGTTGGTGTGTTTAACTCCTTGTACTGTCAGCTATACTCATGGTGCCAAAGAATATCCAATTTTTAAAAAATAACCTAATTAAATTAACCAACAGGCCAAACCCAACGGTTGGGTTAAAAAAAAAAAAGCAGCATATTTTTGTGTGTACATCTTGTTAATGCTGTTGTTTGGTTGTTTGTTTTCCTTTTTAAAAGCGAGGTTGCTGCTTATAATCATGACTGGTTTGAAAAAGAAAACAAAACTGTTAATGACTGAAACTGTTTTGTAAGTATAAAACTGTCATAGGCACTGACTCTTTTGTAATTTCAGACACTGATTACACATCCAGGACATTCAACTTGTCTCCACCAGGAAGGTCAGCCCCGCCCTTTGACTCCAGCCCAACCAATCGGTTTGCAACAAGCATGAACATGCATCCAATCCCAACACTGCCTGTCACACAAAGCACACCTGAGGGATTACTCGCATCAGGTTAGTCTGCATACAGCAAATATTTAGCGCATATTTTTGCAGGTGTGTAATTAGGGACTGCGTGAGTAAAATGTTGTGCAAATAAAGAGCCAAAATATTCTTCCATGTTTCTATTTTCTAGGACTTGCAAGGGTAAACTGTAACACCAGTGAACTCTGCTCCAACAAAAGTAAGAATCACCCACTTCCTGTCTGAACACGTTGTCTTTATGTAGGCATGTTTTTCACCTTATGGCTTTCTTCCTGCAGATGCTTACTTTTGGATGTCCATCAGCGTGAAGACACAAGACATTACTCAGGCTGAAAAAGAAGTTGGTGACCTGGTGAGCATGCAAACCTTGCCCACATTGATGAGTTTCGAATGCACCTTTTAGACTGAATCATGCATTTAATTGCTTTGAATGTCACATCGTCACAAACAGGTCTCTCCGGTGCAGGTTAACTTGTAGGAGCAGCACATTCCAGCCCCGTGATACATCTGAGAATACTTTGATGTGCTCTAACAGCTAATCATTTCCCTCTACCAAGGAACATGAGTGATGTGCTGACAGTCTCAGACATTTCACACTCCCATCTGTGCTATTTTAATCTTCTACTGACTTTGCTTTACACTTTTATTTCTGAATAATGCCAACTTTCCAGACCGATTGACTCTGTGTTTTAAAATTTAATATTCCTACTGGTATTTCATTTTCTAACCTTTAGGGGGAAATTGAATTTCTTCATCATCTTTTACAAGAATAATACATCTGCTTATCAGCTGCATGCTAACTCTCCAGATCAGCAAATTTATGAGAAATATAGCATGAAATTAAAGTAACAAGAAGCATAAAGTGAGAAATATAATTACATTAAAATTGTACATTTCACAGATATAGAAAAGAAACCTGTAAATGCAGAGAAAGAAGCAGTGAAATTTGTTCAATTTCTAACAAAATTCTTCTTCTGTTTTTGTCCAGTATCATATTCAGCAGAATGAAGCTACTTCCTAGTTGCCAAAAATTGTAGTTCAGCCCTTATTTGGTAGGGGCTGGCTCCAAAAGGGCGTCAATCCCCACAGACTCTTAAAAAGACTTTTAAGCTGCTAAAAGGCAGGAAAAATAAACAAAACATATTTACAGCCTGGTTCAAATAAACATTTTAGGTTTGGTAGGTCAAGTTCACCTTCATGGGGGGGGGGGGGGGGGGGGGGGATTTATTTTTTTATTTTTATAAATCTTCAGTGTAGATGCTATCTATTCTTGAAATTATTGAAATTACCCATAATTAGGGCCGTGTCCTATTGATTGACAGGCGGCAGACCAACTGCCAGCATTAGCCATGGTGGCTAATGGCTAGCTCCCTGCTTGCTCCCAGGAAGGCCTCAACCAGTAGCAGACGGTGGTTTTTAGCCAGCTAGCAGCAAGTCTGAGCATGCCTTACCTTTATCCCACCTATCTTCATTAGTTTCTGTTATCTCTGGATTAGCTCGGTTAGCTCTTAACTTGGCGTATGTTTTCTGGGAGTAATGACACACCGACTGCTAAGATGGCGATGGTGGGAACACCCAACTGGCTTTAGCTCTTCAGAAACCAATTGAGTGGCATGAGTGGAAGGTTGTGTGTCCAGTATGCAGTTTTTGGTTTGCCAGAGGAGTTTTATGGATATAAGGCTCCTTTTGATATTTAATTAATTCAAATCAAATCATATAAAGTACTTTTCATGCCATTAAAAGGCAACACAAAGTGCTTGACATAATAGAAACAAATGCAAATTCTAATAAAAACAAGCCTTCACACATCCAAGTATATAACACAAAACACACTCATGCACACATCCAACCCCCCTCCCAATTCGACACCTGACTACAAACCCTATTTTCTGTCTCTTAAGTGAACAGGTATAAAAACACCAACAGTAAAAACCATCTGGCATGAGACCACTGTGAGGAAACGATATCTTGGGGATCCATTCACACCAGGAGCCAGCCCACCCTAGCCACATAGGGCCCAACTGCAGGGACCCCCCAGATCAGGACAGGTCAGGGTCCACACCACAGCCGCAGGGCTGCGGTGCAGGACCCCAGACACCAAGAAAAGGGCATCCACCACAGCCGTTACCCCCCCCCAGACCGAGCAGGCAAAACTCCCGGAGGGAAGAATCCCCATGAGGAAAGACGAGGGGAAATTAAAAGCGTTTAGGGTTAAACCAAAATAAATAAATAAATAAAAATCAAAGATAGATGATAAAATACACATAAAAGGAATTAATACAAATCAAATCCATATGAAAATAAATTTAAATATCACAAAACGAAATAAAAATAAAAAAAGATCATATAAATATGAGATGAAATTCAATTAAAAGCTAAGTTAACAAGGTAGGTCTTGAGCCTCTTTTTCATAACATCAACAGTCTCTGCAGTCCTGAGGTTCTCTGGCAGGCTGTTCCACAGACGAGGCCCATAATGGTGGAATGAGGCCTCGCCGTGAGTTTTAGTTCTCACTTTGGCAACAACTAAAAGGTCGGTAGGCTACCAGAAGACCTCAGGGTCTGCGGGGGTTCGTTTAAAAGCAAGTCCGATATATAAGAAGGCCCAAGACCATTGAGACATTTATAAACCATTAAAAGAGCCTTAAAATCAATCCTGAAATGCACGGGGAGCCAATGCAGTGATTTTAAAACTGGTGTAATGTGTTCCCCACCCTCTGGTCCTCATCAAAACTCATGCCACACTGAGTTCTGGAGTAACTGTAAGCTGGAAAGAGACTTTTTAGGAAATAAAAGCATGCATCAGCACCTCTGTGATGGCAAGAGAGAGAAATGGGCGGACTCTGGCGATGTTTTTAAGCTAAGACATTTCTGATATGTGGAATAAAATTCAGCTCAGAGTCGAAAAGAAGTCTATTGCTGAATTTACATATTAATGCTAGATCTGACAGTGGGGGGGGCAAAATAAAGGAGATCGTAAGCAAAAGAGATCAAGAAAATTTAAAAGAAAAGGGGGACAACAAACTGCTACACCTGTAAGGAAATAGAAAACCACCCACAACACCTTCAAGAGTAACAAAACTGATAATCATGAGGAGCACCTATGAATAGATGAACAATATGGGAAAAAGAATACAAAATTTCTCTAAAATAAGAGATGCTGGATGAATTTCTGTTAAATGTTCAACACTTTTTTGTGCAGAAATGCAGTGCAAAGGGTTCAAAGGTATTTGCTTCCTTGCTTGTTTTCGATCCATCTAAGCCCGTTTGCTGCTGAGACGAGAGCCTCAAGATAACGTTTTTGTGTTTTTTTTAAATCCTCAAAAAAAAATTCAAATGGAGTGATATTTCATTGTTTGCTGCTGCTTGAAAGAGTTTTGTTTGTTTCAACTCAAACGGTGCCCTCTTTTCTTTCAGGCTAACTGTGAGGAAACCATCTCATTAGGCGCTGCGTTCTTTCTTGTGGGTTCAGCCTTAGTAGAGTCGACGAAACAAATCCATTACAAAGTAGATGACTCAGAATGTTGGAATCAAAATTAGTATTTGGTTTAAAAATTTTGTTTTTTTATGAGTTGAGCATTTCTATGAAAAGAAAACACCGCCAGGCTTAAATTCTTTTGTCTTTATTGCTCCACAAACTTCAATAAAGAAGAAATATCTGAGTCCTGTTTGTGGAACAGAGGATAAAATATTGTCCCTTGATCCAAAGCCAGCTTGTTAGGGAATAGGATTTATAGCTGCTGGTGTCTCACTAGTGGTGAAAAGATCAAAACCAACACAGAAGAAACACCACTTTTCTACTTTAATACAAACAAAAACTTTGATCAGTTGTCTCCGTTAAATTAGCTTAAAAGTCAGGAATCTGAAGTACAAAAACAACAAAACCAGTAACATGTCTTGGTCTGCTGTTACCAAAAGTGAATGTGTCAGGGTTCCATCATGCAGTATCAGCATCTGTCTGCTTCTGTCTCTCTGTCTCTCACTCAGGTGTCAAAAGCATTTGGTTGTCACAATGACAGCAGTGATGCACATGGAGTTACGAGCTTTATAGATTTCTGTCAGGATGATGGACAACTTCAGGTCAGCCTTTTTATAAGCTAGCAACACTCTTCGACTTTTCAAAATAAAGTTCTCCCAGGAAGCATGCAAGTGGTTGTGAAGTTTCTTTGTCTCTGCAGCTCGTGGAGGTTTCCTGTGGAACAAAAATCACTTCTAGTGTGAGGTAATAAGTCATAAATTATAACACAACAACCACATGTATGTAGTAGTACTTCCTCATAGTTGTTTTTCTTTGTTTCCAGCCGAATGCGCTGCAATGTGCTGCTGCTGCTCAGTCATGCTGTCTCTGCCTGCGATCTGCAGCACGTCGGAGAGTCTGCACTGCAACAAGCTGGAGGTCAAATGAGACCCAGAATCATCGGAGAGGTGCAGAGAGTCGGTGAGCACTCTGTCAGTTCAGTATGCACCAACCGGAGCCAGAAATGAATGAAAATTACCCTGAGAGGAAAATCCTAATCAATGTCATTCTTATTAGGTCCAATAACCCTGAAATCTTTATACAGTAGCAACCAAAGCTAGAAAGTTTTTATTTATTTATTTATTTTTTTAATTAAACTAAAGTGTGTGGTACAAGTTAATGAGTGTTACAAAAGTAAGGGAGAAAATGAAGTGTAAGTTGATGTCCTCCATCTATTTGCTTTATTTTCTCAACATCACAGATAATTAAATGAGACAGAAAGTAGGGCTTCCTTCCTATCTAACTGATAAGTAACAACCAATCATGTGAATGTGCGTAAAGACACACTCCAGAGTAGGGATCGACCGATACAGATTTTTTTTTAGGGCCGATAATGATATTTTCTTATCAGCCTCAGCCGATAGCCGATACAGCCTGCCGATATATCACAGGATGCTCACTGAGACATGGCACCCTGGGTACAAAAATTTGATTTATTGGCAGAAAACTGAACAATTTTTGAGCGTCTCTAATCATATTAAAAGAATTTGGGGATTTTATCGTCTTTGCTTGTTTTCTACAGCAGGAAAGAGACTTAACCCCCTCCTTTGTTCCTTTCTTCTTCCTCTCCTCTAAAGAAGCCCTCCTTATCTTTTTCATACCCCCTGCTGGTTTTTTTTTTCTTTCTTCTCTTTGGAGTCCCAGGATTAGACGTCTCGTTTATGCGTTTTGAATGTATTTATTAGGAATATTATTAATTGTTTTACTTCATACAACCCCAACTTAGAAGAAGAAACAGCAAAAATTCCCTCAGATTCAAAGAATCCGGAGAATTCACTGTAGACAAAGAGCAAAACTGAAAACCAGCACTGAATGCCGGTAAACTTTAGACCCTTAAGTAGCACTAGTTTAAAAATAGACACAGTCCCATCATGCGAATCATTGCAGTCAGTTTGCGTCCTCTGGGCTAAAGACGGGAGACAACAACCACCCTGCTAACAGCACACAGTTCAACAAGCCTGTGATGACGGTGTGGAGGTGCCTGTTTAAAAAAGTTTGGATGCTCAAGACATACTGAATCATTTTCGCAAGACTAAGCTTTCTCTGTACTATTTCCAGTTAAATAACAGACTTAAATAAACTTCAAATGGTAAATTTCTGTTATTCATAGTTTCCACACTCTTCTACATGTTTTATTTCTTAAAAAAGGCTTAAGAGACATAAGCCACATTTCAACATTATTTCTATAAAAATAACATCAGAAAATGTAAAAATGCTTTAGATTCTGTGGTGATTCTAACTTGCTCAAAGTCACACAGTAGCACAGCTATAAATATGCAGTAATACAGAATTTTACAGATACACAAACTTCACTTGATGCTAATGCATTTGCAAATGCAAATGTGCTTTTACATGTATGCAAAGCACTAACGATATGGTGACACAAACAAGCACAAAAACTATGAGTAGCTTTAACTTCAACTGAAATAATGTTTTAATGGCTAAAATCTAAAAAACCTGAATCCAGCAAAAGAAAATGTCTCTCCATATACTGCTCCTTTTTATCTATTTATTTTGTCCACATCAGGTCTAAACTTGTGTGAGGATGTGTCGCCCTCTAGCGGCAGTTTTGTGAGGTGCACATCCACATCGTCCCTGGAGGACTTCTGTCAATCAAACCAGCAGTCTAAGATTAGATGGTGAGCAGCACCTCTTTTTTCTTCCATAATTTCTCTACATCTGCACACTTTTTCTCACGCATGCTTCTCTTCAGCTCCCTCTTAGAGCCAAACTCCCAGCCACCTACACAATGGAGGGGGGCCTCCTGCAGCCGTAAGTGTCACACACTTCAACACCCTTCAAATGCAACACGCTTGACTGCAGCTTCTTCTGTTACAATGTGTTTATGCCTCAGGGGATGCTCCTCGCTTCTGTGACTGCACCTCCTTCTGTGATTCTTCAAGTAAGCAAGAGAACATACAAATTTCTGCTCAACTATTAAGTAAAGATAAATGTATATTTATTTACTCTAATGTGAACCATCTTCTTTTTTTCCCTTCTTGTTTTTCTCAGGCCAGTTTTATGCAATAAGAATCAGTATTACCAATAATGCTTTTAATATTGACACCCTAAGAACTTTGGTATGTGCACTTAAGTGTGTTTTGACAGAAATATACAGTATATACAGTATATACTATGTACTGACCCTCTAATCTTGTTTGACAGTTGTTTCAGTCTGCTGCATCGCTCCTGTGTGAACCACAGTCAGAGTAAGTCTCCCCAGCTCCAATGATTTCTGCTGATTAGGCCTACACCATTTCCTGCATTTAAACTTTGCCTTGTGTCGATAACCTGCTGTATGCATGTTCTTGTGTGTTTCTGAACTATTTGTTTCCAGGTGCAATGATTATTCTGAGATTTTAAAAAACTATAAGGTAAATCTTGCTGCAAATATGTTTCACAGAAGCCTTTTGTGTGTAGAATCACAACTTATCTGTGAAGATTTATGTTTCATGGCATTTCTTTTTCATCCAGGGTGCTTATGTTGAATGTCATGGCACACAGCAGAGGTACACATTTATCTCCTTTCTCTTTTCTTGTAGAGGGACTAGTCTCTCTATATGTCACTTAGAGATTACTAGGTCTTTTTGTGTGGATTGGTGGAAGAGGTTATACACATTTGTAAAGGACTGGATGGTAGGGCTGGACGATTATGGGAAAAATAATAATCACGATTATTTTGACTGATATTGAAATCACGATTAATATACACGATTATTCATTGATGTTATAAAAAGTGTCTATTGAACCACATAACTCAACTTGAAATATAACTTTTAAAAAAATTAAACCAAAAATAAATTAGAAACAAGTAAAGGAGTAAGATAAGAATACTATTCAGTATAATAGCAATAAAAAATGAATACTAAGTCTACATGCATTCCTGTTCTCTACTCCCTGCAGTTTGCTTCCTGTAACTCCACCAGTCTGTTCACTTCAGGATTAATTGTTTTTTCTTCGATTACAGTGTTTTTGTGATTGTGAAAAGGCAAAATTGAAATCACGATTAAAATTCGATTAATTGTCCAGCCCTACTGGATGGTATGTAAGAGCTGCCACTGCTGCTGTGTCCAGGTTGTTCAGCTGCATGGTGATACTGGAGATGTCTGGACCTGTCAACGGTTGCCTCCTCAATAAACTTGTGCAACAGATTATAAAGGATGAAACTTACATCACAACTGAAAACCAACTTACTCAAATGAGTTCGTATCCATCAATTACCAATATGTAACCTACTGTGTGTATATACTTATAAGATACTGACAGCTTTCTGTGTTTTCTCAGTGGTGTGTGGTCCTCCTGGTTGGTCTGTTCACACTTTGTTGGAGTCCAACCTGACCTGGGTTTCCAGTGACCTGCTGACCTCAGATATTTGTCAAGATGAACCTACCTTGCTTGAATGGTAAGAAATTTATATGCTGACATGCTGTTTTCTGTTCTAGAGAGGGTTAATGAGCAATGAGTAGCAAAAAGGGTTTGCCTTTGATATGGGAAAGATCTCACCGACATCCAGAATGCAGTTTTGTATGCAGTATATGAGCTGTGGGAACCTTCCTTCAGGACAAGAGATTTTTTTTTAACATCTTTTCCCCACAATTTATGCAACTGGAACTAGAGTGAAGCACTAGAGAGATATGTATGCATCTCAAATGGCACCTGCTAAGCGGTGAAAAGTGTCATCTTTCTACTGAGATTACCGGGGAAGGTCAAGCCTTACCTTCCCAGGGATGATCTGATGAAAGTAGTCCATCTGCTATTTATTGCTAGTCTTGACAATTGTGACTCTTTTTTTATAATGGTCTTAGTAAATCCTCCATCCACTGTCTCCAGCTTGCACAGCTGGCATGTTGTCCTGGGGGGAGGCATAGTGACCATATCACTTCTGCCTTTGCAAACTTACACTGGCTCCAAGTTGCTTTTAGAATTCAATGTAAAGTTGTGTTGCTAGTCCTTAGCTGGTTTTGGCTCCCCGTACCTTTCCAAACTCCATAGGAATCATGTTCCAGTTAGGGTCCTCCTCCCAGTTCCTCTTTATGTGCTCAAAAGCGATAGAGCTTTCTCTATCTTTGCCCCCAAACTGTGGAATGGGCTACCCCTCTGCCCCACATCATAGCAGCCCTGTTAAAGCTAGGGTTGGCAATGTTGGAAAAATGGTTTGAGCAAGCGACATTTAAAAAAAAAAAAAAAAACACCACCCGAAACCACGCCTTCAGAGTGCAGGGACTTGTACGCTGATGTGTTACGAGCAGGTTAACAATAACAGCCGAGTGGATAGCACGTTAGCTTGCTAGTAAACAGCTGACAAACCACGTTTCTAAAACCTTTAATCCACTCACCTCCAACTCTTTTTGCGGAGTAAAAAGTCCACACCTCCTTATCTGTTGTTTTGTTTTGCTTTGTTTTTTTGGCGCAGCAGCAGGTAGCAGCCCGTTAGCTATATTTGTTTACAGTGAACGGCACGCAGAGTGGCTCACGTGGGGGACGATGAGAGGGGAGGGACAGAGACAAGACATAAGGGCATAGTCATTCTTTCTATACGTTGCGAATGACCAATTCCTGCCTTTTCGTGTGAATGGCAGGGGTTGGTCAGAGTTTTTATAGACCTACAGCTCTCAGAGAGGTCTGACTTTTTTCCTTCCTTTTTATGAATACATGATGTATTGACTACTGTCAGGATGGAAGGACCATTTAACTCAGTATAACAAAGTGTTTCTGAACAGGATTACCAACTCTGGCTTTAAAGTTTTTAGGACCGCCCATAAAAACATGCCTTTTTTGCTCTGGCCTTTTAAAACAGTCAAGTTTAACTTTCAGTTCATTGTTTTTGTAATCTAATTTTATTAGTTTATTTAAAGGTAAAGTCCGAAGTCCCTCCAGCGTTTCTGTTTGCAAACAACAGTATTCAAACTTAGCGCTTCTTCCTCTCAGGCTAATGGCCGCCTTGTTCTAGCTAGCCTATTCAACTTCAAGCTTCTCCTTCAGAGCTCAGAAGCAGGTACAAGCCAAACTATTATTAACCCTGGTTTTCCAAAGTGCATTATCTGAAGCTCTTACCTTTTCTTCGGTGCATCCACGGTGTTTCCTTTCTTTCTTTCTTTTTTTCCTTCGAGAGTTCGAGTGATTGGCGTCTGCTCCAATCATGAGCTTATTTCCACACAGCGTCATGCTCTTAGCTCTGTCATCGGCTGCCGATATAAACAGAAATCTCCACCCAGAAACGTCCCGACCAGACCAGCACAAAGATAAAGAGCGAATTACAGGCAGGGGGAGAGAGAGTTGCGTTCAAGCGCACCACAGCATGGGAGTAGAGGCCCGAAGGCGGGTTTTGAGACGGATTTCACTTGTTCAAGTCTGTTTATTTTTTACGAGGGGGGAACTTCGGACTATACCTTTAACTCTTTTTATTGTCTCCCTATTTTTTCTAATGTTTTTCAAGCATTTTAAATGGTTATATGGATCCTATTGTGTGCTCTGTTTGTTTGTATATAATTTTATTTTTAGCTACCCACTTTTATAGACTGTTCAGCACTTTGGGCATATTTGTTGTGGTAAATTAGCTACAGAAATAAACTTGAAATTGAACAGCTAGGAGGTAGTACTTTTTACAGTGGTCTTATTAATCTATGTATAGCAGTCTAATTTGGCTCATTTTTTCGACCGCTGTAAATCACAAATGTATAAGAGGAAAAAAAGGAAGAAAAAAATTATACTGGAATGAAGATTGTTTGCTAAAGGTTTATTTAGAAACAGAGATTTCTGTAAAGTTAAATACTTTTGGTGGAATATGGACAAATGAAAGATAAAACTGTCTTTTAGTCATTTAGCCGGCAATTTGAAAGATTTTTTTTGTTGTTCCACAGCAAGGCCAATGAAACACTTGCTGTTCTCCTGGCTGATAGCTGCTCTCCACAGCCTCATACAGGAAGCCCAACCCAACCCTCCAGTCTGACCAGCACCGCAGCTCCTCAGTCTACACTACCATCTGTGACCTACAGAACTGAACACACTCATCCAAACATAGCAGATGCATCTTCAACAGTTACCAGTCCACAATCTATGACAGCACAATCAGTACAACAACAAAGCTCACCCAATCAGATTGTGACTGTCCCTAACAACAGTACTGTATTGTCTGATGCTACCACAAGTACAAAAATGCCAAACAACGACTCAACAATAACCAGTTTAGCAACTGCTGACAACAACCTGACATTACAAAACCGTACAACGGTAAAGAATGATTCAGTTAACACAACTACACTGTCTCCAAGTCACACAACTCACAGTTACAGTATAACACCAGCACTTACCACATCTCCTGATCTCACAACTGTGAACCATGTAAGTACAGCAGAGTCATTCACTCCTCCCAATCACACTGTTGTTCAGAATATAACTGTATCTGCCAGTAATCACACAACAGCCATTTACAACCAAACAACCAACCAATTACACAATTACACAACCGCTGGACCATTGATAACATTCCCCAATAATGCAACAGTGCTTATTGCATCATATACCAGCAACAGCGACAAAACAGAAAGCAGTGCTACCACATCAGGCAGCAATCAATCAATAACATCAAGCAACAATGACACACTGGTGTACAATGCAACAACACCCAACAACAATTATACAACAGAGTACAGCACAATGGTACCAAGAGGCAATCATCAAATAGTTTACAACGCAACAACACCAAGCAACAATGACACAGCAGTGGACAATGTAACAACACCCAGCAATAATTACACAACAGGGAATAATGCAACAACACCCAGCAACAATTACACAACAAAGTACAATGCAACAACACCCAGCAATAGTTTCACAACATTATACAATGCAACCACAAGCAGCAACAATGACGTAACAAGGCAAAATGCATCAGCACCCAGTAATGATTACACAACAGCAGACAATGCAACAACTTCCAGCAACGACACATTACTATTCAATGCAAGAAATCTTCACTGGAATGATACATCGTTTAATGCAACGACACCCAGCACAATTACACAACAGGGTACAATGCAACGACACCCAGCAACAATTATGCATCATTTTACAATGCAACGACACCCAGCAACAATAACACAACAGGGTACAATGCACCATCGCCCATCAAAAATTACACGACTATGTACAATGCATCGACACCCAGAGACAATTACACAAACATGTACAATGCAACGACACCAAGGGAGGATAACACAACAGTAGACAATGCCACAACACAAAGCAGCAACTACATAACAGGGAACAAAGCATCAACACCTAGTAACAATTACACAACAAAGTACAATGGAACAACACCCAGCAATAATGTGACACAAGGTACAATGCAACAACACCCAGCAACAATGACACAACATTGTACAATTTAATGACACCCAGCAACAATTACACAACAGGGTACGATGCAACCACACCCAGTAACAATAATACAACAGGGTACAGTGCAATGACACCAAGCAACAATTACGACAACAGAGTACAATGCAACCACACCCAGCAACAATTACACAACAGGGTACGATGCAACCACACCCAGTAACAATAATACAACAGGGTACAGTGCAATGACACCAAGCAACAATTACGCGACAGAGTACAACGCAACCACACCAAGCAACAATTACACGACAGAGTACAGTGCAACCACACCCAGCAACAATTACACAACAAGACAAAATGCATCAACACCCAGTAATGATTACACAACAGCTGACAATGCAACAACTTCCAGTAACAACGATACATTATTATCCAATGCAAGAAATCTACACTGGAATGATACAACATTGTTTAATGCAACAACACCCAGAAACAATTACAGAACTGTGTACAATGCATCAACACCCAGCAATAATTATGCATCATTGTTCAATGCAACAACACCCAGCGACAAAAACACAACATTAGGCAATGCCACAACACAAAGCAGCAATTACGCAACAGGGTACAATGAAACAATATCCAGCAACAATTACACATCATTGTTCAGTGCAACAAACCTCCGCACGAATAATACACTTTTGTTTAATGCAACAACACCCAGCAACAATTACACAACAGGGTACAATGCAACGACCCCCGGCAACAACAACAAAACAGGGTACAACACAACCATACCCAGCAACAACTACACAACAGGGTACAATGCAACGACACCCGGCAGCAATAACACAACGGGGTACAATGCAACAACACCTGGCAACAACAGAACAGTGTACAACACAACCATACCCAGCAACAATTACACAACAGGGTACAATGCCACAACACCCAGGATTAGCTACCCAACATCATACAATGCAACGACCCCCAGCAACATTTATGCAACAGGGCACAATGAAACAGAACCCATGAATAAAACACTGCACAATGCAATGACACCCAGCAACAATTACACAACATTGTACAATGCAAGGACACCCAGCAACAATTACACAACAGGTTACAATGCAACGACCCCCGACCATAACATAACAGGGTACAACGCAACCACACCCAGCAACAATTACACAACAGGTTACAATACAACGAACCCTAGCAACAATTACACAACATTGTACAATGCAACAACACCCAGCAACAATTACACAACAGGTTACAATGCAACGACCACTAGCAACAATTACACAACATTGTACAATGCAAGGACACCCAGCAACAATTACACAACAGGTTACAATGCAACGACCCCCCGACCATAACATAACAGGGTACAACGCAACCACACCCAGCAACAATTACACAACAGGTTACAATGCAACAAACCCTAGCAACAATTACACAACATTGTACAATGCAACAACACCCAGCAACAATTACACAACAGGTTACAATGCAACGACCACTAGCAACAATTACACAACACTGTACAATGCAACAACACCCATCAACAATTACACAACAGGGTACAATGCCACAACACCCAGGATTATCTACCCAACATCGTACAATGCAACGACCCCAAGCAACAATTACACAACAGGGTACAATGAAACAGAGCCCAGGAATAAAACACTGCACAATGCAACGACCCCTAGCAACAATTACACAACATTGTACAATGCAAGGACACCCAGCAACAATTACACAACGGGTTACAATGCAACGACCCCCGGCCATAACATAACAGGGTACAACACAACCATACTCAGCAACAACTACACAACAGGGTACAATGCAACGACACCTGGCAGCAATTACACAACAGGGTACAACACAAGACAACAACACCCTCCCAGCAACTACAAAACAGTGTACAACACAACCATACCCAGCAACAATTACACAACAGGGTACAATGCCACAACACCAAGGATTATCTACCCAACATCGTACAATGCAACGACTCCCAGCAACAATTACACTACAGGGTACAATGAAACAGAACCCAGGAATAAAACACTGCACAATGCAAAGACCCCTAGCAACAATTACACAACATTGTACAATGCAAGGACACCCAGCAACAATTACACAACAGGTTACAATGCAACGAGCCTTAGCAACAATCACACAACATTATATAGTGCAACGACACCCAGCAACAATTACACAACAACACCCCCCCCAACATTCCAGCATTTTATAGTGCAACGACCCCCACAACAATTACACAACATGGTACAATGCAACAACCCCTACCAACAACTACACAGCATTGTACAATGCAACGACATCCAGCAACAACTACACAACAGGTTACAATGCAATGGCACACAGCAACAATTACACGACAGGTTACAATGCAACGGCACCCGGGAATAACTACACAACATTGTACAATACAACGACACCCAGCAACAATTACACATCATTGTACAGTGCAACGACACCCAGCAACAATTACACCACTAGTTACAATGCAACGACACCCAGCAACAATTACACAACAGGGTACAATGCAACAGCACCCAGCAACAACCGCACAACATTGTATGGTGCAACAACACCCAGCAACAATTACACAACAGGTTACAATGCAACAGCACCCAGCAACAATCGCACAACATTGTATGGTGCATCAACACCCAGCAACAATTACACGACAGGTTACAATGTAACAACATGACAGTGCAACAACCCAGCAACAATTACACAACATTGTACAGTGCAACATTATTTACAAAGTAAATGCAACCACCCCAGCAACAATTACACAACAGGGTACAATACCCCCATCTGTCAATTAATTACACCCAGCAATAATTACACAACAAGGTACAATGCAACCACACCCAGTAACAATAATACAACAGGTTACAATGCAACAACCCCTACCAACAATTACACAACACAGTACAGTGCAACGACACCCAGCAACAATTACACAACAGGGTACAATGCAACGACCCCTAGCAACAATTTCACAAAATTGTACAGTGCAACAACACCCAGCAACAATTACACGACAGGGTTCAATGCAACAACACCCAGCAACAATTTCACAACAGGATACAATGCAACGGCACCCAGGAAAAACTACACAACACTATACAATGCAACGACCACCAGCAACAATTACACAACAGGGTACAATGGAACAACCCCTAGCAACAATTACACAACATTGTACAGTGCAACGACCCCTAGCAAAAATGACACAACATTGTACAGTGCAATGACACCCAGCAACAATTACACAACAGGGTTCAATGCAACAATGCCAAGCAACAATTACACAACAGATTACAATGCAACAACACCCAGGAATAACTACACAACAAAGTACAATGCAACGACACGTAGCAACAATTACACAACAAAGTACAATGCAACGACACCCGGCAACAATTACACAACACAGTACAATGCAACAACACCCAGCAGCAATTACACAACAGGGTTCAACACTGCAACATCCAGCAGCAACAACACAAAATTTTACAGTGCAACTACACCCATCACTAATTACACTACAACCGAGAGGCTTAATTCTCCCACCACTGTATCTCAAAATGGAACGACCTCATTCAGCTCAACCGTTGCACCAATTGGGTCTTTGCAACAGAACACAACTGCTCGTGGTTTAAATACCGCCGTGTCTTCTACTGTTACACAAGTTACTGACACTACAAACAGAACAAATACGACAAGACAACCTGTTACATCTTTTCCTGACAACTCAACTAAACCCACTGAAGCTTCAGAGAGCAACCAGACTGTAAACCATACAACAGAGCGTTTGACTCAAATTACAACAGTTAGCAATAACAGCAGCTCCACCACATCCTATAGCAACATACATACAACCAGTGCACCAGGGGCCAACTTGACAACAACAGTAGCTAACACATCCTTTGTTATGGCTGTAACTGCAGCCACAACCACAACTTCTATGGCACAGGATAATACAGTTGATGGGGTTTCCTCAACTTTTACAACAACTCCCCAAACAACCACTCTCACCACTACAACTACCACCACAACCATACTGACCACAACTACCACCACAACCACTACAACCACAGCTTCCACTACAACCACCCCAGCCACTACAACAACCACAGTGACGGGTAAGGAAAAACAGAGGGTTTAATTGAACAAAGTGTTACACATGCAGATACATCACTCACTGTGTCCTAATGAAGCTTTACTCTATATTAAGATGCTGAAGTGACCTCCACAACCACAGTGGAGACAACTACAAGTGAAGAGGCAAAGGAGGAAGAAGCCAATGAGCTGTTAGAACTAACACAAGATTCATCCCAGCTCGACTCATCTCAGGTGAAATGTATCACTGAAATGTAGCAATGTTACTTATGAGGATTCAGTTTTTGTTATTGTAGATGTGAATGTTTTGGTTGCTGTTTCAGGTGTCTCAGGTGGTGGATAAGCTGGAGGAAGTGCTGGATGGCCCCTCTGTCTCCCAGTCATTAGGACAAAAGGCCCTCGATGTAATCAGCAACCTGATGGAGGGTGACTTATCAGCTCTCTCCGACTCTTCCAGCAGGTTGGACTCATATCCCTCAGAAAAAGATTAACATGAAACAACAGATCTCATTTAATGGCTGTGTTGTGTTTCTTGGCAACAGGTTAATTCGACTGGTAGATGATCTCGGTGTTAAGCTCGACGTGATGGGTGACAGAGGCATTCTCTCCACTACTTCACTGGTTCTGGCAGTCAGAACAGTGGATGGGACCAACTTTCCAACAACATTGGTGGACATTTTGGATACTGATAATGTCCAGGTAATTCCGATAAGAATGCAGTCAACTGTAGTTACAGAAACTCCTGAGTTAAATGCCTCATTTCCGTTTATGTTATGTGTTCAGGTTATGTGAGTAGACCTTCAACATGTGGCTTACAGTATATTCCTACCCTGTAATCTTGGGTAGGAACTCCACCTTCCATTGTATTTCATACTATTATTTCCTAAGGTATTTTCAAAATTTTAGCTATTGGGGCTTTTCCATGACATGGTCGGATACACCTGCCAAACACTAAGTGGTCAGGGAGAACCATTGCTTATTGGCAAAAACTGCTCTACAGCAACTACAACAAAAGTCTGACAAATCTGATCAAACAGCAAGATTTTTTATATTTAAAAGACAGAAAAAGGGGGAAAATAAAAAACATTTCCTTTCATTTAAAGGTGTCATAACCTAGTGTTTTACATACACAATCCTTACTCTTAAATAATTTTTAATTATATTGGGTGGGAGGAAAATTTAATGAGCGCATTTTGACCTCTGTTTATCCCCAACTTTTGTTTACTTACTCTTCCCTGATACATTTCACGTGTTCCTAAATGACCTCATTAGTCAATACATGCTGTACATTGTTCCTCAGTCTTTCTCTGTTTATTTGCCGTTTTACACCACTGTAGTCCGCCATTTCCTGGATTATTTCTTGTTTTCACACTCGACTCTGATTATTCTCCTACCTTTAGTACTCTGTTGGCGTGCTTGGCCTTGGTGCTACATTACTGTGTCTTGTTTCTGCACAATTTGTACATCCTTTAACAAAAGGCTTGTAGCTACACTTTTTTTCCCCCCAAATTGTACATCCTTGATTCCTCATGCTTAGGTACTCAGAGCAAACAAGGACAGACAGGAGCAGAGACAAGTGTGATAACAGGCTTTTATAAAGAGACTTCCTCACATCTCAGACATCGTTCTAAACCAGCATCAATAAAATACGGCATGGCTCCTTTATCTAACAACTGTTTTGTTGCATGTAACTGCTGTATTTCACAGTGTTAATTCTGTTCTGATGCCAACATAAATACACTACTCACAAAAAGTTAGGGATATTCAATTTTCGGTTTTTGGAGAACAGCATGCAATAGATATTTAACCATTGAACAGTGAACATGTGCGTTGAAAAGTTTAGAGAAAGTCTAATTCAGTTCACCTGGAAAGGTTGTAGTGGATTTTAGTTTCATTCTGTCATCATAGAATAACCCAAATATCCCTAACTTTTTGTGAGTAGTGTATTTATACCTCAGTAAATTCACAATGTGGGATTAATGTCATATCTCCTTTAGATGTTATAAGGATACTCTGGTATATTTTCAGCTATAGCCTTTAATTGCAAATGTAACTTATACATTATGCTCATAAGAAAAAAAAACGCACACACTTAGCATTTTCAGGTTCAGTTCAAGTGCAGTTAAGAAAGTTTTGTAATTCTGATTTGAAACACTTTTATAAAAGAAAAAACCATAAAAAAACAAAAATGCTATAGTTAGAAATAAACAAAGGTTCCCCTGAGGCCAAATGCTGTGTGTTTTCAGTGACATCACCTACTTTTAACCAGAAAAAAGCTCATGTTCTGATTTGTGCTGTAGCTTCGTGCTTTCAGCAGGTCCAGGATGAAGAGGTCGGCGTCACCTCTGGGCTCAGTGTACTTGCCTCCCTTCCTCACAGCAGGTCTGAGTCCTGAAGAGCAGCAACAGGCCAGCAGAGTCCAGTTCACCTTCTACACTAAAAACACTTTCTTCCAGGTGCATTTTCACTGCTCTTACTACTTTGAAGAGAAATTTTTAAGGGAATTTTAAACAGTTGACATGTTGTTAGACAACATTAATATGTGCCATTTAGTCTACAGCACTACTGAAAGTGAGGTGTATAGACCATTCCTTGACCTGCATGTCTGTTTCGTGCTATTTTTTTCAGGATGAATCTTTAGATAATAAAACTCTTGTCAGTCCAGTTCTGGGCTCCAGTGTTGCCAATCTGTCAATCAGCAATCTGAATGAAAACATTGAGTTTACCATCAGAAACGTCAAACCTGTAAAGGTGAGTCTTTAACATTACACACTTACTATTTGCCTATTGCAAGCAATAATCCATAAAAACCTAGACTTTGAAAATAAATATGATTAAAAACTGAAAATCTGCTTCATTTTTAGCTAGTTTTTTGTGCTATGCTCTGCACATTTTAAACACAACTTATTTATTTTCGGTTAATAGGCAAACAGTACAGCCTGTGTCTTCTGGGACTTTGCCCTAAATGGTGAGTACACATATCCCTATCTTTTTTTAGAAGCCATGGTAACCCAGATTCTCATATTCCTAAATGTGGCATACCTTTTGTTTAGGTGGTGGAGGAGGCTGGAGGTCCGAGGGCTGCTTTGTTGTCAATGCCACTCCTGAATATACAACCTGCAGCTGCAACCATCTCACATCCTTTGCTATACTGCTGGTCAGTGCACCTGTGGAAATGTTTGTTTCTGTGAAATATGACAGCAGTGTTACCACAATACTATCTATGGAGGACCATAACTACAATTCATTTCAAATTATACAATTATTTAATCATAGATGACCTCCTGGTTTTTTGTGCCTGCTTCTGTTATAATGTGTGTCTCAAATAAACATGATTGGTCTCCTGGAAGAACCTGCCAGAAACAATCAATTCTGATCAAGTATGAATCAAATTAGCTGTCAAACTTTCAGTGACTGTTGGCCTGTGTACACTGATTGTCTGGAAGTTGAGATATTTGACAGCAGCGATTAACTTGGTATGTTAAAGGGGCATTTTGCTTTTTTTTAACCTGGGGTCTGTTTTTAGTTGTTCTTACATTTATGTGAGTGATGGAGAAAGGAATTATCAAGATAGCTCCAGTATTTAGTGGGCAGGCAGCCTAGCAGCCCAGCTTATGATAAGTATGGGTCAACTGGCCCCCATATCTAAGTTCACCCTAAAAACCTGCTTTTTTCCACGCTGCAGGGCTCGGTTAGTCTCAAGGAGTGTCCGGCAACATTCTAGAGAGGAGAAATAAATTACCTGGCGATTGCTATTTGTTTTGGTGTTTCTGACCAAATCTCGGTATTCTGGAGATCAAATCTTGTTCCGAAATCGCACAATAACTCGCGTCCCCCACTGGTGTTTTGACACGAGTTATAGTGTGATTTTGGAAATCACGCGATAATTCGCATCCCCCACCGGTGTTTTGAGATGAGTTATCGCGTGATTTTGGAAATTGCGCTCTAATTCGCGTCCTGCACCCGTGTTATGACACGAGTTATCATGTGATTTTGGAAATTCCGTGATAACTCGCGTCCCCCACCGGTGTTTTGAAGCCAGTTAATGTGTGATTTTGGAAATCGCGCAATAATTTGCATCCCCCACTGGTGTTTTGACACAAGTTATTGCATGATTTCATAACGAGATTTGATTTCCAGCATCCCTACATTTGGACACAAACACCAAAATAAATGGCGATCGCCAGGTAATTTAGATACTTAGCATTCATATCTCCTCTCTAGAATGTTGTTGCACACTTGTTGAGACTATCTGAGCCCTTCAGGGTGGAAAGAAAGCAGATTATTAGGGCAAACTTAGACACGGGGGCCAGTTGCCCCATACTTATCATTAGCTGGGCTGTTAGTCTACTGCTATGCGGCCTGCTCACCCTGCTAAATACTGGAGCTATCTTGAGATATCCTTTCTCTATCACTCACGTATATAAGGACAAAACAGACCCCAGGTTCAAAAAATCTAAATTCCCCTTTAATTTCTGCTTCAAACAGAACAGTGTTGGCTGGTTGGTTAACCAAATAATCACAATTTGTCAACTTGGCGTTAGGAATACTGTATAAATACCAGACACTCACCATTTTTCACCTAGTTTACTGCCGCTGGAAATATATTTAAGTGATTGCTCACTTGGAGCCTTTTCATGGTCCTATTGTGATTGAAAGTTTGCATTAGCAAACGTGTTTCATGTGGATTTGGTCAGTTGATTGCTTCTGTTTTACATTTTGATACAGCCACATTATTTCTACACAGACACAGCAAAAACACAGTAGATAAATGTAAAAATAAGTAACAAAAAACCATCAAAATAGATTTAATCAAATTAAGCAATAAAACATAAATAGCTGAATAAATGCATGGACATACTGTATAAAAAAAAGTTTGAAATAAATTAAGTCATAATTAACCATACAAAAGAAGTATAAAATCTAAAATTATTTATGTTTCTACAACAGGTGGGACCCTATTAAAGAAATTAATCTAAGTAATTGGATTAATCTCGATTAATCGTATTTAAATCGCATAACAATAATTGCCCCCCAAAAAACTTTTTATTTGACGGGTTTTAGTGGACTACTGAAACAAATAATAGACACAGACATTAATATCATAAACTTAAGCTCGATTACTATCTGAATTAAAATGCCAATTAAATTTTGATTTTAAAAAAAAAAGAAACTGGAAAAAAAAAAGAAAATATTTCTGGCAAAAACTAAATAGAAATAAAATTAAAGTGCCATTTTAAGTAGTTGAACTAACATCTCTAGGTTCTCTATAATTACACTAACACACTGACGAATGTTTCTTGCTGCTTCTAATGTAAACTGCAATTAAATGTTAACTTTTGACGTGATCATTTTTTGTAATTAATTAATCATGATTAATGTGTTCAAGTTCCACCCCCAATTTGTACAATTCAATTATTTCTGAATATAATTTTATTTTCTTTTATTTTGGCACTTTTGGTTTTCCTAACTTCTTCTAATCAGAAGTAGAAGTAATTGAGACTCACAAAATGAGTGGCAAAAAAAAATATGACTTTTTTTTGTTTGTATTGTCCATTTGTTTGTGTTTGTCTTAAATCCCACACAGGATTTATCCAGAAATGGAGTAATGGATGATCAGCATGCACAGATTTTGACTTTCATCACCTACATTGGCTGTGGAATATCTGCCATTTTTCTAGCTGTCACCCTGCTGACATACATTTCATTTGAGTAAGAATCCCAAATGTTTATCCCGCAAAAATACCTAATCTTTACTCAGTAAAATATATCCAGTATATAAATGAATTATGCAAGAATTAGCTTCATTCTGAAATATTCTAAATCGTTGTGCCTTTGCAGAAAACTGCTACGAGATATTCCGGCCAAGATTCTGGTCCAGCTCTGTCTATCCCTCCTCCTCCTCAACCTGGTCTTCCTGGTGGACGGTTGGCTGGCGCTCTACCCTGCCGTCGGGCTGTGCATCAGCACTGCTTTCTTCCTGCACTACTTCCTGCTGACGTCATTCACCTGGGCTGGGCTTGAGGCCCTTCACATGTACCTAAGCATCGTTCGAGTGTTCACGCCCTATCTAAGCAGATACATGCTGAAATTCACATTGATGGGCTGGGGTACGGAACCGTCAAACATGTGACCCAAAAGTTAAAGATTTTTCTGCTCTAATAACTTATAATGTTTCTGCTATTTGTAGGTATTCCACTTATTGTGGTGATTATTGTGATATCCGTGGACAAAAACAACTATGGTCGGGTCACTTATGGAAAAAACACAGATGGCACTTCTGACGACTTGTAAGCTATTTTTATTTTATTTTTCCTCAATAATCAGGATGTTATCTTTGCCAGTCATTTGGAGTAGTCACATGATGTATCAGACAGGAACAATGATATTAAAACAAGTTCAACATTTTAAACTACAAATCTAAATGTCACTCATAGGAAAACAGGCACAGAAAGACACAACCTTTAAACCGGATGCATCATTCACCTTAACAACCATTTAAAAATACATTGGAGGCCACATTTATTGTCAAGTTTTTGTACTTTCTTTATGTTTTAAACACTTAAAGGGGAAGTTCAGGATTTTTGACATAGGGCTTCATTTTTGAGCGAGCCAGGATCTTATCACTGGAGACAGTTTCATCTTAGTTCATCTCATATTCTTGTTACTGTACCAGTGGTCCCCGATGCTAATGCTAGCATAAATCAATAGGAATCTGCTAGCCTGTCATTAATAACAATCGTATCTGCTCCACAGAACACCCGAGGAAAATCTTTTATAGCATAAGATTATCTGTGTAAATCCCGTGTTAACAAAATAATGTTACTAATAAAACTTACCTTGAATTGCGTTACATTTTGATAGTAAAGTGTCTCAGCAGCAACACATTTTTACTTTCGGTATTTGGCAGTAGAGTGATATCATCTGCTGTTAAGAGTATGAAGGAATTTGATCACAGTAGCTGCTACTGTAAAAATGAACACTTATAAACCATGTTGCTTATTACTGTTCTTAATTCTGTAAATTAACAAGCTATTGAAAATGTGCGAAGACTGTGGCGCGCTTCTGTTCGTTTTGAACTGCATCGCTCTCCTGTCTTACCACCTGGAAGCAATGTATCAGTCCGCTGTTGGTGAGAAACTAGTTCTTCAAAATGTAATTTGATGCAAGGTAAGTTTTATTTGTAACATTATTTTGTTAACATGGCATTTACACAGAGTGTTATAACTGATTTATAACTGATAACTGTTATGCGGAGAGGATATGATTGTTATTAATGATAGGCTAGCAGATACCCATTGACTTATGCTAGCATTAGCATCTGGACCCACCGGTAACAAGAATATGAGATGAAATAAGATGAAACTGTCTCCAGTGATGAGTACAGTTTGACCCTGGCTCACTCGAAATGAGGCCCTATGTCAAAAATCCTGAACTTCCCCCTTAAGCTTTTCGCTTTGTGTCACCCGGCAGTTGCTGGCTGCGTAATGACATCGCCTTCTACGTGGGCGTGGTCGCCTACTTCCTCCTCATCTTTGCTCTGTGCCTGCTGGTCTTCATTGTCGTTATGGTCCAACTGACCCGGATTAAGAAGCAAAACCCTCAGAACCAGGCTCCCAACAGGAGTGTGATGACCGACCTGCGTAGCGTCGCAGGGCTCATCATCCTGCTCGGCCTAACGTGGGGGTTCGCTTTGTTTGCCTGGGGGCCTCTGTACTTACCATTTGTTTACCTATTCTCCATATTCAACTCTCTGCTAGGTGAGGCGTGATTAAAAGCAATGCAACATAATTTTGTTAGTGAGTTATGCTTCCTTGTATTTATTCATATCTTTCATGGACTTCTTTCTCACTTTTATAATTGTGTTGTAGGTTTCTTCATTTTTATTTTCCACTGTGCTGTAAAGGAGAATGTCCGCAGACAGTGGAGAACATATCTGTGTTGTGGAAAGCTGCGACTGGCTGAGAACTCAGGTGGGTTTTCTTTATTCAAAAATTTTCTTTTCCTGATTCATAGTAATGTTCGATGTGGTGCGTCAACTGATCTGGCCTCCACCGGGTTGAGAATACTTGATTTCTGTCACACTAATGCTCCTTCAAAAAGTCAAAACTCGTTAAAGTGTTAAAGGTTTCTTTAGGGTTTTTTTCTGTTTGTCTCTGGCAATAAGCCTGTGTTGTTAAAATACATAATACTAGACCCGTGTTTTAATTTAGAAGTTTTCTTGCGTGGAGGTTACAAAGTCTAGTGTAAAATAAGAAGCTGAATTCATGCCAACATCTTCACAATCATAGCAAACATGCAGAAATGCAATATGTTCATGGAAACCTTTGATTTGAAGCTGCTTATATAAAACGCAAGCTTTCCAGGACTTATTGCAGGATTTTCAACTTTGACTTGAACAAATATATTCAGTAAATACAGATGAGAGAACAAAGGAAAAGGCGGCCATCATTGGCATTCAAATTTTATCATAATATACTTTTCACAGGAAAGCAACACAAAGCGCTTCATATAATAAAAACAAATTTATGCATAGTAGAATACTGTAAAAGCCATACACATATAACGTAGCAATTTAAAAACACACTTATGATGTGTTAGGGTTTCACATCTCAACAGATGTCCTCAAGAACAAAATAATTGTTTATTTTTATATAAAACTGCAAACTGACATCAGAATCGGCTGTTTGCCATAAGACTGTACAGACTGACCCTGCAGCGCCTGACTCAGAAACTGAAAATAGCTTGTTTGCATGAGCAAGTCAGGCAGATGTTTATCTTACACGTGCTGCATGTGCACAGTGGCACATTTTAGACCCAAAAGTTCACGCAATGCCACATTCTAGGTCACACTCCTTGGCCTTTTCAAAATGGTTTCCAGTTGTCCCTGGAAGTTTTGGCAGAACTGACAAATCTATCTTGGAATTCCAAGCTGTAAACTCGTAATTCACAGAGGACCGTGAGAGTCTAGATTTAAAGATGGCTGTGCCCTCTACCATTGTGATCTCTACTAAACTTCTTTATGATATATTTTCTGTCCATTAGGTTTCTACTGTAAACAGCAGCAAGTTGTTGTCATTGTTAATTAAGTTGTTACAGCTGTCTTGTTCTTGGAAAAATGTATATGTATTGTTTATTAAAGGAATAGTACACCCACAGAATGATGTGCGTTTATTTTCTACTCACCCTCATGTTGAGCAAGACTGTGGAGCACTTTTTTAATATCTCAAATGCAGCCGGAGATCGGACAGGTTTTTGTTTCCCCCCCAACTTTCATGTAATGGAGTTCACTGGTGCCAAAAAGGTCCATAAGAGTCCACAAAAACTCAAAAATACCTAATTGCAGTTACAATGACCGATAAGGATGCCGCCATACATCCAGTCCATACAGGAGGTCTCCATCAGAAGTTAGATACTGTTAGTGGTGTTTAACTATCTGGGGCTTGCCAAACAGATGCGTGTGGTGTAATCGGGTGGTTAGGGTTAGGAGAAGGGTCAGGGTTAGGGTTAGATTTTAGTAAGTTACATCAAGAACAAACTTCTGATTGAGATTTCCGGCGTGGATTGGATATATGGCGACGTATCGTGACTGCAGTTGGGTCCTTCTCCAAAATCTTGGCAATATTCCTCCATACTGCTTGTCCAATGTAATCCAAGTGTCCTGAGTGGGTAGCGTCCATAATTTACTCCAAATGACATCATTTAGTATATTTTCTATAGCCTAAACAGTACTACATTGCAGTTTCTATTTGTCATGCGAGTTCACAACACTACGGAAGCCGCAGTGTTTAGCGCCTACTCTGCTGATAAAGCAAGCGTGGAAGAAGAAATTTGCTGTTTACATTGTGCTAAGATCAAACGAGCAGCAGACAAACTGGGTCAAATACAAGAGGGGTTGACTATTGATTTAAAAGAAAGAAAAAGAGAACACGTGATCTCGTCTGCCACGGCTTCTGTTGTGTCGTGAACTCACAGGGGCGCACTTCTCGGCAGCTACAGTAGATGTAGTACTGTTAAAGCTATAAAAATATACTAAATTATGTTGTTTCGAGTAAATTATGGACGCTACCCACTCAGGACACTTGGATTACATTGGATGAGCAGTATGGAGGAATATTGCCAAGTTTTTATGGACTTTCATGGACCTTTTTGGTTCAGTCGCCGGTGAACTCTATTATTTGAAAGTTGGGGGGGAAACCTGTCCGATCTCCAGCTGCATTTAAGATATTAAAAAAGTGCTCCACAGTCTTGCTCAGTTTGAGGGTGAGTAGAAAATGAATGCACATCATTCTGTGGGTGTACTATTCCTTTAAAGAAACTAGAGGCAGGAATTGTCCAGTTCTTTAATACAAATGGGTGATGAAGCCTTGAACAGGCTGTGTGCTGCATAATACGCTGCGATTCAGTGGCCGAATTTCCCACACAGTCCTGCGGATATGACGTCAGTTGACGCTACATACGCGTCCCTGACAGTTTTGATAGCTTTGAAGCAGTTAATTCAAACCTCGCACAGGATAGTTATAGATTCTTCTGCTGTTAGCAAACGACCCAGATCTACTGAAAGACACTAAAAAGTGGCACTACGAAGAAAAAGGCTTTATCACCATAGTAAACAATGTTATGGCATCATTTTTGCACGCTCCCGTGCCGGCTTGGCTCGTGGCTGCAGCTACCAACAGCGCCAGTCGCATCACTCATTTCTTAATCCTGCCTCTAGACCCTTTAAACTTGGACATCAAAATTAGCTGGTGTTGTCATGGTGACATTGTTGCAATGTCTTTGTGCTTACTCTAATTTATACGGCAATTGTAGCTGCTCACAAGTTGGCTATTTTGGAGGCATCTATTTTCTTACGAGTTGGTTCAGCTGGAACGGCAACTACCTGGTAATGATGTCACCATTTCCTGTCTGCTCGGAATTCCGAAACAAATAGAATCCACCATTATTCCCTAACTCTTCAGGTGCTTCCAGAGGCTTTATAGCCATTTGGTTGGCTAGATGACCGCGATTCTTTGATCCCTAACAAAGAAGGGATACCTCTGCAAAACAAATGGGTATGGCCTAGGAGAAGGTACACTGTAGGATTGGGCCTTTAATCATTGTGTGGTTGTTAGGCAGCTACTGATGCTCCAATGTTCAGAGCACTTTTTTTGCAGGCATCTGTTGATGACCAACAATAAACTGCATCTATTCCTTTTAAACTAAAAATGAGAGGTTGGGTATCAGCTGTTCTTATAATTTAAGGTGGAACTTGATAACATCACTTTTCAGCTGAGTTAGGAGACTGGATTTTTTTTTTTCCAGAGAGGGTGTCTATTCTCTAATCTCTCTTTTAACAGGAAATTTGTGCAGACAACACGGCAGTAGCTGTTCATACCCATTCTGAATAACCAGTCAGTGAATGTAATAATGATCATACATCAAACTTATATAGCGCTTTTCTCGAGACTCAAATATGTTTTACAAAACAAAGAAGACAATAACACAACACAAATAAGACAGGAGGAAGAACATGAATGGTTAGAGGTGGAATGCCCTGTTAAACAGGCAACCAGAGAGTCAGAGTTTCTGATATGGAGGGGGATTGGGTTCCAGAGGGTGGGGGCAGCAATGGCAAGGGCTTGATCCCCCAAGGTCCGGTGCTCGGATGAGGGGATAGGATTCAGGAGGTTGGAGTAAATGTGATTCATTTACAATTATTTATCCTGCAGACTGGAGTCGGACGGCAACTCACAACAAGACTCTATCCATTGCCACGGCAACCACTTCGAATCCCCACTTCACCTCTCGAAGCTCCTCCGTCATTAGCGACGTCACCAACAGCAGCAGTATGTTCAGCAATACTTGATCATCATTCCATCAGGTTTGGTGTAACGTGTTGCTCTGTCTCCCATCAGGCTCTGTGTTTGCTGACAGCGGAATATCCGACGGTACAAACAGCGACGTCGTCCTCAACGAGATTCACAGGCGAAACCTGTCTCTGCAGGGGGAAGTCTGACATCTGAACATGCAAAACATTCTCCTTGTGTTGTAGAGATTGTCCTCTCTTAGAAAGCTGAGGATGATTTATACGAGTGATCTCCTGCAAACAGAGAACTGATTATAGATGCATCCGAGAAATCCTCAGTGTTGCACAAGATGAAGGTTTTAAAGGTGTAATGAAGGGCAAAAGTTTCAAGGAGGAGCGAGACTGAAGCACTTACAGAAAATATGAGTCCAGTAAATGGAAAATTTACTTGATGTATTTTTATTTTATGTTTAATAAGAATAATTAAGATGGCACATTAGCAGTTAAGGCTAGTTTCTGACTGAAAGACTTAATTATTTCACTGGTAGAGCTGTGATTCTGCAGGTAGTACAGCCCCAATTTGAAAAAGTTGGGCACTGTGCAAAATGTAAATGATAACAGAATGCTATTATTTGCTAATCTATATTTTATTTTTAAGAAAACAAACAACATAATAGGTTGGGAAACTGTTGAAATGACATTTTACCATCACAGGGTTACATCATTTTGAATATGACGGCGCAACACATCTAAAAATGTGGAAATGGTACCAGTTCAGCAGCCTGATTCTTCTCCTGTGAAGTCATGCTTTTGTGATGGATGCAGTTTAGCATTGTCATGTGTTGCTCTAAGATCTATACGTACATTTCAGCATTAATGGAGCCTTCACATGTAAGCTTTTTCATGCCGTACCATGATTTCCAGAGAGAATTTCAGGCTTGATCCATCTAACAACAGAACATTTTTCCACTTTGCTACAGACCATTTTAATGAGCTTTGTCCTGAGAACGCTACTGCATTACTGGATCTTATCCACAAATCGCAAATTGATGATTCTTTGTCTCTCTGAAATGCTCCCCTTTTCCCCAGTCATGTCACTGACCTGTTTCTAGTTAACCTAAATAGTTGTTAAATGCTAACCCAGCTTTTTATGTGGCAGTCACTTTTCCAGACTTTCATTGTCCCTGTTCCAACTTTTTTTTTTAAGATGTGTCGCTCTGATCAAATTTAAAATTCACTAATATTTCCCTAAAATGGGGAAAAGTCTCAGTTCCACCATCTCATATGTTGTTTCTATTTTCTTGGGAATAAAACACAGGTTTATTTGCGAATCATTGTATTCTGTTTTTGTTTACATTTTCCCAACATTTTTACAGTGAGGGTTGTCTTAGCAGACCGTGTGACTTGTTTCAAAGCTATTGCTGTAAATAAACATCACCTTAAGATTATTTTTACATTAAAAGAAAGGCAAAGAAAGAATTAGAGGTCTAGAGCAGATCCTGTTAGCATTTTAAAGATTTTCTTGACGCTGTTTTGTATTTTTCTGTTGTCTGTTTGATTTTTTTCATAAATAAAAAGGTATTTTCAGTATTTAAAATGCTGCACTAAACCTCACCTCTATATTTCAGAGCTGAGTCAAATTCCTGGGTAGACACTGTCAGTAGAGATTTGGTGGATTAAGGCTAAATGTGCAGATGCTAAACTAAAAACACTCACGATCACTTGAGAGGAACTGTTTTCAAGCGCATTTGATGATGATGCTGTTTTTTAGCAACAGCAGTGCTTATATATTGCATAAAATGCAGTCATTTAGTGATTAGTTCCTTTTAAACAGGACAGATTTTACTAAATGTCCTTGTGCAAGAGCATGTGCATGTCCTGAAAGAGACAATAATAAAAATACAAGCTCAAAACTTGCCCAGTTGGTTTTTACTTTTGCATGACATCTGAAAATCTTTCATCAAACCTGTTTTAATGGGCGGGATGTCAGTTGCGCTCCCGGCAGGCTCCCATCTCTCGGCTTCTTCTGAAACCTCCCACAGGGAAACCTCACATCAACAAAGCTGGTTCAATCGCAGCCCATCAAGGTCAACCAAAAATTTTGGCAGCAGTCAGCCATTAAAACTTTACATGAGTTGAAATCCCGCAGCAGTACGACCTCAAACATGAACCACATGAGAAAACAGTGAATAAGGGAGAGGTAAAGCCACAGCTGTTACAGCTGTGAGGAGGAATCAGTCATTTTTTTCAAACCTGAGCTCTCAGTGGCAGTTCTTGCTTAATTCTTCTTGAAGATAATTGTAAATATGATTTTTCTCTATTGCCTTGTTGTCATAACTTGAGCGAAACAAGTAAAAGTAAAGCTATGGGGTCCTTTGAGAGCAATGTATTTGCATCTATAGCCATACTTTACTTGGGAGAGGTTAAACAAACCCTAAGGTGTAAAAACATCCACAAGTCTTCTTTAAACTTTCAAAGAAGTTTTGCACAGCTGCCCACTGAGCCAAAGACGCTCATTTGGTGTCTTGTCTAAGTTTAGACTGAAATTCACCCGACTATAATCGGTCTATATTTTAGGTGGAATCTAGACGTTAAAATTTAATCCATTATGATGAAATATTACATTTAAAAAACTAAACTGTATAAATGATGGCGGGAAGCTGGATTAAAACATTTGGCCAGTCATTGATCACTGTACTCTGCAGTTTAGATTTAGTCTAAGCTAGTAGTTTAGAATAGCGGTAGACTGATATTAGCCTAGACGTCTAAAGACCATTAGGCCCGCTACCCACCGGATAAGAATGGAAAAGATTTTTGTGCTTTTGAATTTCCTATCCGATCGGGCGCCTATGCATTTCCACCAGACCGAAGCGCAGCACTATGAGGTCCTCCTGTCACCCGTGTTTAGCCGACGTCCCCTTGTTTACCTCATGCATGTGCTAAGATGTAGGCTATTGACAACCCGATCCCTCTTGTGCACCTGGAATAAAACCTGACCCGTCCCCCAACCTCTTCTTTCTTTTGTGTGCGTGTGTTCCTCCTTCAGCCCCTCTACATGCAACTCAATCAGATAACGCAATAAATCGCATTATAATCAAACTGTTGGTCCACACGTGACACACCCTGGCTTCTCCACTTCCTTCACAATGTGTCTTCATCTCCTGCTTACATGCAGATCCACCTTCATATCATCGCTTGCAGATGTTTATTTTGCCAGAAGTTTTTATTCTGGAAATGGACTGAGTTCTCTACTTTTTTTATACAACTTCCCACCATACGTCATAAATTCAGCTGTGGCAAGCGCAAAAATTAGACCTGACGCCGAAATGATCGCTGCACAAGCAGATTCGTGCGCTGCACGCTCGCCGCTGGTGGGAGAGTCTTCATCTACTAAGGAGACCGCTAATTTTTTTTCTCTAAAATTCAGCTTTCTCTCCAGGTGGAAAACAGAGATTAGACGTCGTTAGACCAAAAAAAGCTCAGTGGGTGCTGCTCGAACATGTCTTAAGGTGCTCTTTAAACTTTTAACAAGTTCTGCAAACACCTCTCGGTTTGCAGAAGACACATCTAAAGGTACTAGAAAGTAGCCTATCTCAATGAAAGTTAAAGACATCTATGCTTCTACAAATACTCTCTGGTTTTCTTTGTTCATTGTCAGATGATTTTCCCTGTTTTCAGTTCTTTAGTCATGCCATCCAGCTTATATTCTTTTAATGGTGCACTACAGAACTTTTGCAATGTCGCAAAATCACTGTTGGAAAAATAAGAACAGAAAAAGGCTTAAGGAAGACAGCATCCTTTGCAGCTTGGCAGCAGGGACAGTTTGTCTTCAGTTAGTTTTACTGTCTTCCACTAGATGTCAGTGTAATTCCACAACATTTTAAGCATCATCATACAACCTCTCATTATACCTTCACACCTGATTTGGTAACAGGCTGTTCTTGTGAACTTACACTTTCACTGACACTTCCTCATCGAGGAGAGAAACCCAGTCGCTTTTGAATAAAACTTTAACCACAAAAGATAAACTCAACTTCAGCCTCTATAAAACAATATCAAACAATAATACTGCAGCTAGGAAATAAAAAGAACCTTAAATCTTAATTTTCAAGATTACTAATGTGATTTATCCTAATTTGGCTGATGTGGTCCCGTCGGATAGGGACACAGGTACAGCATGGATGCAAGTTAATGTTGTTCACTTGCTTAATTTACTTACAGATTTTAAAACCTAACCACACATCATTCCAGGAGGGAAGTTTTTTCCTTGTCTGGAGTTTTAATTAGATTTGAAGGTTAAGTTTTAGTGCAGCTGTGCCGTATAAGAGCTGCCTCCATGCATTTATAATCTGACTAATGATAGCAGCGTGGGAAAAAGGGAAAAAAAAATACCCTGTTGCACCAAAATCGATGAACATTTAATGTCTACTTACTTGGAAATTTTAACTCATTTTAGCCCCCCTCCCCCTTCAAAAACACAGAAATAAACTTACAAAGGAGGCCTCTACTTTGCACACTGAGCTGTGACATATAAATCTGCCCTCTGTTCTCTATTATTGCAGCCCATCAATATTTAATCCAGGTCAAATGAAAAGGTCAGGCTCGGGGGGTGGGGGGGGGTTGCAGTTTAACATCAGAACAGAATTTCCATGCAGTCATATCTGAAGCTTACTATATTACATTAAAAGTTGTTTATTTTTTTATTTCAACCTTTATTTAACCAGGCAAAGACATTAAGAACAAGATTCTTATTTACAATGCCGGCCTGGCACCTGTAGGGCAAGTGGGGGAGGGTGAGAGGGTTAGAGATGGAAATGACTGAATGCTCTTTATTTTTTCTAATATTTGTAGTGCTAAGGGTAAAAGGTGCAGGAAACAACCTGTATTTACAGCTGAAGAGTTGATTGTTTGCACCTTAGCAGCTGTTTATAGTTCACACTGATTTCCCAGCTGATGTGAAGATTCACTCCTCACAAAACTTTACAGTCTTCCCACATGTCTTAAAGAAAAACTCGCAGAGGTGAAATCATACCTTCAGAGGCTAGAAGAAGTGCGCTGAATTTATAAGGCTTTACTGGAATTACTAATTCAGATAGATTTTGCAGCCCACCAGCAACGTCTTGCAATAATCTCATCTGACATCACACAGCTCTCTTTGCCCACTGGAACGTGCAGGTATTAAATCCATTTGTTTGGCAAAATGAAAGATTTTGCCCTAGTGAGAAATCCATGGACTGAGATTCATGCCATGTTACCTCATAGTGTTTATGTGTATGTTAGAGGCTGAAGTCTGAGACATCTGATAAAGAAAATGTTGCACTGTAACTAGGCACAAAATGATTATCTGGTTCTGTGGGAGAGGGGATAATCAGGTAAGCAGTAGCCATGAAAGCCTCAAGTAACTGAAATCAGGAAGTTTGCCAGCAATGCTCGGCTGTCACATGGCCTCCACAAAAGGATTTGGCTTTATTATGTACTTTAAAAAGAAAACAGAGGACATAAAAATGTGTGTTCTGTTTGTCAGTGAATCCACAACAAGCAACACAAATAGTAATTCTTTGTGAAAGAGCTAATACGGAAATGTTGCACTGATACAGAAATGCTAAAGTGTGATACAACTTAACTTTAACAACTCTGGAAGCATCCTGGAGTTAGCCAGAGGGCTGATTTTCAATTGCACTTCTTTACAAGGAACTTCATGCATATCAACTGTGATGATACAGTATTTGGCTTTTTTTTATACCCAGTGAACAACCTAAGAAAATAATGCATTTATTTGGTTAATCCCCAATTGTTGGAAGTCGGATTGGCTACAGTAGATCACCATCACATTTTAAACATTTTATATGTTACAAAATTTACCAATGTATTATTTCTACGAGTGGGAAATTCTTACATGAGTAGGTACTATGATTTTAAAGCTGTTGCTTTATCATGAGGTAACGCACATTGTATACTTGTTAAACCACAGCAGTCTGTTCTTTGTTACGGGGGACAGCTCAGAGCTACAAATATATATATATATATATATATATATATATATATATATATATATATATATATATATATATATATATATATATATATATAAAGTATATGTTTTTATTAAAGTCTAAAATAATAAAATTAGGTTGAGGGAGCAAGGGGCTAACAACGGCCAAAACCCTCTTAAAGGTGCCATGACATCAAATTTCACTTTTCTGGGGTTTTGGGTGTATAATATGATCTGTTGTGCACTGATGAGGCCATGTGAATGTCCAGAGTGAGAATCAAAGTTCCTGTTTATGGTCTGTCAGCTTTGTCTCTCTGCTCAGAAACAGTTGAATCAGACAGCAGAGCTATCCAATTCTACGTAGTTCTATCATTCTACGTAATTTAATTGCTCCAATAAGAGCACACTATCAAGTAAACAGCGCCCCCCTCTCTCTCTCCTAACGGTTTATGCACCGTCCGCTCCCCCCCTCCCCTCCCCTGTCTGATTCAGCTGCGCTGTGTGTGGAGCTAGTAGTAACTTCTCTGCAGTCAGGTCTGGGTTTTCAAACAAATGGATTTAAAAGAAAACTTCTGCAGCAACACTGAGGGAGGCGACCACAACCTTGTCATTACCTGTAAGTTTATTTATTTTCTAAATGCTGTCTTGTCTGATAAACGTAGCTCACTGTCTGAAGTGCCCATGTTTCTAGCAGTTAGCCTTTAGCAAACTCCGACCGCAGCTTGACCTATAGTCTCCAAATAAGGTCATAGCCAAATAAGGTGTAGCCAATCAAAATGAAGTCAACGTGTCTCCGGGTAAAGCTCCGTATCATCACCGGACCCAACTGTATTATTGAGGAAGTGAGGTCTGGCGTTTCAAAACAATACTCCGCTGTAAAAAATGCTGTTTTTTTCTTTGGAGTATTTACATATGCAGCAATGCCAACAACATAAACTAGTTTTTAACTGCTATGTCATCACTCCTTTAACTGTCTACCCTGTTAGCTTGGGATTAGCATAGTAAGCTCTTTCCTACAGGTAGCTCAGAGTATGATTGTTGCCAATCCTACTCTTCCACGCTTACAGCCCCCCTCTCAGTCCTAACTCATGGCCTATGTTTTTATTTTCTGGGGGTGACGAGATGTGTGACACTGCCAAGATGGTGACTGTAGGAACCACCCACCAAGCTTCACTTCAGCTCTTCAGAAACCTACAGGTGACATCACAGAAGCTCGGTCCATCATTTTTAAACAGTCTATGCAAAGAATCGGTGCAGAGAGGTTTTGCAAATATGTTTTAAGGCGCTTCCTTATTGGTTTCAATTCTCAAATTCTAACATGTGGTTAAACTTAAATGTTATCTTACCATCTACACCGAATGTCAGAGCATGCTTAGTACTATGTGTTTAATGGCATGCATTTGTGTTGAGTAGTTTTGTTGGTGATGTTGTGTTTGTAGTCCTTGCCCTTTTTAAAAGATTAATTTTCCATCATGAGGACCTTATTAAAGAGGTGGGTTTTTATCAAGGAAGTGCAAACAATAAATTAGCTGATGGTGTTTGAACTTTTGCCAGAGGAACAATCCAAGTAAATATGTGTGTCCATGGAGGGCAGTGCAGCACAAAAAACTCTGAGCTCAGACATCAGCAGCTTTTACACCTCTGTGTTTCAGGGAATATATGCATCAATGAATGTTTTTTATTTTAGATCAATCCTCTAAACAAGTCAAAGCTCAACGTCTGCTTTGATAAATATGCTCAGAATTGCTTTCATAAACAGTATAAACTAACACCACCCACATGAACAATAGAGTTTTATTTGAAAGCAAATAGAAGGGCTAATAACACGCAGGATCAGCACAAATAAAAACCACCCTGGGGAACTTTCAGATCAATGAGGCAAACCACTCAATCAGATGCTGATTGAAGGAATAGCTGAGTCAGCAGGATCTTTTGCCGTTTGGCACATTTGAGAATTTTGAGTCGTCTTTATGAACCTATTATCCTCCGGCTATTACAAGTATTTTAAAGAGATGCTGAATGTGGGGCCATATTTCAAGCAAAGACAAAAACAGTGGTATTTGTACTTTTGTTACCACATACAGTATTTCCCTGCAGGGCCTGTATGGATTAGCATACCAACCAATCTTTCTGTGATGATTATTATAAATATGGAGTTTGTTTTGTTTTTTAAAATATGTATGATAATATTGTCAAATGGTTTTACAGATTAGTGACTGTGAGAGACTGGCAAGGCACAGATACCATCATAAATACCATCATAAACGTGTTACTTTCTTGTTTTTATGTACAATGATTTATATGCATGGGTGCTGTTGCTCAGTTTATACACTACTGCCATGGTATTTACTATTCAGATACTGTTTTTCTGCTATAGTTGTCCTGCCATTTCTTTTTCTTTTGTCCTCTACTTTTACACTTTCCCCAAATTGTTTGAAGTCACAATGCACGCCATTCTGAAGTGAGTTAAGGGCTAATAGCTCTTGGGGAGTCACTTTGATCCAGAAGAAGACTAGGCTCTTTGTCGAACCAAATTTAAGCTGATCTGGACGGGAATCTGATCAGATTCTCTGATTGGATCATCTTGAATATCTTAGAATTAAAGGTGGGAAGGAGAAGACTTAGAAAAAAGGTGAGGATGGTAGTGTTGAGATGAGGTAATGATGCGGTAGAAGAGGATGAGAGAAGATAAGCTGATGAGGGGGTTTTGGGGGAAGGATGGATTACTGGATACAGGACGAGGGATGTTGGAAGAATGAATGGATGAGGGAGCAGAGGATGGATTTACAGATTAATGGATTAATGAATGGGTGAGAAAGTGGGTAGGAAAAATGGATGAAACAGGATGGAGGGTAGGTTTGAGAAACAAATGCTGAGAGGTTGAACCAGGTATCAGAAGGATCATCAGGTTATTGGAGGGATGGTTGAGGAGTGGCACTCTTAGACAAGTAAAAGAACTCTAACCGAAGTCTAAAAATAACATTAGCATCCCAATTCCCCTGTTTAATCGTTATCTGCCTTTGGTCATGTTTTTAGGACCAAGCAATAACACAATACAATTTTTTCCACAAATATAACTGGGCTTGATCTGTGACTACAGTTTTACCAGATGAAAAGCCGATATGACACTGGAGGGGTCAGTGTCATTTTTTCCAGTTTAGCCTGACGCATTTATTTAGCTGTAATAATCATTGACTGAATTTTCTGTCAAGTTCTCTGGATATTCACTTATCAGGGCATGAGGCGCAGAAAAAACAAAAAACAGACAGGAGAGGGAAAAAACAGTTATCCAACATATTACAGGAAAAGAAATGCATCAACCAGACTCTAAACAAGTCTTATTTAATAAGAGGTTGGTCCAGCTGGCATCTCAGTGAGGGTTGCTCATGGTGGTGACACAGGAGCGAGGCAGAAAGCATGCTGTTATCTAAAGAATAGTATAAGCTGGTAAAAATTTAATTGAAGTGGACAAACAGTAATTAGAAAAAAAGTGTGTGTTCTCTGATGTTTAGTTGAACTTATCAAGTGAAGGTCAGTGGGAGAGAAATATAATATAATATTCACTAGGGGGATTTAGGGGGAGTGGGTAACGTAGTGGTACTTGAGCCCTTAGTGCAGCAGACCAGGGTTCAAGTCCCCGACACGGCATCCAGGCAAACCACTGTGGACCCTTGAGCAAGGGCCTAAGCCCCCACCAACTGCTCCCCAGGCACTTTAAATGGCAGCCCACTGCTCTCAGGTTCAACCTGAGATGGGTTAAATGCAGAGAATGAATTTCCTAATTGACTCACTAATTGGGATAAATAAAGTAAATCTTTTTTTTTTTTCTTTCACCACTGTGTCTCCATTGTAATTGCTGCACTAGAATAGCTGTTATATGTTTATTTTCTTAGAATGAGTCATTTATATCTACTTGCTGGGGGTGCACATACATGGAGGCTGCCATATTTGTGCCACCATTTTTACTACAGTGTCCCTAAATGGACAAAACAATGTGAGCAAACTGAGAACACTGAACTTTAAAGGTACAGTAGGCTATATAAGAATTACTGCCATCTAGTGGTAAAGATGGATATTTGAAAGAAAACATGTTTTCTTGCAAATGACTTCATATTCCAAGCACTGCTGTGAATGTATGGTGGCTGTTCGTGGCCAAAATTCTCCCAGACATAAAGATGTTTTCATGTGTGAGTGGATCCAGTGGTCTCAGGTGTAGCTATGACTGTACTATGAGGAGCTATTTTTTCAATGTCTTTTAAAGCATTACTGATCCCAAACAGTCTCTAACTCCCATTAAACAAAGCAGGTACAGCAGTTTCAAAGTTCAGAGGGTTCTCACTTCACACACATTGTTTTGTCCATTCAGAGACACCGTAGTAAAAATGGTGGAACAAATATGGCAGCCTCCATTTGTGCACTGCGCAGCAAGTAAATGACTCATTCAAAGAAAATAAACATATAACGGCTATTATAGTGAAGCAATTACACATCAATAAAAACAGTTTTGAATTATAGATTAAATTTTTCTGCCATTGACCTTTGGTTTTTTACATACTTTACCTTTAAAACTGCTGTACCAGCTTTGTTTAATGGGAGTTAAATCACTGTTTGGGATAAGTAATGCCTTAAAAGACATTAAAAGTAGTTACTTATACAGTCATAGCTACACCTGAGACCACTGGATCCACTCACAGATTAAAACGTCTTTGTCTGGGAGAATTTTGGCCACTACCTACCACCATAATTTACAACAGTGCTTGGAATATGAAGACGTTTAAAAGAAAACATGTTTTCTTTCAAATACCCATCTTTACCACTAGATGTCACTAATTCTTACATATTGTACCTTTAAAAGGATCTAATTTCGGATTAAACGGAATGAAAGCAAAAATTCAAGGCTACAAAATTCTGTCTGGATACAAATGTAACTATGTACCAAACCCACATACTCCAGTTCAGGATTGTGGGTGTGCTGGAGCCTGTCCCAACTGCTCAAATATGAAGAGATTAGTCTAAAAGCACGATCACATTTCTACACAAACAGCCTTGATAGTGTGAAGTAAGTGGTTCATACTGCATGCTTTTTAAGATTATCAGTGTCAATATTTATTTTATTATTATTATTTTTACTTCTGAGTCCGCAATTTGTTTTAAAAAACAGTTTAGTTTAGTTTGATGGCACCTGCCTCCCTTTACAACCTCAGCACTTAGTCATACTGCATTTCACATGTGAAATTTGCCCATCTGATGTGGGTGAAAGCAGGTGTGACAGGAAATGAGAGGGTTGTGAAGCCTGTTATCAAGCATATTACAGTTATTAATCTCTGTCACAAGCTACAGCCAGGAAGTCGCCTGTATCCAGTTTCATGGAGTTGTGGCAAGAATATAATTTAAGCAAAGTTTTCTGAATGATAATATCTTAAACTTCTGATTTTCCTTTTTTTTAAAACTGACTTCGGTCAGACACATCACAAAGTCAGAGAGACTTATCCAAGCTGGTCGGAAAGCATCACAAAACTGAAATTGTGCACTTTTAGTTAATTTTACTTAAATTCAGTGGCTAAAAATACTACACAGGTTTTAAAAACTCAGTTTAACTTTTAACAGAGCAATGTTTATAAAGGGGAAAAATAACTCACCAAAATGGTAACTGATAAACAACCATCACAAGACAAAAACAATCCCAAGTTCCTCAACTCCGGAAGCATAGAAACGTCAGTGTTCACTGAATGCTGAGATGGACAATCCAGGTGCCATAAAGTAGAAATCCTGCCATGTTTTTGTGTCTGACTGCACAGTACATGTAGAACAGGTGTTTTCACTAACGAGCTCATCTACCTGCAGAGGAGCTGTGTTCATTAAATTCAGCGGCTTTAGTGATTGATTGGAACCACAGCTGAACAGGGTTTTTACTCTCTGGACCAGAAATTTCCACCTCTGACTGAGCTTACTTTCATCCAAACAGTCAGTTCAGAGCAAAGGGTTTAACATAAACTGATTTGATACATTACATAAGGGCCAGGTACATTCTTCATTTGAAAAAAAGAAACAAAAAGAAAAAAACAAACAAACAACAACAACAACAACAAAACACTTGTTTCCCCTTTTTTCATTTTATAATCACAGGAACATCTTTGGATTTCTACACAAAAACTACTTTTACTTCTACTTGTGACACCTCTGAACTTGACCTACACATGATTTTTTTTTTTTAACCAGGCTATAAGCTTGTTTATTTCTGCTGTGAAGTTGGCCTTTTAAAGTAACATCTAATTTAATGAACATATAAATGAATACAATTAAAAATATCACTGCCTCACCATAACAGCATGTGTAGATCTGACTTTTCTCTTTCTGTATTTTATTGTAACAAGTATTTCAGGTGCATCTCCTTGCTTCTAACTTGCAAAACTATCTGAACTTTATTGCTCTTTGCACCATATAAAGAGACATTTTCTTTTACCGCATTATTTACTGAAAGGTCTGAATTTATTCATTTACAGATGACCTTTTATTGTCATCTTGGCATGAAATGTCATAAAGGATTTAAATTGCATTGTGATTTTTAAAGATTTATATATCTAAGACTTTTTAGCTAAATGTCTGTTAGAAGAAAATAAAGCTACATTATTATCTGTATCATTATCATTTATTCTGTATTATTACTGATATGATAATCTATCAATTACTGATTGATTATGTTACTGACTGATCATGCTGTTATTTTATACAGACATTTCTGGAATTTATTTACTGCATTTCTTGCTAATACAAAGACACACTTGTATTACTGAATGTGCAAACAAGTTTCTGCTCCATGAAAGATACATTTAAGAACTTTCCTAGCTCAGATGATGCTGAAATGACCTTGCTATCCAGTTTTTATCTTGTCTCTGTGCAACATGCAAGCTCCTCTTGAGTAAACTTGCATGGCGATCTTGCTGGTCTGTTTATGCTAATTTACAGTCTGTGTGATTAAATTTCTCCAACAATATCCAACATAATCATTGTGCACAAACATATTTAGAAACAATCTGGAGAAGACGGAGTAAAACTGCAGGAATATGAGAAAACAGTGGGAGATCTTCTATGAGCCTTTAAATTTTAATGAAAAAATAAATACCCAATCATATGAAGCTTTCGAGTATCCAGTATGTTTTTCACATCAGAGTTTCCCACTGAGGTATCACTCATGGAAATGTTTATTGGCGAAATACATATGTTTTAAATGTTTTATTATTATTATTTTAAAAATCACAGCAGAGGTTGGAGATGCTTCCATGGTTTCATTTTCTTTTCTTTTTTTTAAAAAGATTGTCAAAGAGTTCTCCATTTTATGTTGGACAGAAGGATGTGTTCGATGCATTCTGATCTCTCATCTGCTGTAGAAAAGATGAGGTTCCAGTTGCCATGGCGAAACCCACTGGTATGAAGTGAACCACCCTGCCCTCACAAGTTGGACCTGAAGTTAATTTTGTAATCCACCAGTCTTGCACGGTATTGCAAGTCGTCTGTATCTCTGGGTTTGACTTTAATCTCAAAACCCAACTCAGTGACTGCTTAGCTAAGAACCATGACCCTGATTATTTCATTTGGATCTTTGTCAGCTGTTTGAAAATCTGCTCTACTGTGTGGGTGTGCATGTGTGTGTGCGATAATGCAGTAAAGCAATTGCTTCTTAATAGACATATGTTTTAATAGCATCTGGTTTTCTGACAGGCAGGCACATTTAGAGTTGAGTTAGACACCAGGGAAATTACACTCTTCTGGGCACTGGCTGTCAGCCGACCTGGTGAGGGGATACGTCATATACTGTTGGCAGGGTGATAAAAAGACATTTGAAGTGCAGATATTTAAACACCATCAGTCATGTGCAAAAGCAATTCCCCCAAATGTTTGAGCATTGATTAGCTTTAAAGATCAGTGGGATGGTAGAGTCCACTGACACTGCAGTTTCAACACTCCAACAAAAGCATCTGAACTCTGCTCACTAATTTTTCTTTTGATTATTCATTTATTTTGACTGAGAAAGTGGTGAAACTCTATTTAGCAGTTCATCAATAGTAACTCCTAAAATTCTGACGCATGTATTATGGTTTTTTTTTGTTTGTTTGTTTTTTATCTTTTGAATAAATATTCATTAAAATTCATGAAAACAGCCAAGCAAGGACATCACTTTCAATAGGGTGGGATAAAAAAGTATCTTCCTCTAAAGATTTTAGGGGTAAACAATTTAGTGATTAAATTAAATTAATGAAAAAATCTTTAATTTCTTTATTGTTTAAATTCAATTACTTTATTGTACTTGATTAATACCACAAAGAAATCACAATGTTGTTGACTACAACTTGTTGTATGTTTGATATATGTTTGATACACTTTGATATATGTTATGCATATTATCTATGTTATGTATGATATTTATCTTATTTATTTAAACCCTAATAATAATTCATTAGAAGAAGATATTGCCTTCTTCAGGGTGATGGCTGATGGCGGGAATGATCTAGTCTGTTGTCCACCTTAGCTCCAAGGTAGTTGTACTCTTCCACCTTCTCTCCCAGGACAGAACATTATTTTACAAACCAATAATTTACCAAAAAAGGAATAGGCTGAAACCAAGGCTTATACTTGCATACCCATTACCCCACAACTAAAAAGAAAAAAAAAAACAAAAAAACCCACAAGCAGACATGGTAAAAATGACCAAGACCAAAAACACAATATCACGTACTAACAGAGACAGAGCAGACAGTGTCCAGATAAAAGTCCATATATCCACCCAGAAAATCACAAAAATTTTACTTTCTGAAAACTAATAACAGTGATAAAAGAACCACAAAAATATGATAACTTTTATAAAAGTTATTTAAAACTGCATGAACATTTTTACGGTGTGTTCAGACCAAGGGTGTCAGGTTTACATGAAAAGTCAATGGCCAACATGCATCTGGCGCGGCACGTCTAGAGGCATTACGCATGTTTCACACGTTGAGTTTTATGATATTGAGCACTTGACACCCATAACGCGGAGACACACATTTTATGACAGGACGGGAAACACCAAGAAGAACCAGGGGAATCTCCTCTCTCTCTTTAGACAGAGGAGGATAAACTGTGACCTGCGGCCGGTTTCTGAACAGCGGTTTGATGACCTGCTGTGCCGATGGGATGTAATGGGCTTATAATGTTGCCCCGCATCAGGACAGTGGGTCGTATAACTGGGCTGGATCAGAAAGCTGAAAGCGCTCCTCATCAGCGCACAGCTCCTGGAATAAATGGTGAAACTCATCACACTTAGAACACCTGGAATCATCTGGTGAACCCAGACATGGAGCAGAGACGCCCTATGACGACGTTTGCTAGCTTTGTTTATCACATAAAGCCGAGCCGCGCTCTCTGCTGCATCTGTCATTGTGCAAACAGACCAGTGAAAGGAAAAAATAAGGAGAGGCTCCTCGTAACGCCCTCTACATACATCGAGCATGTCTTGGCTGGACATCCCTTGACGCATGTCGGGGGCGTCTTGACACTGGAAATCAAGCGTCTGACGTTTTAGCAACCCAGCATCTAACTTCGGGCATCAGGCACGTTTTTGACGCCCAAATCGCGTTTGGTCTGAACACAGAGTAAGTGCTGATGACACGACCTTAACCTTAAGTAACTTTGCCGTACAACAACATACCAAGACAAAATAAGTAGCTCTGTGCAGTAAGAAGTTAATAAGACGTGTATTTACGTAAATATCAGATGTTTAGGAGGCTTGGCTAAAGGCTAATAGCTTCTCAGTCATGAAACGAGCCGCCATGTTGTGTCGTCAGCAACTGTACAGAGTTGCGGTCCGCCCATTGAGTTACATGTATAATCTGCGCCGCGGAAAACATGAAAGATGGCTCCAGAACAGCTAGATTGGAACTGGCTTGTGTGGTGGGATCATCAGCCAGTTCAGAAAAGTGTGATAATGCTGAGGAATTTGGGAAAATCATATTTTACAAGCTAGAACTGGAGTGGACCTGTAGCCAGCTCCCTACAGTCTGTCTCCACCCTCAGGTCCACTGGTTCAGCTAAAAGCCTGCAAGACCACACCGAGGGAACCAGAACTGTAAGGAGTGACCCGGAACAACACAAGTAGACCCACAACTCGAGGATTTGCAGCGGTTTGACATACAGTAGAGTCAGGCATGACAGAAATGAGGCACTCGCTCCCTGTATAGTAGCTTGCAGCTAACGGCAGCCGCGAGCTAGCTGCGGTAAATAATCAGCCTTTAAAAAATGAGAAGATAACAACTTACATGGTTCCAGTTGAGTTTAAAATAGTTCCCATTTATAAGGATGAGGATGGAGGGAAGGATGCATCTTTGGAAGCAGCTGGAGGAGATCTGATCATCAGAGACGTTCATATAACCGAGCCGCAGCTGTCTGCCGATCAGTAACTGTATGACCGATGTGATGAAGCAACGATGGATGAAAAAGAATATTTCAGAGGACATGATCGCAGTTTCATTGTGTTAGAAGTCTCAACACGTTGGTGCCTTCAGTTTCAGTAAACAGATGCTGTAGACAGGAGAGACGAGCAGAGAAGTCCGGCTGCTGCCTGTTTCCCGGTGAGTATGACTCCAACCTGTTTCTTTATCCTCTTCAAAATAAAATTCTGAATCTGTAGGAAACCTAAACAAACTAACGCTGCACTTATGAGCTTTAAACCAAAAACTGTTTATACAATTTGAAGGGTGAGTCGTTACTGTTTGTCTGTAAAATTGGAAAAGGAACTTAAAAACTGCAATGAAGCCACTTCAATGTTAAATAAGCAGTGAAGACTCTCTGGCAGACGTCACGTCCGGTTTCGGCTCACAGCGCCACAGTCTGGTCAGATGTGCTGAAAAGCAGCGATGTTTTCTAATAACTGATCTATGCAGCTGTGCTTGTTTCTGTTCCATAGATCATCATGATTGTCCACAACATATCTAAAAAAAACTGTAAAACTTCTTCTCCCCACTTTATAATCTCTCTTAACTCTCTTTTTTCTCATTATCACAATTTAAAGCATCATATCTCCTTAATAAAAGTAGACCCCTCTCCTTCCATTTAGATAGGGTTTTTTTGCTTTTGGTCTAAAAAAAGTATTTTTCCCCCCCCCAGAACTCTATTCTCTCTCTGCTCGCGATGGCAAGGAAGAGCAGGTCTATGGGACTGACACCTTCCCCACCTGCCCCCTTCCTCTTTTCCTTTCCCTCTCCCCCCCCCTCCCCTCCCCCCCGAATGGCGAAGACAGACAGGACAGAAATTGAGGAATTTTCAGGTTCCAGGCAAAATTGGAGGTGGAGGAGGAGGAGGCCGCGGATTGACCTTGTGATGAGGAGGGAGATGAGGATTCTCTCGCCCATGACTGACCCGCAGGGTGACAGAGTGGAAGTGTGACAGGAAATCTGCGCGCTCATGGAGGGTGTGGTCTGTTGGGCTGGAGGTGGGAGGAACTGAACTTATTTAAGAACATGTTCAGCTCGGCCTGATCTCCCTTAAAGGAATAGTTCACCCTCAGAATGATTTAACTTTATTTTCCACTTACCCTGATGGTGAGCAAGACTCTGGACCACTTTTTTAATATGTCAAATGCAGCTGGAGATCAAGACAACTTCTCGTTCCCCCCCAATGGAGTTCGCCAGGGTCAGAGCCAAAAAGGTCCATAAAAGTCGACAAAAAATTGTCAATATTCCTCCATACTGCTTGTCCCATGTAGGCCAAGTGCCCTGAGTGGGTAGCGTCCAGAATTTACTTGAAACTACGCCATTTAGTATATTTTTAGAGTCTAAACACGACATCGCATGCCTAGCAAGCACGCCGATGCACGTTCACGAAACTACGGAAGCCACGGCAGACGAGAATGCGCGTTCTCTTTTTCTTTCTTTCTTTTAAATCAATATCCAACCCCTCCTGTGTTTGTCCAGGTTTGTTTAGAGCTCTTGCGCTCATACCACAATGTAAACAGTGAATGTCTTCTTCTACCCTTGCATTATTGGCAGAGTAGACTCTGAACGCCGAGGCTTTCGTAGTTTGGTGACTGCGCATGTGCGCGCTTCATGAAAGTAAACGATACTCCTTTTTAGACTCTAAAAATATAGTAAATGATATCGTTTCGAGTAAATTCTGGATGCTACCCACTCAGGACACTTGGATTACATGGGACGAGCAGTATGGAGGAATATTGACAATTTTTTGTGGACTTTTATGGACCTTTTTGACTCGGACCCTGGTGAACTCTATTGGGGGGAAACGAGAAGTCGTCCTGATCTCCGGCTGCATTTGACATATTAAAAAAGTGGTCCAGAGTCTTGCTCACCATGAGGGTAAGTGGAAAATAAAGTTAAATCATTCTGAGGGTGATCTATTCCTTTAAACTTGAAGCTGCTGATCTTTTACATTCCCAACCACACATCCCTCACGTTGTTCTGCTGGAGCTGACTTTCTTTTTCCTACAGTCTTCCTTGCGCCGGTAATTATTGTTTTGAGTTGTTTATATGTTGTATCCTACATGCTGAGTGTAGCTCAGTTGGAAGAGCAGTCAACTATGAACTGGAGGCTTGATAGATCAATTCCAGGCTTCATGCCAGACACTGAACCCCATGTTGCCTCCTGATGTGCCTGTCAGAGTATGAATGTGATATGTAGTGGAGGGCACACTGAGTGGTCAACATATGACAGGAAAAGTGCTATATGAGTACAGTCCATGTACCGTGTGTTCCAGTATTTCAGATTTCTTCTTAAAAGTCACAATTAATGAAATGTATTTCTCTGCAACCACAAGGTCTTGTGGTCTTTGTGGTATTCCCTTTTGCTTTTGGAGTCAAAGTCAAAGGTTTTTTTAAAAAAATCTTATTTTTCTGAACTGAACATTTAAAAAAGAAGAGAATCACGCAATCATGAGGAAAACATGGTGAAACAATAACAGTTTTTATATTTATAACTAATCTACTCTACGTAGAGTATATTTTTACCTCAGGAATATGAATATTATTTTCACAGTCTAACATAAGTGTGTTTATTGAGCTTTGGATTCAATCTCCATCACTGACACATTTTCATCAATTTGATGGTAAATCCCCCCCCCCCTACACACACACACACACACACATGCACATGCGCACACACCTTAATTCTTAGTCCCACTCTGATTAAAAGAGAGAGCTCTTTGTTATGGTTCTGATCTCTCAGCACTGCTCTGACGCCTTATGAATATTTTACCTGCTCCTCTGGATATCTGGTTTCTTCTCGGGAAAGGAAGTGTAATATCAGAAACAACACAAACAAAGTTGAGCCTGGAATGGGAAACTGTAATTGTGGTTGAAAAAAGCCTGAGAGATGCACCTTCCCGCCCTGCGGGCCCCCTTCCCGGAGGGCGATGAATTGTGCATTTTGCAGCATAAAAAAAAAAAATTAAAACAAAAGAAACATGCCTCCATAGAAGCAGAAAACGAACATGGTTACTCATTTGGAGACTTTTTTTTTTTTTTAAACAAATCAAACAACAGGATGTTTGAAAGAGGTGGAAGATCAGTAAATAAAGCCTGAAAACATGGACTGGTGAGTCAGTGTCTTGGAACACGGGCTTTATTGACTTTGCAATAAGGAACTGGGGCCAGTTTTGCAGCTCTATGCTGATGTATCAGCCAACCATGAGTCTAAGTTGAGCTCCAACACAACAAAGCTTCAAAATGATATAAATAAATAGCTGCTTAACTCTCGCCTATAGGAAATGGCCGTATTATCTCTCCCTTGAAAGCTTTACCTCCAGGCGAGGCTTTTAAAAGATGGACTCTGTCCCCTTGCTCATGCTTTGGTTTTGGGATATAAATAGTGCATCAATTTGACATGCTCACCGTGTCAGTTACTGAAGCGGCAGACGTCTTACTTTCTGATCCTGAGAGAGGAAGACAGTCAGATGAGGACAGTTCATGCTGAAGTTCTGACTGAAGCTACTTCTCATGAAAGTTTGACTTATTCTAACACAATTTGAAATAAAAAATCTCTGTCCTTATGCTTTTATGCTTCTGAACAGACTGAACCTTTTTGTTCTGACATATGGCTTTTAAGTTCCACATGCTCATTATTTTCCAAAGAGAGCAGCAAAATGTGACAGAAGAAACCCCTGCCCCAGGATGATGTAAGTGTTTCATTCTCCCTCCGCTACCTCTAATGTCACATCTCGTTGGTTACCCATGACAACCATGATGACTGGTATGAAAATTACTGAGACATATTGATTTACTCAGTTCAATCAGTCTCATCTTTGCCCCACATAATAGGCATCTTTGTTCTTGCAGACTTAGAACATTTCTGATTGAGAAAAGAATCAATATGTCAACAGCCACATTCATAATTATCACTAATGGCATTTTCAAAACACAGAAGAGGTCTCTGTTCAGACAATCCATACCTGACGCCCTGCAAGAAACTTTTAATCAATGTTGAATACAGTAATGAATATGAAATTAGCTAGCACTCTATTGATTAGGAGCAATTTCTGCTCAGCCCGGAGCTGAATGTGACATTTCACTTCATTAAAACATTTCATTTCATTAGGTCTTGTAGTAAATTACTGTAGTTTCCGAGGTGCTGGGCTCAAGCTGTCATTATCAGGCATGTGCAGCAATAGGCAGTCTTCATCTTTTGCTCCCTGGAGCGGCTCTTGCAACATCAGCAGGATGTTTCGGTGGCTGAGAGCCAGTGATGTGCAGACATGTCACAGCTCTGGCTCAGAAAGCCCCCCAAACCTCACCTTCAACACTGCTTAATATCAGGGTGGTTTTAATGACTAATCTGTGATGAACATGGCAGGTTTTTTAATCTGCATATTTTTACCCTGGGGTAAGAGTAAGTATTTTTGACTGTCACATCTTTCCAAAAAATACAGTATGTTAAGTTCTGTACATTGAGTGTAATGCTGAACCCTGGGTGGAGGACAGTCACGTCAGAAAGAAAGCACCTTGTTTTAATGTTTTTATGTGCATAGGTATTATTAAATTGAATAAATATAAACTACACTTTGCCAAGTCTTGGATTTAAAGGAGCCATATCATGCTTTTCAAATGTTCCAAAAGCTAACTACAGGCATATATGAGCTAAATACTGTATGTTCCCCTCGCTGGGCTTCACGGTGGTGTGGTGGTTAGCACTGGAGCCTTACAGTAAGAAGGTTGCTAGTTTGAGTCCCGGCGGGGGAGGGGTTTGAACAATTCCTACAGTGGCCTTCCTGTGTGTAGTTTGCATGTTTTCCCCGTGTACGTGTGGATTCTCTCATGGTACAATGGCTTCCTCCCGACGTCCAAATACATGCAAATACTGTAACTTGCTGTAAATTGTCCCTAGAAGTAAATGTGCGTGGTTGTCTGACTCTCTGAGTTGACCCTGCGACAGACTGGCGACCTGTCCAGGATGTACCCTGCCTCTCACTTGATAATAGCTGGGATAGGCTCCAGCAACCCCAGCGACCCTGAACTGGATGAGTGGTGTGGAAAATGAATGAATGAAAAAAAAAAGTTTCCTTTGCTACGATAGAAAACTAATTTGGTGTTAAATTAGTTTTTTATGCGTCTAATTTCCAACACGGCTGAATGCACTGAGCCATTGAACATCTCCACCAATCCAAACATCTTTGTACATCCATTTCATGATGTCTACCCCGGAACAGTCACAGATCTGAAGGGTAACAGATTTTGGTGTAACACCACCCTCGGAACTCATGTGGATTTATCTGTAAACACTGATGGATGATCGGACCCTGATAAATTGAATAAGATGGATCACCCTTTTATGGAGCTATGTAGACTCAACCTAGAGTCTGACATGGAGTTTGAAGTGCATGTGGTACCACAGAGACCCCTGAAAAGTAAGTAAATAAGCTAACAAGTCATAGACTAACAGTTAGCATTGAGCTGAGACATGTTGTCATGGTTCTCTGTTGTCTGTTCATGAGGCGTTTTTACAGTGGAAATTACATCGGGTCCCCAAAGTAATTCCTGAGAGAAAACACTTAACTGCCCAAGATTCATGAAGCTGTCAGCAGTGAAATTCACACACAAAGTTAAGGGGTTTTTTTTGCTCCTGAAGACAGAATCTAACCACTTCTGGCAAGAAGATGTATCATCCAACTGGGCATTGTCTAGAACTAAAAGATGGAACAAAAAAAAAAGAAAAGAAAAAAAGAGAGAGAGAAAGAAACAGAGAAGCTTTTCTTCTGAACTCTGAAACAAACTTCTGTTAGCTGATGGCTGCTTTTTCTAAGAGAAAGTTTTCCGGCAGGCTGCCTGCTTCCTCTTCAGAGAGAATGGGTAAGTTAGGATCCTTGGAGTTTCTTTCAAACAAATTAGACATCTTGCTACATTGCTGCGCATACATATTTGGCGATTCTTGATTGGTGAAATTTGGCAAAGTGATGTCTACGTTGACATTTCTGAGGCAGTCGTTGGAAGGAAGCTAGAGCATGGACAGAAAATCTTTTTAGATTCATACAGAGGACACAAATGTGCATGGATGATTAATTAAATGAAGTTTTATGAGGAAATAACATACTAAAATGGTTAAAAATCCATTTTTCATGACAGGGCTCATTTAAGTATCATTTGATAAAATACCATGTATACAAAGTTAAGTTGGAGAGTGTATATACAGTGTATATGCAGGTACTATCCAAAAAATTAGAATATCCAGAAAAAGTTCTTGTATTCCTGTAATTTAACTTTAAAGTTACAATTAACATATTGCATTGATAAATAATATGCAAATCAATATATTTCAAGCTTTTGTTTGTTTGGATGTTGCTAATTAGGACTTGCAGCTTAAGAAAACCCCAAATTCAAAAACTCAAAAAATGAGAATACTGTGAAAAGCCCCAGTATTGTAGGCTCAGACTGTCACATTCTAATCAGGTAAGTAATCCAAAACACCTCCATAAGTGCCCTGAGCCTTTAAAAAAGTCCCTGGTTTAGAAGAATTAACAATCATGGGCAAGACTGCTGATACGACAGAAAACCATCATCGACTAAGGTGGGAAAGACACAAAAAGTGATAGCAAAAGAAGCTGGATGATCTCAGAGTGCTGTCTCATAGCACATTAATGGACAGTTAAGCTTAAGGAAGAAGTGTGGTAGAAAACGGTGTACAAGCTGGAGGGCAGATTGCAGCCTGGAGAAGATGGTCAGTGTTAGGTTTCCCAGTCTGTGATGACCTGGGGTCCATGTCAGCTGCTGATGTTGGTCCTCTGTGCTTCATCAAGTCCAGCATAAATGCAGCCGTCTACCAGGACATTTGGAGCACTTCACGGTTGCTTCAGTGGACCAGCTGTATGGGGATGCAGACTTCATCTTCCTGCAGGACTTGGCACCTGCCCACACTGCCAAAACTACAAAATCCTGGTTCAACAACCATGGGATTACCATGCTTGAATGGCCCGCAAACCCACCTGACTTGAACCCCATCGAAAATCTGTTGGGCATTGTCAAGGAAAAGCTGAACAGGAAGAGACCAAACAATAAAGAAGAGCTCAAGGCTGTGATGGAAGCATGTTCATCTTTCATAACACCTGAGATATGCCACAAGCTGGTTGCATCCATGCCACGCTGGGTTAAGGCAGTCATTCATGCAAAAGGGCCCAAACCAAGTATTAAAGCTATGGTCTACGATTTGAAAGTTTGATCATTATTAATGACCTCATTTAGATGGTGGCAATGGTCCTATAGTACAATCTACACAATGTGAAGAGCAGAAGAAATGAAAAAAATCCATCCACTAGTGGCTGCTGGGCTGCAAATTAGTTAACCAATACAAGCCATCCGATCGCATGGCTTATATTGGTCAACGTAGCTGTTCGTCTCTTCTCTCTGCTCTCATTCAATCCCCTGCTTAAACTAGATAAATTGTTGTGGTTTTCGGGTTGTGGTATGTTTTGTTAAGATTTTCAGTGTGTTTGGTTGACCATTATCGTTTTTTCAGGAATTTTGTAAAGGCTCTCGTGTTTTAGAAATGTTGATTAACATTACTTCCTGCACACCTCAGTTTACCTCCTGCAAGCGTTTTGTAGCCTAATTAATCTACAATGCTGTTGTTAATTACTGTTGATGGTATTTGTGTTTCCCAGTTTCATTTGTTCTCTGCCAGTATGTTATCATCATTTGTGTGCACTGCCTATTCTTGTGTTCTCAGCATCTGTTTTTGCTTTTGGACTTCTGGTGGTGCTTTTGTTGGATGTAAGGCTTAATGTCTTTATTTGCTACAATCCTCCTGTGATATCTTTTCTGTTTTCAAACTTTTCATAACAGACTGTGACAAAAAAAGGGGGGGGGGGGGGGGGAAAAAATCAGTTGCCATAGTGATATTTTTTCAGTGTTTAGTTTCCTAACAGAACAAAAGGTTTGCCACTCCTCTCCAGCTTGTGTGCATAAAAATTATTATTATTATTATTATTATTATTATCATCATTTCAGAAATCACAGATAAGAATTCTTAAATCTGAATTTCAGTGAAGTTGATGCCCAGTAGCTGCTGGTGTCTTGTCAAACCAGTGGAACTGACCAGTCTGAGCCTCTGAGATGCTTTGTGGAGTGAAAGGGCCACTTCAGTTTCTGCAGGGAATATGTACAGTCGTCCTCTAAATTATTCATATCCTCCAATTAAAGAAGAAAAAAAAAAATCTGTCCGCGAAATAAGTTGAAATTGACTAAAGTAATAATAAAAATTCCATGAAAATCATGACATTGATTTTGAATTGTGGCTCAACAAAAATATTGAAAACAAACACACAAAAATTAAAACAAGTAAACAAGCATGATGGGGCTCCAAGGCTAAAATTTTGTTGAGCAACACTTTGAGGCAATCACTGCAATCGGGTGTTTTCTCTAATTTTCATTAAAACTTCTACACCTTTTGACAGGTATTTCGGTCCACTATTCACGGGAAAGATGCTCTAATGCATCTGGGATAGCTTTGTTTGGTTGTTGTTGTTGTTGTTTTGTCTTTTTCTAAATATTATTTTCAACCACAATTCAAAATCAATATTTTTATTTCACTAAATTATATATATTTTTTTTATTTTTATTCATTATTAGTTTCTTTAGTTTCCTGTCATTTGAATTACCATTGTGAATTTAGCCTTTTTTATAAATTGGGGTATGAATAATTTTGAGGACAACTGTAAATATGCATGAAAATAGCACTCTGCTGCTCATTTCATTAGATTTGAATGGAACGTAGTAACCACAACCAATTATAACTTACACATGAAGCAGGACTGTCATTTTTCAAATGTTAAACATAAAAATATATAAAAGCTGAGAGAGTAGAACAATTAAGAAAGTAGAATTGATGTCAGAGCAATCACTGGACCATATTAGGCTTCACATGTAAACCTAATTGGGTGATCACTAAATGTCTTCTCACTGTAGTTAAGTTCACATTTGTTAGAGTTCACTTTGAATTTTCAGCTTCTGCTGCCATATTTTATGCCACTTACCTCTTGCACTTTATTCTGTATAGGACAAAACACATTTTACCTATAGTATGTCCTTTGTGCTCCATTTACAGAACAAGCACTCCTGAGGCAGAGCAGGCCCCTAAATGCTTTTCTAAAAACCCCACAGGAGCCTCATTAAAGCAAAGACTCATGCTTTTCGGAGCAACAGTAGTGGAAATGACTTATTCAAGCCAAAACTGAAAAAGAAGAGTACACACAGACAGATAGGGGGAGTGTTACCATGATAAGACCATCCATTAATGTCTGTTTGAGTTTCAGCTTGAATTAAGCAGAAATCCAGGGTCAGCAGCTGCGTGCTGGCCCTTCCTTTAGTCCGCTCACACTGCAAGATTTTACTTTTCAGAAGCCGGCTTGCTTGTTATGCAATCTCTCCAGTTTTGATTTCCTTGGGCAAGGAGAACTGTTTATATGAGATAAGATAGGGACACATGTGCTTTGAGATAAGGGGCTCATCAGTTACACAACATGAATCATATCACAACTCTCTTCAGATATTAAGAGGGAAAAAACAGAAAGATGCTGCTGCAAACATACGGATGATGGTGTTCCCATGACGGTAAATAGGTCAGGGAACTGTTCATCAAGAGTAACTAATTATCTCATCACAGGCTGATTATTGAACATCGTATTTGTAGCCTGGCAGTCATGGGGTTCATTAGCAGCTCATCTGAGTCTGTCTTTGAATACTAAAAACATCTTCACATGTTTTGAGTGCAGTATCTACATCAAAGATGGTGCTGAATACAATCATAATTCCAGAAAAAGTTAGACCGCTGTGCGACATGTAAATTAAAATCAAATTCAATGACTGACTATTCTAATAAACCAGTCTGTTATTCACAAATAGAACATACTGTATGTGACAGCCACCACTACTACTTGTTCTTTGAGATGTTTAGGAAAAGCTGTAAGATGATTAGTGGCATACAGTATTGTGGCTATAAGATCCTATAGTACCCGTCTGCAGTCAGCGCAACTTCTGTGTTGGGCTGGAAGATCACCTTGGATCTAGTAGGCTCAGCAGGTTTGTGGTTGTCTTTTTTACTTCATAGAAAAATATAAATGTGTATATGTTTTAACAACCAGTGGTGATTGTACAAAATGTCTCATGTCTGTCTAAAATGTCACATTCATTAAAGACACACAACGGAACTTTCAGCAGTTTTCTCAGTGACGTGCCCCCTATCGGCAGCTAAACTAGCATCCATCTTGTTCGTACCTGTACTGTAAGCTCACTCCAGCCAGTAAAAGACAGTCTTATCTTGACTCTTGTTCTGTCCCTTCCTCTCTTCCTTTTCCTCTCTTCCTCCGGTGATGTTTCCTTGCGTTTCTTTACCGAATTCGACATGATGAGCATTCAAAACACCCGCGACGTTGATACCTGGTTTACATCCGGTTGCTAGTGAGTGACGCGGTGCTGCAACCAATAGTCGGCTGCAACGTCACGGTCGCGTCCCGGATGGGAATCTTACATAGTGCTGTTTCTGAGCCCCGGGACGCCTCTGGGCACTGACAGCTCGAAAATGCGCATAATGAATGTTGGTGTGACATCAAAACGAGTCAGAAACACAGATTTTTAAGGTCTAAAAGTTACGTTGTGTGTCTTTAAAGCATTTTTTAATTTTTTTTTTACATTTTTTAAACATTTTTATGGAGTTATTTTACTGTTTTCCCTCTGTCCCCATAGGTTTTGGATATGCAGTGCTTTATCTTTTGACTGAAGAATGACAAAATTATGCAGTTCTTTTGTATGAAATCCAACAGAATGAATGATTTCTTCATATATTTGACAAAAATGTAAAATCCATTATTTTTTAAAATATGCCTGTCTCTCAATATTGTTATAACCACCACATTGAACATTTTTAGATCAATAAAGTTTATTTGAAATCTGGTTCTTTAATTGCCTGTGTCAGCTTGTGCTGCCACATGAGTACATGCTGGACAGAAGGAAGACAGACATTTTAAATACTGGAACAGTAAGTTTTTTTTCCTAATTTATACTGACAAGTTGCATGATATTTTTTATAATGTGTCATTACCAAACAACTAATAGTTTATAGATATACAAAGATTTTTGAGTAAAGACTTCAGATTCATATAAAAACATTGTACAGCACCAAGTGGCTAAAAGATTATTTATGGTAACTCTACTATTTAAGCACAGTAAGCTAAAAATTGTAGGATGTCATTAACACCACATGTCATTACCACCATGCTTGTGGTGATGTTTCTATCGGGTATCTGACTAAAAGAACCATTTTTAAGTAAAATCTTGAGTTAATGTATATCAATAAATTTACATTTTGACTTGCAGAAGGATGACAATTCAAGTAAGTTAGGTGTGGCAAGGTATTGTGACATCTTATTCACCTTATTCAGCCCCACCCACTTTTTCAACAGAGGCATTTTCACACTGGCTTAGCACCTTTGGTGAGGCGTGTTCTCAATATTGTTCAATGGAAAACATTACATTGAAAGAATCGAATTGATCATTGAAAAGCTCCAAGAAAACATGTTGGGTTCACCCAGTTCTCATAAAAGAGAGTGAAGATGTTATTAACACCAGTCCTGTTTCCCTGAAAACTGTTGGTAGCCTCCTTCATCTACCATTTGCTGTATGTGTTCGGTGGCTGTATTAACTCGGCCTTTCTTATGAAAATCCATCCAGGAAAGCGCCACCCAGCAGAACCGTCCCTAATCAGCACATACTCAGCTTGACTCGTAATCATCATTATAATCCTGCACTATGTCTGAACAGATGAACTGAGGGAATCAGATCTCTCTACAGATAAGTCACCAGGCAGGCAGCCGCGACCCGCCGCAGGAATCAAGTGAGAGCGACGTGATCAGCTGATTTCTGGGTGCTGCAGCGGCAGATATAACAGACCACAGTGAAAAGCGCCGTCTGATTTTACTGAAAATAAAAATGAAATAATTTCAAGGGTGTAAAAGTCAGACATGATCTGTTGCATGAAGAACAAGAACATATTCTTCTGAAAGCCGGTGTCAGTCCAAGTCCAGCCAGCAACCTCTCACTTCGCCTGGGTGTCAGTACGAGCTAACGGAGTGAGGAGACGCCGGGATGCTCTGGTATCGCAAGGATGGGACGGCCCATCCTGACTTCCTGAATAAGGTGAATACTTTATGACATTTTATTTTTGAGAAAAAGAAAACTCGAAAGTGCCCAAATTCAAATAAACGTCCTTTATGTTCCTAAATGTTTTTATTATGGTGCAAAGTCTGGACTTCAGACCAAGTGTCTGGACCCTTTAACTATGAAGCCTGCTGTGACAAATGGAATATGTCATTTACTGTAGCATTGTCTTGCTGAAATATCCCTTTCCAGAAAAAAAGGACTCTTTAGCTATACATAAGGATTAACTTCCAGGTATTATTGTTTATCAATAACAGCTCATTTGGCCTACTCACTCTCCATTTGCTGCATTTCTTTTCCTCAAATTCATTATCAAAAAAGAAGCTTAACTAACTCACGCTTTATAATGTGAAAAACCAGACTGCTGTGGCACTGAGAAATAAATGCCATTCCAAATAAAAGGACTAGGTTTGTTTGTTGATGCACTTTTACTTGCATATCAAACATTTTTGACACCTTTGAACAAACGTATTACAATCCAAATATTTCCTTTTTACATAAAAAAAAATACACTAAATTGTTTTCACATCAGTGATAGAAAGTAGACTAAAAAATGGCTTGATGAGACCTCAGTAACGTTTCACTAGATTAGTATGTCATAAATGACTGAGAAGCTTCTTGGGTTTTTCTTGCTTGTGCAAAAAAAAAAAAAAAAAAATGCGGATTCAACTTCAACTGCTTAAGCTCACTGGCAGGATGTGGGGCAAGAACTGTGGCAATTAATATAAATTACATATGAGCACAGCAATCAAATAAGATTAAGCCTCAAAACAGTATCATGATATCTTGATCAATTTCAATCAGGCTTTTGATGTCATTACAGCACCAAAACTGTTCTGGTCAAAGTTATGAATTAGAATACTGATTCTGCTCTTGTGCCAGTCTGATTCTGCTGGATTTCAGTGTTGCATTTAATACTGTTGATTACAGAATCCTCTCCAAGGCTTGAAAACTGCGCTACTCTCTGAGTGGTCCTTAATTGATTCAGGTCTATTTAAGCCAAGATTATTTTACATTGCAAATCTGGTGAGTGGCCATGACAACTGGAGTCTCCCAGGATCAGTTCCTAGACCTCTTCTATTTACTTATACGCTCCCTTTGGGTCAAATATTACAAACTTTAACATCAATTATCCAGTTATGCAATACACAACTTTATTGTCTCTACACCAACAACTGCAGCCCCCTTGTCAGTGTCTGGAGCAGAAAACACCTGATAAAATTATCACCGAAATTAGCAAAACTGGTATTCTGTTTGTAGCATAGCAGATGTTTACCACTCTAATTGTAAACATCTTAGCTTTTAAATTGCTATGTTTGTAACCTTAGACTCATATCTGACTTTTAACAGCCACATCGAAGCTGCACCAAGCAACTTTTTACTAACTCACATCAACAAATTAAAATTGCCCCCAGAAAGACCCAGAGAAACTCATCCATGTGTTCATCTTCAGTAGACTGGATTACCATAATGGTCTTCTAACAGGACTTCTGGAAAAGCACATTAAACATCTGCAGCTCATCCATAAGGTTTCTGCTACACTTTAAACTAGGAATCCGTACATTGGCTTCCAGTTAGAGAATAGATTTCAAAATACTACTATTTGTGTATAAATCCCAAAATGGTTTAGTTCTACAGTACATCTGTGATATGTTCAGAGAATATAAACCTAACTCAGCTCTTAGATCAACTTAGGTCTGCTAGTCCATGAGTCCAGACTAAACATGGAGAAGCGGCTTTAAGCTGTTGGGCTGCAAATGAGTGGAAAAACTGCCAGAGGAGACTTTAACCAAATGTAGAAAGTTTAAAATCCATGTTAACCTTTCTTTTCTCATGTGACTCTGCATGAAATCTGCACAATATCTTAACTTGTCTAGAAAGTTAAGACTTTTGCAGTTGACTTTTGCAGTATCTTAATGTGGTTTTGTTTCTCTTTCTACTTTCTTTCTTTTTTTAAAATGTTTTTTTCTGCAGCAGCTGTGATGCTTTTGATGTTTTATGTAAATCACTTTGAATTTTGTTGGACATGAAATGTGTGATACAAATAAACTTGCCTTGCCAATGATTCTTGTGCCAAGGTCAGAACATGTTTTTCTTTCGATATCTTAAAAACACTTCAAATTAATTGGTAAAAGTTCATGTTTTAGACCAAACTGAGCTCTATTTAGTTGCAAGGTCTCCAAAGCAGGCACTTACCCTTCTCTCTCTGAATTTCCTTTGAAAACATCACACATTTCCATCTATTTGCAGCCTTTCTAGACCTGACAAACATCACTGCTATGCTTTTTGTCATGTCACATTAACAAACCACTGCGTTCTGTGACATGAAGAAAAAAAGCAGTAAAGGCCTCCCATTGATTGGACTACAAACAGTTGTTGTCTGTGCTATCTTTGTCACATATTCAATAACAATGGGACATTTTAAAAGTGATCCCAAGGTCATCAGGTTGGCTTTGTGTGAAGTTCAAAGTCTGTCTCATGCTACTTTGATTTGGTGTGAGGTTACAACCTGGAATCTATATGACCCAGATTGGCTCTCATTGCTAATCTGATCAGTGCTATCTGAAATATTTAAAAGCATGTTCAAAGGGTCTGTGCAACTTTGTTCTCTGAATCCTCACTGAAAGTGCCCTTTCAGGGGATGGGAAATGCACACATGCTCACCATGTCCTTCAAGTATGCGTGTATCCACAGTAAAGACTGACAATTCAAACAGAGATTAGCTTTTTGCCTTCTGCTTTAAAATGTTGACTTGAAGAGTTTCGCTTTTTGATATACAGCAACCTTTAGAAGATAAAGTTCCCTTATATTAAAAGAGTCAGTGTAATCAGTTTAATGTGCTGATGTAAAACTAAGTGAAATGTAATTTATTTTCTGTTTACATGTTTATCGCCTTCCACTTCTCAGAGGCCATGATCAAAGAAAGAGGGATTGTTCAACTCCTACATTAAATACCATGGGCAGGTGAGAGAAAATATCCTAAATGTTTTTAAAAACAGAGATCTTTTGAAACTGCCATTGCATTTTCATCCTTATTTTCTTATTCTCTCCATCTTTTTTCTTCCTGTGTTCTCAGGGAGTAACCACAGCATTACAAGTGTGCAACCTCATTAGACGCATTTGGACAGAGAGGTTCAACGCAGTTCCTTTACTAGAACTACCCATCTGGAGTTTAGATATAAGGACTACCCTTCCGCATCAGTTTGCAATCGCACATGAGGGAGGACTTTGATAGGGACCATGTTCGAAGCGATTGTCTACAACAGAGACAAATTTATGCCCCAGCAAATAAAATACGGGCTGCACAGTGGCGTGGTGGTTAGCACCACAGCCTCACAGTAAGAAGGTCGCTACTTCGATTCCCGGCTGGGGAGGGGGTTCAAACAATTCCAACAGCAGCCTTCCTGTGTGGAGCTTGCATATTCTCCCTGTGTATGCATGGGTTCTCTCCGGGTAGTCTGGCTTCCTCCCACCATCCAAAGACATGCATGTTATGTTAACTGATTACTCTAAATTGTCCCTAGGAATGAATGTGAGTGTGAATGGATGTCTTTCTCTCTGTGTTGGCCCTGCGACAGACTGGCGACCTGTCCAGGGTGTACCCTGCCTCTCGCCTGATAATAGCTGGGATAGACTCCAACAACCCCTGCGACTCTGAACTGGATAAGCGGAAAATGACTGACATGACAGATCAAATACAAAACTGAGGTTTCTCATCTCTTTATTCAAAGCTATTATAAAAGCTAGCTTAACAGCTTTCCATCACCACGGTCATTTGTATCACGTAACAGAACAGCCCCCCATTGGTAAGCTGCCCGACTAACGTCTCGTTTACCTTTTGTTGAAGTACGCCCAAACACTTAAGTGGATGGACTGGGGATGCTTGATAGTCCACAACTTATAATTAGGGATTATAAGTCGGTTGGCTACCGCTTAGCTGGCTACTCGACAATGCAAAGTACTGTCACGAGGCTGAAGTTACCAACCCATTCCCAGCTTCTGGTTTGATCTTGGCTTTTAGGGCAATTCCATTCCATGTTTTTCCTCCTGACAATATTAAACAAGGTCCCGTGTAAAAACTACAACACATAGACTCCTCAAACCTCATCACAAATGAGGGAATGGGTTGCTTCAGCCTTGTAGTCTTAACTGTGTCCCACGAACACATTGAATATACTCACAGTACACACAAGCATTATTTATAATTACAGAAAGAATATTTTCCCCCTTTAAAAAAGGACAAAGTAGACTTCTAGACCCATTTTTGGATGTTTTTAATTCATTGACTGCCAGACCTTTTCTAAGCAGAGCGCTCCATATTGCCAGGATTTTTAAGCATTTTCACTGATTTTGGGAGATCCACAGAATATTGTGTACTATGCCAATACAAACACTGAATGTACCAAAGGAAAGCTTAGACTCTCTTCTTTTATCAGAAAAAAACCATTTGTTTATAGCTTTTTCCATTCTTTAGTAATCTGCAGTAGAACATGGCTTTGTTGCAGCGAAAATGCCTGTTTCTGACCAAAAAGGCAGAGAAAAATAGCTTTGACTGCCGAGGTCCACTTCAAGTGGAAGTGTCTTTGATGCCAATATTTTTTTACTTTAGTAACACCTTCATCATCTGATCAGCTGTTTACCTCTATGAAACAACAAATACAACACTTAAAAAAAGAGTTTTGGAGGCAAAATAATTATTTACTAGCTAAATAAGTCACAAGTTTGTTTCACAACACAATATTTGGCAGAAACAGAGAGCAGAAACATCTCTCTACTCCTCCCCTCTCCCTCATTCTCCTTCCACTGCTGCTTAGATGTGCACGCAGTGCACCCCCTCCCCTCCCTCCTCCCCCGCGGGAAACCACGGCATGCGGTAGACTTACTTTCACTTTTAGCCTGCCGCACTTCGCTGCTGTATTTCCAAAGTGTCTTCGATCAATCGTGTCTGTCTGTCGCCGATCACTTTTCCCACAAACTTTCCTCCTTCATCCACCTCCTAAACTGCTTTGATTACGACCGGTCGCCATGTTCTGTCCCCCCCGCTGCAGGATCCAGCACACTTCAGCCAGTTAGCTCTAACAACCACTAACAACACAGGAAGCATCATAGAATTGCATCACTTCCTGGTAGGTTTTTTTTTAAGCTTGTCTGACACCGCCATCTGCTGGATTAGATGAAAACTACCGAAAAAATTAACATGAGCTCTTGGTTCTCTCTGACAAGCTCCGCCAGAGATTAAAGTAGCTCCGCCGATTAAAACCCTTAATTAACGTGGAAACACGTGAATGGCAGCCAATGAGTTAATGATAGAGGGGGGTGATTTCAATAACACCATGGTAATAATGATAACCATGATAATTTTTGTCACATTAACTTTGCTGTGAAATTTTCATATCATTACATCCCTAATATATATATATATATATATATATATATATATTGTATATATTTTTCACAATCATTAATCCTCCACTGACATATTCATAATCATGACTTTTTCACTGTAAATATTTATCCCCTAAAGAACAAAACAGGCTGCAGGGCATTGTAAGAGTGTGCAGCAAAATTGCAGGTATAAACCTGAACGATCTCACTGCCCTTTATCAGAGCAGAACTTTGGGCAAGGCCCACTTCATCCTTGGGGACCGGAGCCACCCCCCTGGCTGGTGAATTCCTGCTTCTCCCGTCAAGGTGTAGATACATGCTGCCAAAGTGCAGGACCAACAGGCTCAAACACTCATTTGTCCACGCAGCCATTGTTCTCCTAAACAGGTGACTAACCTGTCGTGCTGTTGTTTCCTATCTGTTGTCTTTGTTGTTGACTAAGTGACTGTTGTTGTTTAATTGTGTTTTAGCACTGCTAGTTGCACAAGAAATTGCCCTACGGGGACAATAAAGACTCCTTGAACCTTGAACCCATACTCAATAACACTTACCTGCAACAACATATTTGTGTGTGTTTATTATACTGGTCTGCAAATCTCCTGGAGTGGGCTTGGATCTTCTGTTAGCTTTTCTAGCCATTTGGAGTAAACATTGATAACTCTTCTCTCCCTCATATACATGTTAGTTGTCTTGCCTGATAAACTCAAGGTGAGCGCTACATAGAGCAAAGGATTCAAAATTATTTAAAAATGGCCCTAAAGCCCTTCCCAGATTGACAGGTAGCAAAAATGCCCTCTGCATGTACCTTTCTTATGCCTTCCTTGATTGTCAAGGGCATCCCCCAGTGCCACCCTGAACAAAAAGCTGCCCACCCTACTGGCCACCCCAGCAAAAAATTTATTTTTTCATTTATACCAACATATATGTACTATTAACATGGCACAGCATGCTTTGTTTACATTTGACCGCCAAAATCTTTCAAAAGCTTATAAAAATAAAAAGAATAAAATAAAATGTTTTAATCAGGCATAGAAAGGTTGGGTCCTAATAAGTGTTGGGTCCTAATAAGTGGTCCTGAAATTTTCGCATTTATGGCTGTCCACGAAAGCATCCTGTTACATGACAAACTACACACGCACTCTGATGCATGCTCAGAATGTCAGCCAATCTAAGTTTGTAACAGAGGAAAAAGCTTATAAAAATAATAAAGCTTAGTTTTAGTTTTGTTGTAACTGGTTTCTGGAATGAGAAATGGCCAAAGGATACACAGGCTTTTGGAACAAATAAGTTAGAGTCAACCTGTCCTCCAAAGTCATACGTACTATAGGGTCGTTTTTGCACACCTGAAATTACGCTCTCTGTGAGCGTATTTCACATGTTTCGTTACCCCTGGCAGCAGCAGCAGGAGAAATGACGGCGAGTCCAACCAAAGAGAAGGAAGTCGACTGAAAGAAAGATATTTAACCAATGGTTGAAACACTTGAGGCAGCGTTTAGCTCAACTAGTTGGGATGCTGTTCCAGTAGTCAGAGGCTGCAGTTCTTACATGCAGCCGGTCTCGGTACAATTCTCAGCCTGGGACCTGCTGCAGCCCCCACTCTCTGCCCCCCTTTCCCTCTCCTCTCATCCTGTGATATAAAGGCCTTCAAAGCCTGAAGAAACACCTGATTATGATACAACTGTGCATCTATCATGTCGCCTATTTGAATTCTGTTTATTTATGTTCACTGACAAATGTGCACATATATGACATGAAAAAGGTTACTGCCAGCCACTGCAACACCAAACATGTCCTGTTAATCCCTTTCTTCTGGCTTGTTGTTAATAGCTTCCTTAGCAACTACATGAACCGTAGCAACAATCACCAAACCTAAAAAGAATGTACGTCAACACAAAAAAGAACTTTGGATCGTTTACATGAAACGAATGGATATTATAAAAACAAAGTGGATATTTGACGCTAGAAAAGTTATCAGAACAAAGCTGAAGCCGCAATCTATCTTAAAAAATATAAATTTCTACTGAAGACTGAAGGGACATCCACCATTTCCCTTTTGGTCACATCAGCAGCAGGCATGCTACTGCTAGCCTCCAACTGGGAGCCAGGTTTTGCCTGGATTTCATTAAAAAACTGATCCAGTTTGATCATTTTAGCTTTACCCTCCTTGCTCCCTTCTTTCCTTCCTCTTTTGCGCTCCGCTTTTTTGTTTGGGCTTGCTAACCATGACAGTCTTTCATCCATTTGTTTGTTTTTTCATTAAGGGAGAATCAACTCGCTAAGTCATCATGACTCGTCATGACAGACACTATCAAGGTGATTGGATCATTCTCCTTACGGTGTCACAATATTGCATTTATAAAAAAAACGAACTTGTAAAAACTGACCTATGGCTAAGTCCTGACTTCATATGTGATGAGCCAATCAGAGTGTGTACAGCCATCTGGTATACTCAGACAATCTCTACGCAGGCTCCGATTTAAACACATTAAACAAAGCCAAATTTATTCAGTTTTCAGTTTTTTGTGCTTTCAAGATGAAAAAAATAGTAAAGTGGAGTACATGCGGTGTAAATGCAGCCGTGGCGCTGTGAATGGGCCTACCCAGCCTCAGCTCACTTGCACTTTGGCCCAAGTTTTGCATTTATTTCCCATCATGCTTTGAGGCACCCTTGTTCCATTAAGCTGCACCGTAAGTTAAGTGTATATGTGATTGCTTGACTTCTGACCAGAAGCCATGCATTTGACATGACAATCAGAGTCTCTCTCTTATTCACCTTGACCCCTGACACTTCTATGATACCATGACGGAAGTAACATTAGAATTAACAGCCCCATCCTTTGGTGGGCCCCGGTACAGTCACACCGGCTGCACCGCCGATAGTTATGCCTGTGCCCTGGAGCACAACTTATCCTCACTATTACGGATAATGAACAAGGAGCTGAGATAAGCAGGGGTCTAAGCTTTTATAAATAAACTGATACCGATGGACAGGAGTGAAGTGATGTCTAGTGGGTGAGAGAACACAGATTGCAGTGATGGGTGTTGAGAGGAGCACAAAGTGGCATGGTAAGTGACATCCAGTTTATAGGAAAGAAGATTATAAGTACTTTTACATGATAGGTAGTCATTACCCCAAAGATAAATATTACCGAGTTTGTCCATCCTTTGCCTATCCCTGGTGCTTCAACACATAAAGAAAAAAAAGGAGAAAAAAACTTACTGCTGAACACAGCAGAACTCCATCTGCTTGCTTCAGCATCTTGAGCTCTACTGGACAAAGAATATAAACAGGGGCCATGTTTTCGTTGCTCATACCAGTGCAAAACGACAGAGGTTGCTCGTTTGTGTGCTCCATGTAGTTTTCATTTTAAGTGTTTAAAACTTTGGCCAGGGGCCTTTCTCTGTGACGTGTGTAAGCTATTCCTGTGCATACATGGTTCTCTCGGTTAACTCTGGACAACAGGTTTTTCTATTCTTTGGAGAAGTGAGCGTGAGTAGACGTGTTTGTTTCTGTTGGTGTTGCGGTTGACTGACAACCTGCAGGGTGTTTTTCACCTAGTATACAGCTGGAAGGGCTTCAGCCCCCTGCACTCTGCATTGATATCAGTGTGTGGACAATGCATTGATGGACGTGTGGACGTACCGCGGGGGGGCAGAGCTTTCCTCCTGGTGCCCTGTTCCAGGAAGATCTCAGAGCGGAGCGTTGCTGTTGTGGTTGGATTCTCAGTACACTCACTACAAAAAGGTCACAAAGTTACAGCATTTAAAGTGAATAATAAATGAGCAAAAGGTTATTTAGCCAGTCCGACTCTGTCATGTGCTATGCTTTGATCACTTACCCAGCCAGGTAGGCCAACTGTAAAGGTGAAAAGTATCTAATGAATACGGAGCGTTCAGTGCTATGTGGGCAGATTAATTTGCTTTCACTGCTGACCACATAATTTTGCGTAGCTCTGTTCATATATTTTGAAACAGTCTTTTTATTTTTCGGGTAGACAGCTGACTGCACACACCAGTAAAAGGATGACGGCATGGCAGGTCGGCATTTGTTTTGCTGCCGGTGGATAATTTAATTTCAGCTGCCTTTTTCCCCTGCATAAATACAAGGATTCAAAAAGACATTTCCTTGAAAATAACCTTCAACCTGACGTCTTTTTTGTTAAGAGTTTAAAATATTTTTTCTGCATGCAGAAATGTAATTTCCTTTTCTCTGGAGTCGTTTGTTTGATTTCATGAATACAACACATTTACAGTAGCATAAAGGCAACAGAAAAAAACGTTAAAGTTTTATTTCATTTTAAACGTCAAAAGTTAGTTGCAGCTTCTAGTGTTTTCTTTATTGTAAGAAACAGATCTAATGGTGCGTTCAGACCGAACGCGTTGTTGGCGGCAAAAACGCGCTTGACGCCCAAAGTTTGACGCTGGTTCACATAAAATCATACGGTGACATTTAGAGACCAAAAAGCTGCTGACGCGCGGCAAGACTGTCTAGAGTCGTGGTGGATCCAGCTGTTTTTCTTGTCTGCGTGGGATGAAACTGAGCAGGTGCTTGGCTTTATTTACTCAACAAAGCCAGAGAAAAATGTTGTCGGGCGTTTTTGCGCCGTGTGGGGGTTCAGCAGACTGTTTAGATGTGTTCTGAGTTTAGTTAGTTTCACCGTTTACTCCAGGAACCGCACGCCGACGGTAAGCGCGTTCAGCTTTCATCCTATCCACCCCAGCTTAATGACCTACAGTCCCGCCTTGGGACAGCATTATAAGCTTATTAATCCTATTGGGACGGCAGGTCATCAACCCGCCGTTTGGGAACCTGGGACCGGACTCAGATCACAGTTTGTCCTCCACTGTCTCCGTGGAGGGGAAAGATTCCCCGCTCTCTCCTCTGTATTTACCGTCCTGTCAGAAAATGTGTGTCTGCATCACGACTGACACATGCTGAGTCTCTGATTGGTTGACGCCCCGCGGCAGGCGCGGCAAAAGTTCAGATTTTCCAACTCCAGCGTTGCCACACCTGCCGCGCGTCGGCCGCAGCAGGCGGGGTGAACGGCAAAACACTCTAAACGTGCCGCGCCCGACGCCCTAAACGCGCTGCAAGAAGGTTTGATGCTCCTTAACGCGCGTTTACATAGACTTTGCATGTAAACCTGACGCCCTTGCCACGCCTGCCGTGGTCGATCTGAACGCACCTTAAATGGTTCTTTGACTGTTACAGGTTGCCGATCCCTGCCGTACCTCTTGGCCCCAACCCTATATTTTGTGCGTTCATGTGAGGGTAGTGATCCCGATTCTGATTAAGACTGAGGGGGAGGGGGAAGTGGTAGGGCTATCTGGCCCTCAAAACTGAGATTTTCCAGGAGCATACTAGAAAACGAGTGGTATGATATTACCCACAATTTTATGTGAAATACAGAGCCAAAGAAACACACAAATGTGAATATTTTTTTGTAAATAAAATATGAAAATCACTATTTTAAGGTTGCTTTAATGTACTGTATTACAGTATTATTTCAAATATTTTTAAAAAATCGCTAGATTCGTAACGTTATGTGCATCTGCTCATGTCTGTAAGGTAACGTTGAGCTTGAGTCGAAGGCATCTTCTTTTCCTTTCATTTTTAAATTTTTTGGCCCAAGGCCAAACCATAATCCAATTGCCAAGGAAAGGGAGATTATTGCTGTGTTTTTAAACAAATCTTTATTAACAACTCAATGCGGCAGACAGCATTGCAAACTCTTTCGGAAACAGCTGTGATGTCAGTTTACTGGATTTTGAAGGGTTGTCCCATTTCTTGGGGGAATAATTCACTCCCTAGCACTTGAAACTCTGATTCAAGTGCTAGGCCAAGGAGAGGGCTAGGGGTAGGAGTAGGGGAAGGGATGAAAATAGGAATTGAATTTGGCCAAAGCGTGTAGTATGTCTTCTTTTCAGTAACTCCTCTCTTCTAGTATACAAATACAGCTGGATACAAAGCAACCAGAAGGTTTTTTTTTTAAACAGAAACGATGCAGAATGCATTCAATAATAATGGAGAACACAGAAATATTAATGAAATGACCATGGAAGTACAACTTTAAGAAAACTTCTAAATCAAAAACTCAAAAAATTAGAATACTGTGAAAAGTTCCAGTATTGTAGGCTCAGAGTGTCACAGTCTAATCAGGTAAGTAATCCAAAACATCTGCAAAAGTGCCCCGAGCCTTTAAAAAGTCTATGTCTTGGTTTAGAAGAATTCACAACCATGGGGAAGACTGCTGATCTGACCGTTGTGCAGAAAACCATCATTGATTCCCTGCACAAGGTGGGAAAGACACAAAAAGTGATAGCAAAAGAAGCTGGATGTTCTCAGAGTGCTGTCTCAAAGCACATTAATGGACAGTTAAGGGAAAGGAAGAAGTGTGAAAGAAAATGGTGTACAAGCCGGAGGGCTGATCGCAGCCTGGAGAAGATGGTCAGGAAAGGGCCTTTCAAAATGGGGAAACTTCATAAGGAATGGACTGAGGCTGGAGTTCCTGCTCCAAGAGAAACAACATGCAGGCGGATGCTGGACATGGGCTTCAAATGTCGAATTCCTGTTGTCAAGCCACTCCTCAACAGCAAGCAACACCAGAAGTGCCTTAGCTGGGCTACAGAAAAGAAGGACTGGTCTGTTGCCCAGAGGTCAAAAGTCCTCTTTTCTGATGAGAGCAAGTTTCGCATCAAATTTGGAAACAAAGGTCCCAGAGTCTGGAGGAAGACTGGAGAGGCGCTAGATAGAAGATGCATGAAGTCCAGTTTTAAGTTTCCCCAGTCTGTGATGACCTGTGGATCCATGTCAGCTGGTGATGTTGGTCCTCTGTGCTTCATCAAGTCCAGCATAAATGCAGCCGACTACCAGGACATTTTGGAGCACTTCATGCTCGCTTCAGTGGACCAGCTGTATGGGGATGCAGACTTCATCTTCCAGCAGGACTTGGCACCTGCCCACACTGCCAAAACTACAAAATCCTGGTTCAACAACTATGGGATCACCATGCTTGATTGGCCCGCAAACTCACCTGACCTGAACCCCATTAAAAATCTGTGGGGGATTGTCAAGAAAAAGCTGAACAGGAAGATACCAAACAATAAAGAAGAGCTCAGGGCTGTGATTGAAGTATGCTGGTCTTCCATAACACCTGAGATATGCCACAAGCTGGAAGCATCCATGCCATGCAGAGTTAAGGCAGTCAATAAATGGGTCCCCATCAAGTACTAAGTACAGATACAAGATTTTACTTTAGGAGGCCTGATATTTTTGTATTTAAAACCCTTCTTCTGATTGATTTTATACAGTATTCTAATTTTTTGAGTTTTTGAATTGGAGGTTTTCTTAAGCTGCAACTTCTAATCAGCAACATCCAAAAAATTAAAGCTTGAAATATATTGATTCACATATTATTTCTCTATACAATATGTAAATTGCACCTTTTAAGTTGAATTATGGAAATACATGAACTTTTTCAGGATATTCTCATTTCTTGGGTAGTGCCTGAACATATTACTTTGCAAGCACGAGTTACTTGAACACACAATGCCTTTTCCACTGTGCCAAGTTAGGTCAACTAATTAGATTTTACAGCGTAGCATTAAACTTGAGAGCCTCTCTTGCCCTTCTTAGCTTAGATTTCAATGGTTGAAACAACTGGTAGTTTCTGCTCAAGTAACACAACCTCAGTAGTTCTGCTTAAAGATAACCCTTTCTGCTGCATAGCATCACCAACTCCACAGCTCATTTTTCCTTTGATAAAGCTGCCCATCTGTATTTTACTTGAGTAAAATACAGATTATGCGCAGCCTTTGAAATGTTCTCACTTTTTTAGGATGAAAAGACCCATTAGCGTCCCTTAAAGAGTCACTTTTTTGATCAAAAAATATGAGCATATTTGACATGATGGACAAAATTCTCCAGTGTCTCACAGGGAACATTCTAAGTTAATTACAGTTACATGTGCCAAAGTCTACTAATTGTATAGACCTTGCCACTGGGTTTAATTTCAGTTTTAACATGCACAAGCAGTCACATTATTCATTATTTCCTCAGTACTTCTCCCAAACTGCTGTGTGCGCTGCTGTGTTAGGGTCCCACTTGTATTACAAATTAATGGATTTGGCTCCTTAAGGAGCAATTGGGCTGAAATTTCAAGCAGAAGCATCTGTAAAGAAAATGAGTTCATAGTTGCCTCTTAAACAGCATTCACTGCATGAGAAAATAAATATATAAAAATCAATATAGAGGCGTACAAGATCTGCAGCTGAGATTATATTATTTGGTAATCATTGCCTCCGCCCAGGGGGGTAATGTTTTCGGTACACTCTTAGCCCGGATTTTAGATTTACTTAAACTATTTGATAAAAATGTACTAAAATAAATACGTTTGAGGTCATTACTAAGAAATATGAGTGCACTCTACTAATTTGTAGAAAAAGTTAAATGTGTGAATAATTTTAAGTTTGATGGACAAAATTTTCTAACGTAAGGGAACAGGTTTCCCACAATGCAGTTCACTTCTTATAACAACAAATTAGAGATAATTAAAAAAATGAAGGATTTATACGCAATATTGGTCGTGTCATGTGACTGCCCTCAACTTGTTTCTTTATTCCTGTATGTAATACCTACTATCCAGCAGCTGCTGCACCGCGACAGAAACGTCTGTGGGCTGACTTTAATTTTAGCTAAAACTCAACAATGATCGTTTCTTGATATATAAAGCTAGATCATTTCAATCTAGTAATTACTCTAAGATGGACTTGAAATGATAGCACAAACTAGGGAAATTACTTTGTGTGAAGTATCTCATCTAGATTAAGAGAAATTACATTTCCCTCCTCTACTTCATCAACTTACAACTTTGACATTTATCATGTTCAAAAGAAGTTCTGTAAACTAAAAGCATTCTAGTTCATTCTACTTAGTCACTCCCATTAATGAATCTTTATTTTCATACTACACTGAACTTTAAAGTTGAAGTGAAATACACTCAAGTTTTTATCATGCATTACTTAAAATTTTTAGGGCAACCAGTTTCCTCAAATTTTTAAAGTAGATTCAACATATCCGGGTTTAGAGTGTAGCGTTGGTTTGTCTGTCCGTCTGTCAGCAACTTTTCGGAAAAAGTTCTGGACGGATTGACCTGAAATTTTCACCAGCCGTGTCCCTCAGTCCAAGCATAAACCCATTAAATTTTGGTGGCGATCCAGATCACCTTCTGGATCCAGGGATTCTTTATCATTGTGAGATTGGCCATGTTGTAAAAGCTGTTGATGAGGCATGGGTACCCCCATGTGGCAGAAGTGTGCAGCTGCGGGACTGAGCATATGACGTCAGGATGGAGAAATGAAACTTACGAGCAGCAGTGAACATAAGAAGACTGTTGGACTGACTTCTAGTTGAATATAGTGAACTGTGTGCATCTGTGAAGACCTGTAACTAGTTGTATTTCTGCCTGAAAATGATGTTTATTTAGGCTTTAATGCTATTTAGCTGATTTGCTTATTCAGAAGTGTTCCTGCATTCACCATATGCCTTTTTTATGCTATTAAGAGCTGACCTGTTACATAACAGTTACTGTAACTGTTACCCTTGAACACACATTCATGTTTAGTCCTAAATGTAAGGGATTTATTAGTAATAATTAATATCTTGAATGTGTTTACTTGCCGAATGAATGTTCCTCATGGCTTTGTATTTCTGTGTTTATAGACCACACTCACTTCCATCCAGGCATTGACCTTATCTAGCCCTGGAATTCCTCACCTGTAAGCCTGTCGTTTGTTGCATTACTGTGCTGTTGTGATTAAGAGTGACCAGTAAAGACAGTTAAAGGTACAAGCGAGTCCTGTGTGTTCTGACCAACACCCCATGGTGAACATCAAACCTCTTTACCAATGCCTAATCAGTCTTACATCAACATCACACTAATAGGCCAAATTTTGGGGGAATTTTTCCATATAAATTCATAAAAAATGGCCCAAATGTTTGGTAAAAAATTACAAGAAAGGATCTCAAAGAGTTCTACAATGTTTCAAAAGTTGATCTGGATCAAGAGAAAATTCCAGACACTATGCTAAAGAGCCAGAGGTGTCAAAAGTAGAACTAAAAGTAGTTTTTCAGTAGAAATCCTACCATGTTTTTGGATCTGGCAGTGCATTTAAAACAGGTGTTTTCACTAACGAGCTCATCTACCTGGCAGAGGAGCTAATCAAACCCAGCTGGTTCAGTGATCGGCTAGAAAAACTGACAGACAGGATTTCTACTTTCTACTTCTAGCCCGTTTATGACACCTCTGTCCAGAACACACAAAAATAAGGAAGTCGAGCGGCTTGGCGGAGGTCTGCGCTCTCTGAGTGCTTTTCGAGTTTTCTATACAAGCTGTTTCATCAGGTCGAAAAGCTCTTACTTGGCTCAGACTCCTAGTGGCCCTAAAACAGGACAGGATAAATATAAAAGAACAGATTAAATCCTCACTGGTCCACACACACACACAAACATTAAAATGTAGTTATTTGCCAAAACAGCAGGAATCACACTTCAACCACTTGAACTTGAACTGAATGCACCAGACCCCCAAAACTATAGAGTTAACAAATGATCTATTGTATTTTTTAAATTAATCACAGAAGAGGATTTTCCTAAATTAAGGCCATAGTGAATAATGAATAAAGCAGAATCTAATTATTTAAATACCAGATTTATAAAAATGTCTGACCTTGAAATGAGGCTTATTACTGAATGACTTCATTCGATGCATTAACAACAAAAAAAGTGAGTGCTCTGAGTCAGTAAGCTGTCCAGTAAATTTAGAGTAGGACAGGAGGTACAATATAAACACAACTCATGTGTTTGATGGTGTTGCCTGGCAAATGGTTTATTGTATAACATCATATATAATGAACCTTTCTGTATCACTGTATATTTCAATGTATCAGAGTTACCAAAAATTTGAATCAAAAGCTCAGCTGCAGTATGTTGACTGTATGATGACCTGAGAAACCTGGGATCGTCTGAAAGCAATGCGACATATCATTCGATACCTTAGTCTCAGGGTGAAGTAGTGAAATAAGGAAGATAGTGAAGATATATTAACATGGAAATGCTTTTCTGACAAATCCCTAAATTCAGTGACAATATCTGATCTAAGTGTTAATCCCACTGTCCCTACAAAACTCCCAGAAGCAAGCTCTGTTTGGATATATACCGTGAAAAGATAAAACAAAACACATCCCTGAAAATAGTCTCAGTGCACGCACATTTCCCTGATTCATGTTTTCCTCACGCTTGACTTGTTTCATTTTGTCAGCTCAGCAACCTCAAAATCTAGTGAGTGACAACAAGATTCCCTGAGACAACTCCCCGCTGCCATCTTTCATCACAAGGGGGAAGCCAAAGTGCTCAGAGTCCCCATGAATAAAGAGAGCTGTAATTCCTCGTCCTGAGCTGCACTCGCTCATGTGAAACAGAGGCCATTTCTCTCAGACTTTAGCCTTCCTGTTGGTACAGGTCTTCTCAGAGATTTCTCTGTGACTAGTACTTTTATCTCTCCAATTTGCTGTGCTGCAAAATGGCATGAACATCTATAACGTAGCAGGAGAAAAACACTAAGATGGACTTGTATGATTGATTAGGATTTATATCAACGCAGTCAGCCATTAACTCCCATTTCCCCCAAGACACAAAGATACAGCAGTTCAATTTCATAATGAAGCAACTAGTGACAAAAAACAAAATAAAAAATGTTGCAGTCCAGCATTTTAAGTCTATACTTCTTAAAAATTGTGACAGCTTTTAATCGAATTGAAGATATACCCAAGGCTGTACCACAGCAATTTAAAAATGAAGCAAAAGGGTTCGCTTGTTGCTGTTTTAGAAGAAAATCCACATCAACAGATACAGAAGAGATCATCTATCATTGATGCCCTTTCTATATGTTCCAAACCAAAGCCAAATATACATGTTTTAGGATTCCCCTCCCACTGTGTCGGGCTGTACCCCATTGCACAGATCCATCGTTATTCATGTGTTGTTTGCTCCAATAACACTCAGTTCTTTAGAGTATTTTCCCAGAAATTTCTCCTAGAAACAAGCTGCCTCCTGAAATCTATAAATCTGTCCTTTGAGAAGGAAAGTGGGCTTAATGGTCATTGTTGGATTGTAAGGTCACTGACCCTGAGATTTTAGATGGACCCCTCTTGCTGGCGAGGGGAGTCATTAAAGACACGTTCCATCAGTTCAGCACTTCTGTTCCAAATTGATCTGAAAAATAAAAGTCTGAAACTGCCTGGTAGCTCCTGTGTGCTTCTTTTGTTCTTTGTTTGTACAAACAGTTGGGCACATTTCAATACAAACACTGGTTACAACCCCGATATCATCGCAATCATAGTTTCTTAAAAGACTGATTAGGACCATGGTTGGCAAGTAAAGGCAGGTACACACTATACGATTCCTGAGACCTTCACAGATGTAGAGACCACACACTTGATTACAAAAGACAAATTGCACAAGATTTGCCTCTTCTGATCACATAGTGTGGGGTGTACACGACGGAGCACACCCCACACTAACCGATTCATCAGCAGAGAATCGGCTCCTTCACTGTCAACATCCCAAATCTCGCAAAATCAAACGCGATTTCAGTGATGAGACTTTAACATAAACAAACGTAGCAGACTTTTCAGCCTTTTACACTGTGGAAACAAACACGCATACATAGAAAAAAGCATTGTGGAAAAAGTCATAGAGACAGCAGGGATGTGAGCTGTATGGCTGCAAGTTGGAGGTGAATAAAAATGGCTGCAAGCATTAAATAGCTTGAAGAGCAGGGCTGTGAGCTACAGTTGTGTGCTCTTTGTTTGTTTTTCCTTCATTTTCCGTCAGTCAGCTGTTAGCTCTTGCGTCTTGATTGGCTGTTGTTCCAGGAGCCTACACGTGATTTCCCAATGAGAGCAGTGTTTTTGATTTTGCAAAGCTGTGAACACTGTGTGTGTTCGGGTCCTCTCGGAACATCATGCACACACCAGAATTTCTAGTCGCAAATGTTAAACATTTTTATTATCTACGATCTCTCTCTTTCTGAGTGAATCGGACAGGACAAAATCACTCCTAACTTACATCACACCATGGAAAGATCAGATGCAGCGTTTTTTGCAAACATCCGACAATCGGACCTTTGCTGGCTTTGATCGTAAGGGGAGATCAGGACATAAATCGGGCTGATTTTACTGTGGTGTGTACCTGCCTTAAGAATGATCCCTAAGCTGACAAAGCCTAAAAGTGCAGGGCTTTGACTGAAATATCACACCGGCACAGATCACAGAAACCACATCAACACATACAGATGATCGCGGTTTTAACAAACAGAGACTTGGACTTTCCTCTTCAGTCAGAGAAAACAAACAAACATCTATCTATCTGATCTATTTCCTATGTTTCATGGAAAAATGTAAAATTCATATATTTTTCAGCCCTCTGTGAATGTTGGATTCAGTTTGGCTTAAAGCTAACAGTTCTTCAGAAAGAAGGCATGAGACTTCAGTATGTCTTTGCATTTACTTCCTTCTCCTGAAGGCACTGTAAAACTGAAATAAGCAAGACTATAAATAAGGGAAAATATACACAAGACATAATACAGAATATCTCACTGCTTTCTAATGAAATAAGTGAGTATTTAAAGCACACACAAACTTATAACGACAAGCATCAAACCTGCTAGCTCGATGCTAACTATTAATGGAAAAGTATCTATGAAGTAACTTGAAGGGACTAGAGGCAGGAATTTAAAAAACAAACAAACATGCATGTCCATTTTTTTTCATACTAATGGGTGATGAAGCACTAAATACCAAAAACAACGTTTCCACCCACGTTTCTCTCCGTTGCCTTGAACAGGCTGTGTGCTGCAAAATGCGCTGCAATTCGAATTTCCCGCGCTGCCCTGCGAATGTGACGTCAAATGACCTACATCCGCCGTTTTGATACAGGAAGAAAACGGTTGCGGTAAATTCAAACACTGTAAGTGATAGTTATGGATTCTTCTGCCATCAGCAAACGATCCAGATCAACTGAAAGACACTAAAAAGTGTAACCATGAAGAAAAAGGTGAGTAAACAACATTATAGCTTCAGTTTGTGCGCGCTCCTGTGACTGCTTGGCTCGTGGCTGCAGTTACCTGAAGCGCCAGTCGCAAGTTTCATTTCTTAACCTAACCTAACAAATAACAAGAATCAATTTGCCTCCGATCATCATTAGCGACTGTGTTTATAAAAAATCTTTAGAAATGTCTGCACCAGCCACATTTGCCACTTAGTCTTGCTCACTGCACCCCAGTGGGAAGTAGACCTACACTGTGTCCAGCTCACTATTTCCCCCTAGTGGGGCGGCTGAGCCTCTGCACAAAAACAGAGGCAGGACAGATACTGTATGAGCATGAAATCGAGGTAAGAAACAATGACGGCAGGAAAAATATCAGCTGATTAGGATTGGTTTGTTTATAGCAGACATATATCAACAATGTCACTGATCAATAAATGGATAGATAATACAATATCACAATGGTTTTTTGTCACTTGAAAATGGGCCTTCCAAAATCTGACAGGAAAAATATCCATCCATCCATCCATCCATCCATCATCCATTCGCAGCTCCTCCCAGAGGACCCCAAGATGCTCCTGAGCCAGATGAGATATAGTCTTTCAAGCATGCTATTGGTCTTGCAGGGATCTCGCGCTGATAAAGAATCGTACAAAAGATTCAGGATTTAGACGGTAATCCAGATTAACACCAAAATTTAATCAGTTCTTACTTGTGCCATTATCAACATCCTCTGAAAATTTCATCCAAATCTGTTTATAATTTTTTTAATTAAATCTCCAAACAAGCCCTTTTAACCTGGTTTTCAAAGAGACATCGGTATTCAGTTTGAAGAAAAAAATGTGTTGTATTTACAGCAAAATAAAGGCAAAAACCATCATTGTGAACAGTTAATAATTGTAGAAGAAGGCCTGTCAAGTTAACACGTTTCCAAACAAGAAAACAAGCGTAGATGTTTGCTTTTTTTTTAAAACTGCCGCAGAACTTAATGAAGCATCTCACAATAAAAACAGAATGAGTGCATGTCAGCAGGCGGCTGCTATCTGAGTCCATGATGTGCTCTTGTTTTCCTTCCTATCTTGCTAATTTTATTTCTTGTGCATAATCCTTTTCTAAAGTGGGCTAATTGAATTTTCATGAGATTACAGCTCCCTTCCCAAGTGTGCTTAATTCGTTGATACCCCGTTCTCTCTGTACTGTTTGCAAATGTGTCTTGCGCCAGCACTCATTTCTTATTAATGCCTATTAAGATGGTAATCACAAGCCTCATTATCTGTAGGGAAAAAAAAAAGAAAAAACAAACTCAGAAGTGGCTTAATGGAGTCAAACGGTAAACATCAGACCACTGTATGAAATTATATTTTTACAATCAAAGCAGTTTCATTTCCAATCAAGGATTATCAGGTCACAAATGTTAAAAGTGTGTTCATATAGTAGTTTTCTGAAATAAAAGGAAAGGGTCAAGGTCTTTAATGGCATTCACAACATTTGATGTGAAATTCATGAGGAAAGTTGCTGGTCGATGAATAGCTGGAAGCTCAGCAGTGTGGATGAAAATAGTTCTTTTTGAAAAAAAAAATGAAAGTGTTGGCAACATACAGGAAAAATGGCTTTTCTGAACTTTTCTGGGCTGCTTGCTGTGGCATTTTTAGGATCAATGAATCATAATGAGTGTTTTAAAATGACTGCACTTCCACTGTGGCACTTTCTGATGGTTGGAATTTATCTGTATGATCCTGGTGTAAACTGAAAAACAGTTCATGCTTTAAATGCTCTTTGTTCCGCTTCCTCATCGTTCATGCACTTTGCTTTTTCCACCATATGTTGGATGGCTTCGGTTGTTTGGAGTATTTTTGGAGAATATCTTTTATCTCTCTCTATTAAAAAAAACCCAACAACTATGAAGTGTTTTTTAGGCAAAGGAAACACTTCCCGCGTGCATCTGGCAAGAGCTAAGCTCAGCAGGAGGCTGATTAACATGGTAGGCAAAACGGGCCAAAGTCTCCAATTTGAAAGTAAAAGTAAAACACTTGTGTGGTAAAACTTAATTTCTTTCTATCAACTTTTTTTTTTAGTTGTTTAGAGAAAACTTAATGGTTAAATATAAGAAGCTGAAAAGCTGAAAGCACAAACAAAAAGCTAGGTGATCCAGAAAAACATTTGCCTTTCTTTTTAGGGGAAGTTGCCAAATGACAGGTGTTTCACATTATGAATTAAAGATTAAAAGAATTTGTAGCTGAACCATCAATCTTGGTGAATAGTATGGAGAACAGAAACAGGAAAAGAAAGAAAAATCCAAATCTATTGAGGGGAATTACATCCAATACAGTGGAATGCAAGGTCCACTGAAGATAATTTGATAAGAAGTCCAAATAAAAATGCATTATAAATATCCTCTGAGCCTTCCTATTAAGACTTTGTAAAGGTAATTTCAGTGAGGGAGTGATTGGAGCCCTCTAACAGAGGTGCAGTATATAGCTGAACAGATTCAGCTAATATAAAAGACAAAATGAAACACATTGAATTGAACTCTGAAACTTCAGTCTGCCCCCTGCTGCAACCCCCTCTACCCACATGAGTTTTTCCACACATGACCAGCTCACTATAATGTGAGTAATACAATTGCTCCATACGGTGTTCAATATTCTAGCAGCACCAAGACATAAAATGACATTTAAATTTCCTGTAGTATGGATTCAGAAATGAGCAGGGCTTGAGCTTTTTTCCAATACAACCAAATGAGGCCATTTAATTACCGGGACTACAATTATCTTTGACTTTTATGGGTTTCCTGTTTTATTTAAAATAAAGTGTAAAGCCTCAGGGCTGCGAGTAGCAGCACTAGCAGGTTGGACAAAGTTGCACTTCATCTGGAGGCAAAAGTACACAACTTCTGCTGTCCTGCTTTGCTTTGTTTTTTAAGAAAAAAAATAGAAAAATCAGGCACATCCCCCAAAAAACTCAAACCAGGTGCTGGACCACAAGAAAACTCAGACACCTTGTCTGAGGTGTCTGAGCTACATCCGCACATGCTGGATGTAGCTCCCATGAATATTTATTGCAGAGCAGGCTCTGGTTCTGCAATAAATATTCATGGGAGCTACATCCAGCTTGTGCGGATCCATTTTTTCCTTTTTGTTTTGTTTTTTACTCATATCCTAAAGTCAATCAAAGCCTTTAAGGTTCGTTCAGACCAAACGCGTTTTGAGTGTCAAAGAAGCTCTTGAAGCTCAAAGTTGGACGCTGGTCCTGACGCTTGACATCTGGAGACAAAAACGATCTCAAGAGCATTGGTATCAGTTTGTTTTCCGTTGTGTCTACGATGGCGGATGAAATTGAACAAGTGGCCTGGCTTTATTTACTATTTACTCCACAAGGCTATGAACAACATCAACAAGCATCTCAGCGCCGTGTCTGGATTCACCAGATTGTTCATTGGCGTTCTGTTTGGTGAGTTTCACCATCTACTCCAGGAGCTGCGCGCTGACGAGGGTCGCTTTCAGCGCTACTTTCGTCAGACCCGGGCCCAGTTTGACGACCTGCGGTCCCGCATCGGTGCTTACATCGCCTACCAGGACACCAACTACAGGCACTCAATTTCACCTGAAGAGCGCCTGTCCATCTGTCTGTGGTAAGCGGGTCTCAAAAAATGTAGTGTAGTACATTGATAGTATTCATCAGTGGTGAAAAACGTAGTTTTTCTTAAGTATATAAACAAAGGGGCAACACATTTTCCTTAGTAAACGTAAAAGTATCCACTATATCTTCACCAGGAGTAAACCAGGACTGAATGAGGACCACATACATTTTAAAGTTTCATAGGCCTAACATAATCACAAGGGCAACATAATAATGTATTTTATCCAATATCCTCTTAGTGTTTTTATTTTAGTGACATAATTTAGGGGTCGGAAGTCATGGTAACAGTGGGGGTGGGGGGGGTGGTTGTGCAAATTTTTATAGTTATGTGTGCTGTGTTCTGTGCTTGGGTGTGTGAAGGCTTGTTTTTATTTTAATATGCATTTATTTTCACTATCTTGCAAAGCACTTTGGGTTGCCTTTGGCAGGAAAAGCACTTTATAAATGAAGTTTTGATTGATTTTTTGAATATAATTCTTCTTATTTATTTATTTAATTTACTACCATTGATTTATTTTTAAATGTTTTTCTATTTGTTATTGTATTTTATCCTAATCTTTTTTTTTTATTCTTTACATTGTTTTAATATAACTGCAATAAATTCAAACAATAAGAGGTCACATTTTTGTGGACAAGCTGGATATTTACTGTTATTTCGGGGGGGATTGGTTGCAGGTTTCTTGCAACTGGTGACTCCTACCGGACCATCGCCAGCAGTTTCCGGGTTTTCAACCATCTCCACCATCATCCCAGATGTGGTGACAGCTGTCTGGGACTGCCTGGTGGAGGAGTTTATGCTTGTGTCTGGAGCTGACGAGCGGAGGTCCATCGCGGTGGAGTTCGAGGAGAGGTGGAATTTTCCTCTGTGCTGTGGTGCTCTCGATGGAAAGCTCCCTTTTTTTAACTATAAGGGAGACCACTCTTTGGTCCTTCTCACCCTGGTTGATACCAACTACAGATTCCGGGTGATAGATGTTGGGGGATATGGAAGAACCAGTGGTGGGGGGGATCTTGGCCGACTCCACCTTTGGCCAGGCTCTGCAGGGCGACACCCTCCATCTGCCTCCTGACCAGCATCTCCCAGGAGCTGAACACACAGGACCCCAGCCGCACGTCTTCATTGCAGATGAGGCCTTTCCACTGCGCAGAAACCTGATGCGGCCCTTCCCTGGACGCAGCGCTCTTACCTCAGGGCAGCGGGTGCTAACTACTGTCTCTCCTGGGCTCGGCTGGTGGTGGAGGACTCATTTAGCAGTTGGTCTGCTCAGTGGAGGATGTTTCATCGCGAGCTGGAGATCATCTCAGAAGTTGTGGAGAAATGTGTAAAGGCCACGTGTGTTCTCCACAACTTCTTGAGAGCTTCTGCAGACGGGCAGGTACCAGCAGGGAGAGGAGCTGCAGCACATGAAGAACCTCTTCCAGGTGTGGGGCGGATGGGAGAAAACTTTGCAGCCAGAGAGGCGACAGTTGCCAGAGATGCTTTCATGGCCGACTTCTGCCAAGAGGGAGCAGTTCCATGGCAGCCCGCAGAGTAATCATGTCCTCTACAGGACTGACCCACAACGGCTCTTTTCAGAGCCAGCCATCCAAACTTGAGAGCCTAATTTCTCTTTGTACTCATACATTTAATTTTCTGTAGTGGGCCAAATACTGAACCTGTTAAAATAATTTAATCTATACATTTTCCTGCACAGTCCAAAGCCATGTTTGGATGTTTTGTTCTTCATCTGTCTCCCTACTGTCTGCAGAAAATTGCTGCCCTGCTGCTGCTGGCTGCGGCTCAGGGAGGAAGGTTCATCACAAGTTAATAATATGCACATTCAAAACTGACATTAATTACAAGGTTAGCTTGACATGTTATTGCTAAAATAATAATGATAAAAAAAATTAAATTTAGTGTAACAGTGCCATTCTCATGTAGCAATTTATGAATTTGAAATTTTACAAAATCTTTTAAATGAGGTGGCACCTTTTTCAGGAGAGGAAGCAGAGAAAGAATGAAATGCTCGTCGTCTGTGAGTCTGTGAGGAGCGGCTCTGGCTTTCAGGACTTCAAGCATCCACCTCTGGAAGTCCGTGGGCTCCAAGGACTCCCTCTGCCTCCTCCAGACTCTCTTCTTTGGTTGGCCTTCAAAGCACACAGTGTAATAAGACTAATGAACACTCAAAGGTATTTCACAAAATAGTTTAGCAGCAGTATATCCACATTTTGTATTGAAAAATGTATTTAAAAAAATAAGCAGTGTGCAACAGTTTGAAGCTGTTTTACATGACTGAACAGCCAGTTATCAAATTATGAGGTTTCTGGGTTCTTGGGCCTTCGTTACACAACATCACACATGTCTGAACCCTTTCTGGAATCAGTTTGACACTCATGACCTAGATTTATATGTATATAGCTAATCTCTACACACCTGTAGGTGCAGCAGCAGAGGACGGTCCAGCCAGCGCAGAGGAAGCAGCAGCAGACACATCAGACCCATTCGTGTCTGGCATTTCAGCATTTGCTAGTGCTTCGGCTGTTTCTGTTATGAGATTAAAAAAATATATCATTACAAAAGCAATACCAGCAAGGCAGCAAATTGGAGAGTTTAAAAAAAACCCCAAAAAAAACCTCATGATCTCAGCCTGTTCATGTATATTTTATTGAATCACCACACCTGTTGTATCTGAATGCCCTGCTGCTGCTGCTGCTGCTTCTTCTGGCTCCTCTGGGTGCTCGTACCCAGCGGTCTGCTCTTCTTCAGCCCTTCCCTGCATGTTGCCTGATTTCTCGGGGAGTGATGTAGGGCTCAAGGAAGGACA